>CM060951.1:26885562-27485562 GCA_030765055.1 Mantis religiosa | reverse complement strand
GGAATTTGTGACATCCAAATTAATTGATAAAACTAATTGTATTTGGTTTTTCACACTAAGTCAGATACATTTTCTTAGAACTAGCTTTAGGAGCTGTTGCTTCCATTTTCAAACTGGAAGACCCATATGACATGTTGTTGCTGCCTGTAGTATTCTCCCTGGTGGTAGAACATATGAACTTCATCAAATTACTGACTGGTAGGATTTCTAAGTTTATTACTCCATCTTCATATTTCCATATTAACATGTTCTCCCACATCTTCAGTTTCAGGATCCTCAGACCTTTTAATAACTCTGGATATTGTTTCTATTCATGGTTTTTGTTGAAGAAATGAAATGCTACCGCTGACTTACCTGTCTGTTTATATTTCTAAAATGTTCTTTGACTCTGGATTTTAAGGTTTCTTTTAGTTTACCCGATGTAGCATTTTTCACAATCCTTATACCTTGTTTCATATATTCTGGATCTATTGATTGGTGGCATTTCATCTTTTGCTTTTGAATTTAACAATTGTAATACTGAGTATCTCTGTAGGTGCCAAGATAACACATTGTTCTTTAAGGATCTTTTTGAATGTATTAAATGTCTTTAAGGGAACATAAAGCCACTGAATATGCTGTTGCTTTCTTTTTCTTTAGTAAATGTAGTTGCTTTCTTAATTGTTTTCTTTAGTTAAACTTTTTTTTAAATACCATACTTCGTTGTATCCATTTTCTTCTACTAGGTGAAATATGGCCTTTTGTTTCTTGTAGTATTCTGCTTTATCCATGGGTATGTTGACTACGTTGTGTGACAGATTGTTTAATATTGTTGCGAGGCATTGTTGCAACAGGTGCAGTTGGCATGCACAAAGAGACCGATAGTGCTGCACGGAGATAAAAGCTTGCCAAAACAGAAAGAAACAGACAGATGACTGGAAGGTTTGCTTTCTTGATTATTACGAAACGTTCCACTAATTTTTAAATCAATGGGTGGAGATATAAAAGTGCCACTGCTGTCAATGCAGAAAAACAGTTGACATTGGACTTTGTAGTGGGTTGAAGGTGGAGAACTGAGGACCTTTGAAGTATACTGTGAGTGATTTTGTTCGTTTGTTTATATGTGGTGAAGCAACCAGAGACTACTGTGTGTATGACACGTCACTTTTAGAACCTGTGAAGGGTGTACAAGTGTCTTTCTATGGAAATAAAGATTTTTAATTTCTGCAACTCGACTTTAATTTTACGAACCCACAAAGTCACAATATTACATTTTTATGTGTAAAAATGGGTTATATCCATGATCTTTTATGTAATTTTCGGTGTGGGTTGTCTTCCTGTAAATTCAGAATTTTATTTTTGTGTCATTCCTGAGGATATTTAGGTCTAAGAGAGTTAGTTATATGATGTAAAATTTTTGGTAATGGTAGTTGAAAATGACATTACATCACAAGTTGACATGGACCAGCAGAAAATAAGTTTATTTGGTTGTGGCAGCAATGTGAACGACGGAGAAGGAAAAATTAACTGATGAAGCGTCTTCCTGCTTGTGACCTTCAGACAGTAAAGACATGTTCTAGTGTCTCTCTGATATTGTGCAGAGATTTTTGTTTGATTGTGCATTTAGCATGCACAATCACTGTAATTTAGCATCATCATTTTTCCAAGGAAAGAATTATTTTATCAACCTTAAAGAAATTCATACAATAAATAATTTTAAAATCCTCATAATTCTTATTAGACAATTTTTTTTTGTGGAAACATAGAGTCAGACTGAAAAATTCAATGCCATAGCCGGGATTTGAACCACGGATCTTCTGGTTTCCGTCCAGCCGCACTACCATTCTGCTACTATGGCCAACGTGCCGATATGACATTAAATTCTCCAACTGACTCGTATTTTCCCGGTAAACCAATTAGGAGTTCTCATAAACACATGAGACAACTACCTTAATGGCGACTTACATATTGTAAGTACTTTAAGGCCCGGGCTTCATATAGTAATGTCATATCGGCACGTTGGCCATAGTAGCACAATGGTAGTGCGGCTGGACGGAAACCAGAAGATCCGTGGTTCAAATCCCGGCTATGGCATTGAATTTTTCAGTCTGACTCTATGTTTCCACAATTTAGCCTACACACAGCCAGTGTTTTTTTTTTGCTAGAGACTCTGCCATATTATAGTAAATTTTGTCCAATATATGTCTGCTCATACCACATAATATAAAAATTAATTGTTCTAAGTCTATTATGGCCACAACTCCTCTCCATTTTTATGAAATGCATTTGAGATGCAATTTCAATGATGAATGAAAATGCCTAATAATATTATTTGAAGCAAAAGGTTAGAAACAGTGATATATTTAACATTTGAAAGTAATGAGTCGGTAATTCAAACACAAACATCAAGTGATGTTTGTGTTTGAATTACCGACTCATTACTTTCAAATGCCTAATAATATTTATCATAATTTATTCAAAATCTCTCTAGCAGTTAAAGTTTAGGAACATTGCATTTTATGCATTTATTATGTAAATTTTACTTTTTACACTTATGGGTTTTGAAATAGCTCCTGAAAAAGATTTGCAGTAGTCCTTGTTCATGCCAATAAATCTGACTTAACTGATACTGACCTTGGGATCACGACTTAGCTCTATCAACACACGACTAATATTAAAAAAAATGATGCTTCTAATGAAACAGTATCTATCTACAATTGTTGTTATCCTCATTTCCTGGTATCAGCAATGTTTTAAGAACCTGCTCAGTGTTCTAACTTAAATCTGGGTGCATCACTATACGCCGTTGTAAATATTTAATACAAATATTGCTGTGAAATTAAATTATCTATTTATAAAAAGCAACAAACAGATTAGATAAGAGTCAAGTCTTACCTTGATAATTTTATTTCAGGCAACTCCTCCTCCTCCTGTAACACAATTCATATTCAGAACAGCCTTATATACTTCCCATTTTACAATTACATAACTAACATATTAGTTAAAGCCTGCAAGTAGCTAATGGCATTCTAACTACAGAAAATAAAACTATTATACAGAACTTTGAAATACTGAAAGAATTGCCTGAAGAGAAATCAGAAATATAAAAACTGATTTACGAGAAAACTAGCATCATGTCTGAATATATATACAATTCATTCAGCAATAATTAAAATGTAAGCAACATGTAAAAGAAAACAAATATAAATACAGCAGATACACCAACAATGCATTTTATATACTCAAACAATCTGGCAGTTAAAATTTGTAACAATATGTTTTAGTTAGAACTTTTTATATGAATATTGTTTTCTGATATGACTTAGAGGGCCATGTAATGAAAATATAAAAAAATATACGTGTAATTTTGTGATTGGCCATAGTAATAATTGTATTACGTATTGTGATGGCGTAGCAGTAAATCGGCCAATTACAAAATTAATAGAAGAGTAACGATAGTCACGGAAAATCAATAATCTTGAGATAGATATATGTTCTTCAATTTGGTTTCATGATGATGGAAAACTGTTGTGGTGAATATAAAAGTTTTGTAATGGAAAAACAACAATCGTCAAAAAGAGTTATTCAGTATTCGTAATAGTAATGAGTGGACGTATATAAGAGGAATTTTAAGTAATTATTAGAAATTATATTAACTTGAAAATAAGGATTTATCGATGTGTTGGAAGTAACCTAAAGTGATTGATTAAGAAAGAAAGTTCGAGTGAATTGTAATCCAGATTATACAATTAAATAATATATTATGAAATCAGAGTTATATAAAATTTTATTTCTGTCACCAAAAATCCACATCTGAGAACAGATCTCAAGACTCTTATTTAATCAAATCTCGACCTGGATCTTCCAAACAGTCAACGTGCATCCTATCTGCTGCGAGTGGAGGAAAATGCCACAAATATTTCGACCAAACGTGTGGCTTGATTAAGATGGAGAGTGATTAAGCTGGACAACCACATATCGCCACAAATATGGCGTCCCAACTTCAGGGCTTTGAATTGGTGGCAAGTTTATTTACACAACAGTCAATAGAAACTTCCTACTATTATATACACATCGTTAGAGAATCAAGACGACCAACTGTAAGTTAAAATACTTCAATGTATGAGACTCCGAAGTGGACGTAAATTGCCAGAAAGGATGGATCATCGCCAGCAATTTAGTGAACAAGTGTTTGAAGCAAACGTGCTTGCACAGGGTGAGGGACATGTTAGCGAATAACCAGATGTACTTTAGACCAGATAGTGAAGATGATAGCAGAACTCAGTAGCAAGTTAGGAAATGTAATCGAAATTCAGAATGCAGTAAATAATAAGTTAGAAAATCAGAATGCAGAACTCAGTAGCAAGTTAGGAGATGTGATAGAAAATCAGAATGCAGAACTCAGTAGCAAGTTAGAAGATGTGATACAAAATCAGAATGCAGTACATAATAAGATAGAAAATCATTATGCAAAACTCAATACCAAGTTAGAAGACGTAAATAATAAGATAGAAAGTCATATGCAGATTTGATTAGGAAAATAGAAAGTGTAAATGCAAATCTTAGCAGGAAGATAGAAAATGAGAATGCAGAGCTCAGTAGCAAATTAGATGCTAAGATAGATAATGTGAATCAATTAGGCTCATCAGAGAACGCTATAACTAACCTAAGTGGACAACAAGAGAGGTTAGAATTTGTACAGAATAGCCAATCTAATGAACTAAGGGAACTAGTTAACCAAGAAATAAGAAATTTACAGACTAATGTTGACTTACCAAACAATGAATGTTATAATACAGATGGTTATCAGAAGATGTATGTTGTAAATTCAAACAGTATTTTGATGTGAACTGCAACGTATATATACACGAAATTTTCCAACAAAAACAAATACACAATGAAGGTCATAGTGGTCATATATATGATACACCACACAAAATAATGTTGCTAAAGTTTTCTAAAAGATTTGAATACGAAACTAACCTAACCTTCAAACACTGTTATAATATACATAAAAACAAAAGATGGGTTTACCAAATTCTGGATGCTTGCAAAGATCAGGTTAGCCAACTGAGAAAAATGTATCCCCATAACTGTTCAAAAGCTATGAGTATGAACTTTGTCATGGATACAAGACAGCTAGAAATATTAATTATGTGGGCAAATCAACAAACATAAATGACAACATAGAGAATTCTTTTGTATATAAATTGTATATATATTTTATTTCAGTTACTTCATTTTAATTATATATATTCGTTTACCTATTGTTATGTTAGTAAAAAAATATTCTTTATATTGTTATAGCATGTTTGTTCACTGTCAATAATTTAAAAATGTTAATTGTAAAAATACTTTAATGCAAATTTGGGGCAGGGCACAACCCCACATGAAAACAAAGATATATATTTTTTAAACAAATGTGTTATAGTAATGCTAAGTTGTTGCTAAATGTTCATTTATTATTATATTTCATTCAATGTATGCTTATTGTTATATGTTATGTATGTTATATTTATGTTATAGTTCATTGTTATAAACAAAATTGTTGAATTTGAGGCATTCTTCAAAATATATGGCAACACATTGTTGAAGTATTTAAATTAAAATTATTTTCCATATATTGTGAAGAGCGCATTTGTAACGATATGTTTTAGTTAGAACTTTTTATATGAATATTGTTTTCTGATATGACTTAGTGGGCCATGTAATGAAAATATAAAAAAATATATGAGTAATTTTGTGATTGGCCATAGTAATAATTGTATTACATTTTGTGATGACATAGCAGTAAATTGGCCACTCACAAAATTAATAGAAGAGTAACGATAGTTATGAAAAATCAATAATCTTGAGATAGATATATGTTCTTCAATCTGGTTTCATGACGATGGAAAACTGTTGTGGTGAATATAAAAGTTTTGTAACGACAAAACAATAATCATCAAAAAGAGTTATTCGGTATTTGTAATAGTAAAGAGTGGACGTATAGAAGAGGAATTTTAAATAATTAATAGAAATTATATTAACTTGAAAATAAGGATTTATCGATGTGTTGGAGGTAACCTACAGCGATTGATTAAGAAAGAAAGTTCAAGTGAATTATAATCTAGATTATACAATTAAATAACATATTACGAAATCGGAGTCATATAAAATTTTACTTCTGTCACCAAAATTCCACACCTGAGAACAAATCTCATGACTCTTATTTAATCAAATCTCGACCTGGATCTTCCAAACAATGTGCATACTATCTGCTGCAAGTGGAGGAAACCGCCACAAATATTTCGACTGAACATGTGGCTCGATTAACCCTTTCACCAATATGGCCGATATGGACGTGTATAGACGTTCTGCACCATACATGCATTTAATGCTCATTTAACGGATATTATTATAATCTTCCTATTTTACAATAAATTTAAATTAGTTCTATAAGGTGTAAACATACCCTTAAAGGTTTCTTTTTGAACTGTACACCTCCAAACCTGGATAAACACCCAAGGGCACATCTGCAGATTCACACCAAATAATATTGGATTCCTTGTGAACTTCTTTTTCACAACACACTACACATTTTCGAAATGGTTGCGACTTTTTTTGGTTGTGGGAGGTATCCTTTTAGGAAAGTGTTTTCCCTCAAGTATGAGGGGTGATGTGGTGGTGAATTTCCTAACCCCCAGTATAAAGAGGCCTCTGAGTATTATAATACTCAATTAGGTTACGAGCTATTTATATGCGCAATTGTGCATGGGTACATCCAGTGGTATAAAAATAGTTTTTTTACCATTTAACTATTTTTTGTAAAGAGGGATAGCTAGTAATAGCTGATCCGCATCACCCATATTTGACCCGCCATTTCCCCCAAACAATGGAGCAGCTAACATGCCATCTGTAGACCAGTACACGTCACTGCTACATATATCCTAAACATCTCCTTCATAATCGCACAACAAATCTTCCAGATTTTCTACAGTAATATCAGAAGCCCGTAACATCATAACCAAGCTAATTTATTTGCTGCATTACCGGGATAAGCCATGGTTAACATTAAAATTTAACAATTTCAAATGTGCGATTCATTTAGCTCTTGATAGCTATAAGAAATCACTCTGAACACAGAGTATAAATAACTAAAATACTGAGCGAAAACAACTGCATAAGGCTACCAGAAACTTTGTAATAACAGATGCTGACAGAGAGTTTTCTTTCCAGCATGTGTGTGTAACGCAACATATACTCGTATGATTATCGCTTGGTATAGCTTAAATAAACTAAAAGCTAAAACCTTGAACGGAGACGTCGCTTGCGTAGCTATACATTCATTTGTATACAAACAAAACAAAATGATTCAAATATTAGGCGCATACGGCACAAAGAATGGCTTTTGCTACAGTGAAACAAAATACTGAAATTTCAACAATTTATTAATGTAATCTCTACTTTTTGGTTAATGTAGATGTATACTGCCTTTAATGCATTTTAAACCAATTTTTGTTTCGTTTAAATAACTTAATAAATACGGAAGATATGGAATTGTATTTATGATGCATTTTTACAGCATTTCACAATTTAAATGTCTTGTTCTGTTTATTGGGTATCCGTTTCCAGCCCCTGAAGGGTTTAAATGGCCATCGGTGAAGCGGTTAAGATGGAGAGAGATTAAGCTGGAGAATATACAACGCCACAAAGTGAATTGAGAAGCTATTGACACATTGCTTCATTCACACTGTTTTTTCACATGATATGTTTCAAGAGCTGTTGCTCCCATCTTGAAACATGTCCTGTGTAAAAACAGTGTGTGTGAAGCAATGTGTCAACAGCTTCTTGATTCACTTTTATTTTAACTTGTGCTTCACTGTCTCTACCCTTCTTTCAATTTTTATACTTAGAATCTAGAACTTATTTACAAACAAAACAATAATTGCATAGGACAGTTTCATACTCTTCAGGAACAACAAAAGATGACCCAGACTGTGACTATTGAGTAACAATTACTTCACTAAATATTCAATATAAACCAAGGGGGAAAACAAAGTTCCAGAATCAAAGTGATCCTGGAATTACATAAAAAAATTTGAAAAAAAAAAAGTTTAATAAGATTTATACTTAAGAATGCAAAAACTTACCAATAAAACATAATGAATCAATAGATAGCATAATAAGCAAATTTTATCACTTAGTATTATGGTATGCTAAATGAATTCCAAGAGAAAATGTATTCAAGTATAAACTCTTTTGGGACAAAAAAATATTGTCTCCACTAAAGAAAGAAAAAAGGCAGGAATCAAAGCTAAGGCAAACAAGTGCAAGAACGGCTCAAATTTGACGCCAAATTGAAATAAGAAATTAATCACGGAAACAAACATATGAGAACCTCTTAAGAACTATCAACGATAAGAAGAAGAGTGATAAAAGACATCATTCGATGAGTAATTAACTATGAAAGGCCAAACATTAAGATAGAAACTATAAATTAAATTAATTGGGAGTCGATTAATAATTAATGTTATTTATACAACAACACTGTTTTCAACACTTCCATGAAAGGATTTAGAAACTATAAGTTTTAAAAAAATTACTTATGTATACTAAAGTAATTGTAAATGGACTCACACATACTAATACAGAAACATATCTTGCAAAAGGAAATAAAAAAGGAAACAATGTCTTTAAAAAGAAAATTAAAATAAAAGTAAAACAATACAAGATATTTTTTAAAATGAATTTAATCTACAAGGGTTCAAACCAAAAATACACCAGAAAAAAAGAAGTATAGAAATAGATGATATATCAGGAGAAATGATATAAAACTTTGTGCAAGCAATGTTGAAATTATGTTTAGTATTTAATTTAATTTGAAAAACCTCTGTACCAGCCATTTTGAGAAAAGGAAGTACCAATATTGAAACCCAAAAGTCATGAAACCGGGTTGATGGCTATCAGCCTATAAGACTAACAGGTAAGCTGGCAAAATTAATGGAAAGAATGATTGGTATTAAATTTAATGGTATTTTGAAAACCAAAATCTATTAAATGGAGCACGGGCTGGTTTTATAAAAATAATAAAATTAAATCAACGTTAATTAAAAATTATACACTGAGCCAATTAAGGCATGTATTTCACATACCACAAATTTTCTTTCAAAGCATTTCACTCCACTTAAAGGTATTATCAAGAACCAGTCAAATATGTGAGGAACATGTCTATCACGGTGGCCTTATACATAACCTCAAAGTATGCACTGTCATAGAGTACATGAGAAATTACATATCCTACAGTAATAACTAGTAAACAGAATTAGAAAGTAAACCTCTATTCAAAATAAAAACCAATAACGCTAAATACAACTGCAAGAATTACCATGCATATTATTTAAGATTCACATAGACATACGTATGGTCCTAGCTAATATAATTGATTACAAACCCCTAACTTTATGTGTCAGATTTCAAGTCTAAGAAAGGAATTTCATTGTTTTTCTCTTTTTCTATCAAAAATTTTACTACGATTCTGCACTTTAAAATGCATCATCCTGTTTCTTATTGTCCCTATTCCTGGTAGAACCTTTCATGAGCTTCTTGGAAACTCATCTCCAAAGGCATTTCAACTAATTTTCAAACATTGGTAAAGATATGTGGATGACACCTGGGCAGTAGTGATTAACACATTCGACTTGAAACTAATCAGGAAACACAATAAAGTACAATTTGGCATATATAGCAAAGAAACAACCAGAAAATTTCATAAAATCAGATGGATAAAGCCCCACACAACATTAGCATGCTGTTGTCAACAGTTTAACAAAGGCTATTCAAAGTTCCCTTTAACAAGATGGAATATGTATAAGTACAAGCACATAGTTAACTTTGCAGAATACAATGGATTCAGTGCTGTATCAGTCAAAAGAAATAATTGACAAATTCAGAAGAAATAGAGATGCAGACAAACAATTACTTTTTATCCAATCCAGTAGTAAAACTTTACACACCAAATTTACATACCACCCCTCAGCTACATGCCCTTTCCAAGAAGTCTTTAAAGAACACAGCATTACTTTGGCTCCACAGAACAAATTCAACATACAACTCCTTTCAAAATCACATAATACAAAAGAGAAAGCCACTGACAAAAACACAGGTGTGTATCTGGTAAATTGCAAAGGCTGAAATAACTTTTACATTGGCAAAACAAAAACTAATTTGAACATTAGGCCTAATCCTCTCAGCGATACGGGCATAATATGACGTTCAAATTAAAATGACCGAAACCGATATGGATGTGTATGCGCATATATGCATTTAATGCTTATTTAATGCCAATTATTTTTATCTTCCTATTTCACAATAAATTTAAATTAGTTCTATACCAGATGAAAACTTCCCCTTAAAAGTTTCTTTTTGTATGGTACACCTCAAAACTTGGATAAACACACAAGGACACATTTCAAATTCACAGCAAATAATATTGGTTTCCTTGCAAACTTCTTTTTTGCGACAAACTACACATTTTTGAACTGGTAGCAACATATCTGGGTGTGGGTGGTATCCATATAGGAAAGTGTTTTCTCTCAAATATGAGCGGTGCTATAGTAGTGGATTTCTTACCCCTAGTATGAAGAGGCCTCTGAATTACATAAAAAATGAAGCTAGCTACAGTGAAGCAATAACTATTACACAAATATAGCTATTTGCAACAGAAACTTCACTTATTTTAAGAGAATTATGTATATTTTTCTTATTAATTAATGAGATCGATTTCTTAAACATCTATTTACATCTTCAGTCATCAAACAACTTTGTCGTCAATGATACTATCAGTTGTTACTATACTTTTTCCAGTATTACCAAAATCTGAAAACGAAACAAATCTAAAAACAGAATCAACTGCTGGTATTTCAAAATTCATTACAAACTAGAATGAAAGAACATTTTCGTAACATTAAGTATAAACGAACTGATCAATCAGTCATAGCAGATCATTTTTGATGAAACTATTTAACCATGAAATAAATCCTGAAGTTAAATTATTAAAACAATTAAATGGTCCAATAGATTTAATAGTTTGGGAAAAAGTAGTTATCTTAAAAAATAAACATTGCCTAATGAATTTTGAAATACCAGCAGTTGATTCTGTTTTTAGGTTTGTTTCATTTTCAGATTTTGGTAATACTGAAGAAACAGTAACAATTGATAGTATCATTGACTACGAAGTTGTTTGATGATTGAAGATGTATACAAATGTTTAAGAAATTGATCTCGTCAATTAATAAGAAAAGTAAACATCATTTTCTTAAGATAAGTGAAGTTTTTGTTGTAAATAGTTTTATTTGAGTAATAAGGCCTCTGAATATTAGAGAGAGCCCACCTCGGTAGCGTAGATGGTAGCATGTCTGCCTCACGTTCAAGAGGTCCCGAGTTCGAATCTCGATCAGAGTGAGTTACCTGGATAAGATTTTTCCAGGGTTTTCCCTTATCCTGGAAGACGAATGTCGGGTAACTCTAAGCTCCATGAACCCCGCGCTCATATGAGCGTCATTTTACCCATTCCATTCATTGTCCGATATGACTTAACGTCGGAGGACATAAATTACGACAAAAAAAAATTAGAGTTCTCAATTAGGTTACGAGCTATTGATATACTCAAGTCCAGATAGATCATTGTCTTGCATGAATTTGGAGCTCTGTAAATTACAAAACAATTGTATATGGTTACATCCAGCTGGTATAAAAATACTTTTTTTTTTTTTTGCCATTTACTGTTTTCTGTAAAGAGGCATAGCCAGTAGTAACTGATCCACACCATCTATATTTAACCCATTATTTTGCCAAATAATGGAGCAGCTAACATGATATCTGTAGACCATTACATGTCTAATGTAGGTTTACAAATGACATGCATACTGTTCACTTCTGAATTCTCCTATTTAGACCTTAAACCGCCTTTAAGGTCAGAGCTTCCTTCATCTTACTCACATATGTTTATTTCCGTAACAATGAGAGACACTACTCATAAGTCAGCAGTAAAAAAAAAAAAGTTGTGAAAATATCAGTTGGTTGGGAGTCAGAAGTTAGCTGTACACAGAAAATGTTTCTTTGTCTATATGTCTATTTGTGTTTGAGTTACTTTGACTACTGCACAATGTTATTCTTCACTAACACCTAAAGGAAGTGGGACAGGGACTTCCTGGTGCGACAGGTACGATGTGGCATTCGGGATTAACGTCCAGATTTTGTGGACAGTGCAATAATCCTGCACGACAATGCAAAACCACATAAAGCAAAGTGTGTAGGGCAGCTACTGCAACGTTGGGGATGGGAAGAATTGGAGCACCACCTTACTCTCCCGAAATTTCGCCCTGTGACTTTGACAATGCAAAACCACATAAAGCAAAGTGTGTAGGGACTGTAACTTTTGAGCACACTTAAAAGCAATAGGCCTAGACCAGGTTCTAACCTGCAACCTTGCTTTGAGTAAGACACTGTCTAACCAATTCAGGTGACACACCCTTTGAAGAGAACCCGAACTTCAAATTCATCAACATACCAACAGAGATGCTCCGATCACCTCCCAATCACAATTCAACAGTCAA
This sequence comes from Mantis religiosa, assembly GCA_030765055.1. Taxonomy (NCBI): domain Eukaryota; kingdom Metazoa; phylum Arthropoda; class Insecta; order Mantodea; family Mantidae; genus Mantis; species Mantis religiosa. Next base: position 27,472,987 of record CM060951.1, on the reverse strand, counting down.
CATTAGCTGAGGACATTAAAAAGGTCCTAAGAAAACACATTCTAGGTAAACACTAGCAATATAATGAAGCATGGGGTACCAATTGATTCCAAATTATATTAAATTTGTATCACAGTCCTTACTCATAAGAACAGAATTCTATATTTCTTTCCCCAAGCATTGCCAACTTCGATGATATATCCTATGTCAGACACTGGCATGTTATTTGCATTGAGCAATATCTTTTATGTACTATTTATTTATAAACAGTGAATGAATTTGCATATTCAATATCTAAAATAATAACCCATAGCTTAACAGCTGGCGAGTGTGGCCAAAGCTGGCCAACTTGACTCCTGGCCCCATGCCCACACCCAAAGCAGAGGTGGGTGATCATCCAACCAATACGTGGAGGTGATGTGATCACCTCATGCACTCTCAGCAGAAAGTTGCTTTCTACACAAGCATTCACCACCTACTATAGCTCCTCAAGCTCCTCACAATGCTGAGTGGGCACTGGACCTATACTTTGGACTTAAAATCTGAATAAGCAAGTGGATATGTTGGACAAGAATGGTTCCAAAATAGCTCAAACAATGAAACAAAATATCTGTTAAGAAACAGTTAAAAGATTACTTAAAAACATTTTCACAACCAATTATGACTACATACTCTGAAAAACTTAGCTGGAAGGATCTTCAAAATAAACTTTAAAAAATTTCAGGTCTACCTAGAAAATCATCCGTTACAATGTTCAGATTTATCACAGGACAGAAGTATCTGAGTGGACAATTGCTAAAAATTGGATTAATGACTTCCCACACTGCTTTTTATGTGGTGAGTGAGTGAATTATTGAGTGAGTGAGTCAGTGAGTGAGTGAGTGCGTGAGTGAGTGAGTGAGTGAGTGAGTGAGTGAGTGAGTGAGTGAGTGAGTGAGTGAGTGGTGTTTTAGAGTTCGTCAATAGATAGGTCATTTGGGCCTTTTTATGTGGTAAATATGACTAACTGTGCATTAATCACCTGTGTGCAAAATTCTCTAATACCCAGAAGAACTAGTCTTTAAATACTAAAAAGAAGACAAATTTTACTATGAAATTCTGAGCTTTAAACACACATACAAGCACGCACATGCACACACATACACACACACACAATATAAGGATATATTTCTGTAATAAGAAAACAGAAGCGTTGTACAATTGTCACCAACAATGCTTTCAACACTTTAATTCTACCACCTCCTAAACACTGTACTCATTCACCAACTATCTCTTATACTTGTTATTACATAATTAAAATGCAGGGTTCTTCATTTAAAACCTAACAGAACACACAGTTTTACCTCTCCCGCGACCTTGCTAAATTCTTCCATTACCGGTTGTCATTGTGCATTGGAGCTAGCAGTGTGCACTCCATTCAGCAGTACTGAACTAGCCACCAACATTCGCTTGACTCGAGAGCAACACATTGTCATGTGTAGAAGTTATTACACTACTCTGCAGCAAAAATGATCTTTTCCAATGATTGAGTGTTCCTAAATGGAATTTTTGCACTGAGTTCAACGGTGCAATTCTTTTTTTGTATTACATCAGGTTTTTAAAGAAATATAGAATTTGTATTTCATAAAATCTCATAGTATGGCATGCAAAGTTTCTATTGCTAAAGTATAACACCATTGTATTGTGAGTTTTTTAAGCAGATATGTAGTATTTATAATAGAATGACCCTAGATAAGTTGAATGCAGGTGTTTTTACAGCATTACAGATCACAAAATTAATGTGTGACCTCAATTTTGAAAACAAAATGAACCACACAGAAAAGTGTGCCTGGCGGAGCTACAAAGATGCTGTAAACAATGTCTTAAGAAACACAAGGTGTGAAGTTTACAAAACTAAAGAGAACACCATGTTGGAGAACTTGAGAAAACTTGGTTGTAGCATGAGTTTGAAGTTGCACATCCTTCATGCTCATAATGACTATTTTCCAGACTGCTGTTTTGGATTTTACAGTAGAAAACACGGCAAATGTTTCCACCAGGACTTGAAAGACATGGTGGATGGAGTATTAACATGACGGCAGACTATTGTTGGTCTCTGGAAAGGGAACGTAATCTTGATACATATGGAAGACGTGAGAAAGAAAAAAACTTCTTCCTAGTTAGGTCACTGTTTTTTACTATCTTAAGTTGTTAATACTTGTAAAATGTGCATACACTGTGTTTAAAAGGACATAATTACATACTTCTTTATACACACCATGTTCTTGAGCATAATAGTGATCTTGCAGAAGTGTATATAAATATATAGCAGTAATAGGTGAATATAAAATTTTTGTTTTCACGTTTTTGAAAAATCTGGACATGGTACAAGAAAATGGATGACATATTTGGAATCAATGCTGCAAAATTAAGGGGAAATGACGTTCAGAATCAAAACATCAAAAAAATGTTTTTAAATTGCAGAGAAGTGTTTGGGACTCACCAAGCCACGTTTGCTCACAGTATATTCAAACGTTCCCTGGTGAAATGCCTCCAGGCATATACAATTAACAAGACTGCGAACAGATTCAAAACCACTGGTTCTGTGGCAAACAGAAAATGAAAGCATAAATGTCAGCATTAACAGAGGAAAAGTTAAGAGACACAGGTGCATGTTTTGAACCCTCCTCAACCAAATACATCTCAAAATTAGCACAACAGGTAGGTATCTCCAAGACTTCTGCACAGAGAGCAACCAAATTATTAAAACTAGAACTACGTGTCCATGCTTTAAAGCAATGCATTATTGTGAATGGTTTCTTTCTACACTGAATGATGGTTTAATTAATCCACAACTTCTGTTCTTTTCTGATGAGGCGTCGTTCCACCTCAGTGGTTGTATCAGTACTCATATCAGCAGTATAGGGCCCCTGAAAATCCACATCGCATTCAAGAAATCCCCCATTATAATCAGAAAGTAGGAGTTTGGTATGCTTTTTAATGTTATAAACGCATAATCGGTCTAATATTCTATGAGCAGAAAGATACTGAAATGACTTTTAGACCCAATTTTATAATGAAGAGACAGAAGAGTAATCATCATATGGGTGGTTTCAACAACATTCTGATACTGTAGAGGAGTTCATAAATAAATTAGGAAAGTGTTTGAAGATAAAAATGATTAGTGCTGGTGCATGGCCCTCTCACTCCCCTGTTCTAACAGTATGTAATTTTTACTTGTGGAGTAACCTGAAAGACAAAGTTACGAGACAAATCCTCATACAATGGAAGAACTAAAACAAAATATTAGAAATAAAATTGGAAACATTAAGTGGCCCAACTTAATCATATGAATCAGAATGTATTCTCCCGATACAAAAGTGGTTTAGCTGAGGGTGTACGACATTTCTAGCATCTTTTATAATGGAAGAGTGCCATATATGTTTTACGTGCAAGATTTGTGTATCAGCAAAGCCAGCTGTGGCAGACCAAATTGTGCACAGGTGAAATTCTGTGTGCCTGTTAGGTTTTAAATGAAGAACCATGAACTGAATCAAACATAAAATGAACGAAAATTCTAAATGGCAAAATTTCTACAAAACTCACCTTAATATTATCACTTACACATAAAGCTTCTGTTTCCGACCACGAGGGTTCCTCTTTAATTTCTAATTTGTTATTCATTTCATGATCACTGTTGAATTTCTTAACATTCACTACATAATCTTCTGGAAGAAACTCTCTATTTTCATTTGAATTAATTTCTATTTTGGGCTCTATCTCACATTTGTTGCTGAATGTAAGAGATGCAGACTTAATTTGGTTTGCGAAAGGTTTGGTAAAGCATTCTATCTTTTCCTGTGAGCAGCAGTCTTCAAAAGGAGTATTTGATTTAACTGATCCGTCAAAATTTTTGTCCGTATCACTGTTTGTCTTCATGGTAAAGCACTCACTTTCATTCTCTGTGGCTGAGAGGGGATCCTCTTCTTTGATTTCTACGTTGGAGTACATTTCATCTGATGGACTGTGAACAAATAAACACATCATAAATAACAGAAGCATGTCCAGTAAAATGAGACAGTACTGCTGTATACAGTTGTGTTTGTTATTATCCTATCCCCATTCTCTTCTCCACAGGAAGTGATTCTGCTTATATGTCTCATAACACCGTTATTATCACTCAATAGATAAGAATAAAAATAAGATGCATCTCCAAAAATGCATAACAACCTAGAAGTGAAGTGACTAATGGGTGGATCTTGGTATGCAGATAAATAAGATTTAAGTGGCATAAATAAAAATTAGCAAATGCAGCTCAGAATCAAGCATTAGATCTTGGTTTGGTATATAAAATTGCTCCTTTTAATTGATTGTTGCTACATAAGTTTTGCTCAGAGACCTATTACTCGACAGAGTGTTGAGCCGTATTGACCTACAGGTGACCAGTGCTGTAATCGTCTCCTATCAGATCTTATCTGGTCAATTAGAAGAGTGATATATTAGTAAGTTGATGTACAGAAAGTTACGAAACACAAATAGAGCGACCGGAAGCTGTGTGTGTCTATATGATATGTTTTGTCACGCCTGCCCGCCTCGGTAGCATGTCTGCCTCACGTTCAAGAGGTCCAGAGTTCGAATCTCGGTCAGGGTGAGTTACCTGGATACGGTTTTTCCCGGGGTTTTCCCTTATCCTGAAAGACGAATGTCAGGTAACTCTAAGCTCCATGGACCCCAGGCTCATTTCAGCATCATTTCACCCATTCCATTCATCATTCGATTTGACATAATGTTGGAGGACAAAAAAAAAACGCCTGTTGATGTATGACATTGCTGTCCAGAAGACATGATCTGAACAGAATATACAACATTGGACTCACCATATATGTGCGATAAGCTGAGGTAAGTATCTCTATGTTGCAAATTTTTCCTCGCTTTGCCATGTACAACATGGTACTTCATCTGAGTCAATAAACATGCCTAGTTTTCTATCAGGAGACTACTTTAAATATATGTTGCACTTCAATGTTCAAGTTATAAATATGCTTATTCGCTTTAAGCATATTTTTTCTTTAGTTAAAGTAATAGAAAGACAGATTTAAAATAACAGAAATGAACAATACATAAAACCTGAAGCTAATAACAGTGAAACAATATAAATATTACAATAACATATATTTAATTTGTTACAAACTAACTTATCTTTTCAAGAAATTACTAAGTCATATATTGAAAATACATTATTTGTATATAGGGATATAGGAACACACTGACGAACCTAGGCTCCAAAGCACACTGGATTCCAAAGAAGCATTTACTAAATGCCGGGTTCTTCATTTATAACCTAATGGTGATGCATGTAATAAAAATGGATGTTAAACACTACAAATCAACATCATTCCAAAATGAGGCAGACTAAGAACTCACTCCCCCAAGAAAAGATACTCAAAGGTAGGACAGAGATCTGTATACATGACAAGAAAGGTAATTGTGTGCATAAATATTTTGAAAGAGATTTAAAAAAAAAAAGAAAAGGAACAGTTAGTTACCATCATCTTTCTTAAGCTAATGTACAGCTGAACATTATAAGCTTTTAAAAATGTAGCTTGTGTATTAAACCTACAGTAAGTACAAAAGTTAAAATGTAAGTTCTGAATTCGTTAGTTTTGAAAAGGCTTTCAGTTTTGTACTTGCTAATTTAATATGGCATACATATTATTTGTATGTTCAGGAAATATGTTCAGTAAATTACGTTTAATGTCAAAAAGTATATTAGGTCTCTCTTGATTATACTTAATCCCGGCTTTATAAGAAACATTCCAAGGCAGAAGCACTACGAAAAACAAATTTAAACTCTGCTGAATATTTTCAAAATTGCCTGTTTTCATATATATGTGAATTGCTTTAACAGATCATATTTCAAAATTGTTCCCATGTGTTAGAAATATAAATATCCATTAGGTAGTTTTAGTGATCTCATCTGTCTAACCATTACGTGTGCCTAGGCATTCATAAAAAGCAACATCGCTTTCCCTGCCACCAATTCTTAAGTGGCCGTTTCATCTCTCATTGACCCTTCATCTTCATTCTCTCCACTTGAAGGAACTGTAGAAGAATCATCGCTGTGCTCTCCCAAGTAAATTACTATATCTTGTCGTGCATCCAATCCTCCTTTGTGCACATAGTCTTCTTCAATTTTTATCATGTGCCTGAACCCTTCTTGCAATTCTGGCTAGCTGAATTATGTCTTTTATTCTGAATATAATATAATATAATATAATATTTCTATCAGTCATTCAGTTCTTTACAGTGGCTCAGATCAGTTCAATAAAATTTAATGAAGAACAATAAGGGGATAGACGCAAAATATGATTTGCTAGTCAAGAAGATTATTTTTTGAGTTGGTATGTTTGGATTTTAAAGGAATAATTAAGTTACAAATGTCAGGATTGAGATGAGTAGAGAAGATAATTGTATGGAACAGTTCTGCTCAAAGCTTTTGTAAGCCAGTCTATAAATACACCTCTTCTGGTTTTGGAATATTTTATGTTTTTTATTATGTGGCAAGAGGCATTATCCACTATAAGTACAGAAGTTGGAGGCACATTGGATATCAGTCACCTCTTCAGCCATTTATCACAGTGCATAGCTCATGTCGCCAATCTTTAGATGAGACTTAAATTGAACATATACATTGGGGATAGCCCCTTGTTCCCTACAGCATGAATTATTATAAGATGTTGGTCTTTGGATGCTGGTGACAAAAACCCATGCATCTTGTCATCGCTGCAACCATGTGTTGAGGTATGGGAAGTGTGAAATATTGTTCTTAACTAGATATACATCCTTCAAAATCTATGGAATCTTTTAACTTAGTATTCACCTTCCTTAATGTATGTCCTTTTTCTTGGTAATGTAACATTCACTGACTGTTCGGTGAACTATGACTGCACTGAAACATCTTAAGTGGCCTTTTCTTGTAGGGCATGGAAAAAGTAGAAACAATAGAATGCACATTCTTGGTCTCCTTAATTATTTGCCTAACACTTCTTTCCAACAGACCTGTAGCCTGAGCTACATATTTTGCAACACTTTTAATATAGACCATATCACACTGTGCACATTTTATTATAAAACTATATACATTGCTCACCATTTCACGAGTCCATGATTATAGCACCTTTCACTTTGCTTACCATTAATGATATTGCCAGATATAAATAAAATATGCAAATATTTAAAGAATTAAATGTATTTGCAAGTGCAGATCAAACACATACTCTCAATTAATAGCAATAATTAACATTATACATGGGTATATAAAATATAAATGGGAATTTTAATGTAACAGTTCCGTTGATAATTATTTTGAGCAGAGACTTTGTCAGTATTGTCACAGCACGGGCATTAAAGTTTCGGCGCAAAGTTTCGGCGGATATAGTTTCATGGTAACAATGATCCTTGCTGAGCATTAATGATAGCGGTGCTATTGTAAGCAGGCACCGGCGGGCAGCGATAACAGAGGTAAAGGCCTCGCCGACTTAGATTAAGTTATGCTTGTAGAATGTGATAGAATGATTTGGAAATTTCTGGACTGATAGAGATAGTTCGGCTTCTGGCTGACTTTAGAACCATCTAGAGTTACGAATTAGGTATTTAAGGAAGTGACGGCTTGCAAACAGAGTAGTTGTGAAATGAGAGATAGCCAGCTGTGTTGTTGTAACGAGAGCTAAAGATGTAATCTGCTGTCACTGTTTGTTATTGTGATCGATCTTGTAAGAGTGTGTATATGTGATTTAATGTTCTTACGTGAGAATTGAATAGTGTATTTCGACGAAAATATAGGAGATTTTTAATTTCTGCAACTCGGCCTGTTAATTCTACTAACCCACAAACTTACAGTATGTTGGTGGGGGTATCTGGAGAGGGGCACAGCAGAGAATGGGACTGCATCAGTATGCCATAAGTGAGCAAGAGGTGCTTACATCTGTTGCTCAATGCATCATCATCAGATTTCTTGCAAAAAAGCTCTGGGACACTATCCTTACAGTCCAGAATTATTGCCCTGCGACTATCCTTTGCTTGAATCCCTCAAACAAGACCTAGGAGTACAGCGGCTTGATGATGCAAGTGTAGAAGAGTTTGTGTGCAACTGACACCGCATGCATCCTTCATCTATCTATAAAGATGACATCAAAAACTTGCCCATCTGAAGGAGAAAATTTATATCAAAGAGAGGACACTATGTAGAAAAGTAATCTGTATATGAGTATTTTTGTTTGTTGATACAATAAATTTAAAAAAAATAATTCCTGTTTATATTTGATCTGCCCTTATATACTACATCCACTTGAATTTTATAACAAAGACCAACCTAAAGAACTCCAGCATTTCATTTATTATCAACCTCACGATATGTTACCATGTGTGTCTCAGAATCAGAACTGGTGATTTGTACCCCAGTAGATATTTTGAATACTGCCATCTCATCTGAATCAAACTGCACACACTGCGAACTAAGTTTGTCGGAATGGATGTTAGGTGTGAACAGACCTCGAGAGTCCACAAACTAAAATGTGCATACAGCACAACTACAAGGTATATATGTAATTAACACATATAGCAAATATGATGCCCATAAAGTATAGCCAAGAATTGTCTTTTTTATAAGGAGAGGAGCAGAGCAGATGTATCCAAAACATCAGTGTAAATAAAACCAAATATATGCCACTGTTCCTTATTAACTCACAATTACTATGCACCTTGTAATTAACTTAGTTTTAATGGCCTTCAGTGTTATCCTGCACTTTGGTTTGTATCGTTTGCTATGGTAATCAATTAGAGATCTGAAATATGCCAAATAGCAAAATGCTGCCAACAAATTATTCATATAATTATACAGATGAACAAAACGTACGGAATTTTTACTGCAATTTTAATATGGATTAACAAAGTGCCAATTTTTTTATAACATATGTTACAGAAATTGCATTTGCCTATAAATTCTCAGCTTTTCTTTTAGAAGAAAACACTGTTTATTAAGGACTATAAGGATATCTCAAATTTGCTCCATCCTCCATTTAAAATATTTACTCCCTCATCCCATTTGGAGCCCAGTGGGGCACTGTCCCTTACTCAGTCTTGAGAGCCATTCCCTCATGAGAATAAAAGTAGTCCAGAGTTAACTTTATTGATCCACTTAAATGTTCTGGCAAGTTTTTCATACCTTTTGTTCACATGGTATAACTATTATCAGTATCACCAGTTTTCTTATGCATAACAGCATCACTAGTTTGGTTATGCAGTGTTGGTGATTTCAGCACATATGTGTTTTCAATCTTTATAACACTTTACCGAAGCCATGTTAAACTGCAGAAAGACAGTGTAGCTAAATGTCATGTATGAAATTATGGCTGGAGCATTGCCAACAGTGAAAGCATGCTTTTGCTGAAAATACCAACACTATGTAAGCAAACTAGCGATACTGTAATATGTAAGGAAACTTTTTTTATTTTAATGTCCAGTGAAACCTCTGTATGAAAGTTTGGTTAGAAAATGAATGTTATGGATAAGTGGTAGAGAAAAAAACTAGAAAGTTCACCAAAACCAAGATAATGAACTCAGACTCTTGTTTATCATTCAGTGTTGAGCATGAACAGGTTTTATACAGAACAAAACTAGAATTTAATTACATTGCTTCACGAAATAGTTTCTGTACCATACATGCTTTTTTATATTTTAGCAAACACTGCATTTCGAATTTGCATCATTTTCTGAAATGTTTATATGTAAAACCAAGAACACCTTCGATAGAGGCAGTGATAACTAGAAATAAGATGGTATAAAAATGCACATTTAGTTTGGTTTTACTTGTGATATGGAATTATGTTTTGCTATATGTTTCATGTTCTTCTGTGCTTTTATAGTGTAGATGATTTTAAATTCACTCGTAATTCGTCATTTTAACTCCTATTTTCTCTTATCAATATTCACTGGCAGCTCCCTTACGCATTACAGTATCGCTAGATTATAAACAAGAAAAAGAAAATGTGTTGCAAACATTTCGATGTGTTGGCGTATTTTATAACCCCACTGTTGGTAACTAGTTTGTGTGACGTCATTCCATACCAACCTAAGTCTACACCGTCTTTCTGCAGTTTAACCCCATAGTTTAACCCCATTCTCGAAGCAGACAAAAGCCAGCAAAGTGCAGGATCACCACCATCAGTTATACTAAAGTTAAACTCATGACATTAGCAAGGAGTTACTTTACATTAAATGTCATTCTAACCTGAGTAGAAGACACTGTACAGTCGATATAAGTGCTAGCGTATTGGCTAGCGTATTGATGTGCGTACGAGCGATTTACAGAAGGAATGTATGCAGTGACATTACTCGGCCCAGCTATGTACCATTTTTTTGTGTAATCAAATTCTTGCCCACTGCAGTATATAATCTCACGCTTTCCTCCTGCACTTACTTCATGTGTGCCAAGAAACAGGTTTTATGCCGCAAGTCATAGTGATATGCTTGTGCATAACTCACGCATATATGGCTTTGTGATTGAAAAATTAAAAGTTACTGATATGCCATATACGTTAAAACACAATGCCAAAGGTTGCTTCAGAACCCAAGCTGTCATGGCCAGCACACGACATCATAATAACAAACCTGTTTAAAATAAATCTGTACATTTTCATGCTGAGAAGAATCGAATCTTTTAATGAATAGTATGGACAATACCCGAATACTTTGAAGAACCGAAACTTTCATTCGAATACAAGTTCCCGGATACTGCAATCGATGACATTTACTTGTATTCAAATGCAAGTTCTCGGATACCAAGTCGGATACTGTCTCACACCGTTCTAATCAAGAACACTTTTGTATTCGAAAACAAGTTCTCGCATTTTCCTCTAGTCACTAACTGCTGATGAAGAACACTTATATATTGGAAAACAAGTTCTCGATTACTACAGTCACACACTGCCAATGGAGAAGATTTCTTTCAATGATGTACGGAGAATAAAACTATTACCCAAATGTTGAGTACACCCACATGTTCCCATTTAAAGTTTTATCGCTACTTATGTGTACAATACATTCAGTCGCTATATTGATTTTATCCACATTCTTTGATGACTACATATTTCTTCTTACATTTCCTGGGTCACCAGTTTATGGACAAATTTTCCGCTCAGGTGTTGGAATGTAAAGAACCCTTAGGAAATTTGATTGCATTTTGTTTACGAACTTACCTCAACCGTTAAGATTGATATATTAATATAACATGAAGTATATTTGCTAGATTCTCTTCATAAAAATTGCCATGTTTGGCACAAGACTTTTCAAGATTCTGAAAACAAAAGGTTTGTTCACGATACTTTCTCAGAAGTGCAATTTATACCTATAATAGTAAATGCGTATAAAATAACCTGTACCTAAATTAGCACAATTAATACATTATTTTCATTATGAAACTATCATCTGGACTTTACATATAACTGTGCTACCTTCTACGACCTTGATCGACTTAAAACATGATCAACATATCAATGCTTCCTAAAATGATGTTTGTGAATAAATACCTGTGCAACTTCGGAGGTGATACTTGTAATATTCAGAAAAGCTGTAAAAAATATCCTACTAAAAGTAATGTCACAGACAACAGATGAGTTTCTAAGAAGTAAAATTAAATAATAAAATAAATATTGATTTTTTTTGGTAAAAATTATGTCTCTTACAGCCTAGTTCTTAAAAATGCAATACATTAAACTATTATGTGACCTAAGTTGCATTATTCTTAATTACTATTTGTATTATTATTCTGTTAATTACTACTGCATTACTTTAATCACTATTGTATTATTGAATTACTATTGTATTATTCATAATTGTATTACTCATAAGAAATGTATTATTCTTATGGGTACAAATTTGACGAAGCTATGAGTATTGTATATTCCTAAGGTGAATAGAACTAGCTATCTACGAGTAGGGGAGGGTGGTCCACAGTTTTTTTAGGGCGAGGCTTAGGAGAGAATAAAAGGAGAGAAAGGTGTTGGGTTTCCACGGATGCAGCCCCTTATTAACGGTGTTGGGAGGCAGGTGCCTAAACTGCACGTGCAATAGAAGGATATGTTAGGGGGTCCAACCATGTCCAGAGGCCCTGGGTAGATCGCCTGGAATATAAGGAGGGATTGGGAAGAGTAAGGTATTTTATTTATTACGTTAAGTGGCGTCTTTGGTGCGTTGTAGAGTCTGAGTTATCAGTAAGGTGACGTATTGTGGTCCGCAGGTGTTCAATGCGTGTGAGTAGTTCAGCAATGCGCATGAGTACTTCAGCAAAGTATGTATGTGATGCGGCTGGGTGTTGCGGAGCGACGGTGATCTGGGTTTCCTCTAGCTTGTGGTTAACTCGGTCTATAGTCTGTGTTAGTGATCGGTTGATGTGGTCCTGGAGATCTTTGAAGTTCTGGTTAATTATGTCCTTATACTGGTGGTCCCAATGGCTTCCTGCAGTTGCAGGACTTGTGTTGGGGTGGTCCCTGAGGTCTGTTGTAGTGTCTTGAATGAAGAGATAATGCGTTCCTGGTGAGATGTCAGGCTGTCAGTCGTGAGTTGCTGGGAGGTCGCGAGTTAGTCTTTGACGTCAATCAGTACGGCGCAGATAGTGTCGTGTCTAGCGTTGGTGGTGGCGAGTGAGTCCTCCAGGTTTCCTAGGCGAAGACTAATGTTCAGGACCTCAGAGTGGAGGTCCTAAACGTCAACTCGAGTAGTCCGCTGGATGGCTGTGGCGGGTCCGCTTGTCAGGTGCTCCTCGATAGAGTGAAGCCTGCGGTTGACCTTCTGGAATTCATCCTTGAGGCAGTCAAACGCTTGCCTCCAATCGGCTACACCGTTGGAGTGAGCTATTGGAGGTGTGGCGTGGCCGCAGTCCTGGCGTGGGCGAGCAGGGCACTGTGCCTGCCCTGTAAAGTGGCCGAGGCCTGAGCAGGTGGCGCAGTACTGGCGGTGGCGGAGATCATGCTGCTGGCATTCCCCGGTGAGTGTCGGGGCGCCACAGTAGTGGCACCGTGGTGTTGCAGTACAAGTGGCAGCTTCATGTCCGTACCTGCAGCATCGGCGACAAAGTGCAGCACGCTCTGAGCTGCTGGCCTCGATTTTGAGACACTGCCCTAATAAGGGCAGGCCCATCCTCAAGGCCGTGTTCAAGTCGGCTTCGTTGGCTAGCTGCAGGCAGACCAAGGATGTGGTGCGGCCTCGTATGGTGATGCGGCTGACTCTCAGGGCCGAGGGCCACTGCTGTTGGGCGTGAGACACTTACAATTTTTAAATATGTGTGTAAGTTGAGAAGTGATGCACTTTGGTTATGAATAGATGAAATAAAGTTCCAGTTGGCAAACCTGTTTAAATCCAGAATTGTAAGGAATGTTTTTGGTCACAAGCAAATCTTTATTTTCGGATAAGTGAAGAAACATTTTCAGGGTGTACTTAGTAGATCATATTCTTTTATTCTTTCTTTTATATCATTATGCATTTTGCTTTTCTTAAAATTAGCGGGTTTCTTCTTCAGAATTAAATAAATAATGAACAGTGGAGTTGAAGTTTAAGATTATGTAAATAATAAAAGTATTTTTATGAGTTGGTCCAAAATGAGACAGTGCTAGGTGGGGCAGCGTGAGACACCATTTAAATTCAGAAATTTATTAAACTCACAATTTGTTTTCTTCCAGAATGGCTAGAAACAGGCAAAGAAAGGCTCAAATTCATACTTTCTCAATTGATAGCAAGATGGAAGCAGTGGACCTTGTTTTGAAACATCCCTGACTTCAAGCAAAGCATGACGCCAACAAATATTACTGCAGGTTTTCGTAAGACTGAAATATTCCCACTCGATAGGAATACTTTCACAGATGATGACTTCTTACCCAGTAATGTAACCGACAGACAACTACCAGATAACACTATGAGATCATGTGACTCAGTAGTTAATAAAATTGGAATACAACATGTCGCCAGAAATGGAAGTTCTGAAACTGTCTTTTGAGAAAGTGAACCCTCAATTAACAATGGCGGAGAGGTTAAGAATGATCCAACACAAGGGAGCTCTCAGTGTCATGAAAATCCTGATGCGTAAATTCAGGAGAATTTGACAAGCTTACCATCGACTATGAATAGAGATTACAGTGACATTGTAAGCCCTCATGAATTTAGAGTGTTACCTAAGGCTGCTGCCAGTAAGTCAACTGTAAGCAGAAAGGGGAGAACCATGATAGCCAAAGATACACCCGAGAAAAAAAGAACTTGAGGAGAGGGCATTGAAATTTAAACCAAATAATCCTGCAGATAAACAGAAGAAACTTAAAGGAAGAAAATTATACACATAAGCAGAATCTTCAGAAGACAATGTAGAAATGTCTTCTGGATCCTCAGTTATGGATGAAGAAATGTTTTCTGGTTTTGAATAGCAGGAAAGACAGCCTGCTGTGGACGACTGTGCTTACTGTGTTTGCAGGAAAATAAAGTGACATTACATTGTACAAGTCCTAAAGGGGAAGAATGCAGATGGAGAAGTGGAAATATCATTCCTGTGGAAAGTGAAAAATACAGACAAGTCTGTGTTTCTGGAGGTTCCAGACGTGGCTTCAGGATTGAAACTGATGTAAAAATAGTGTTGGGTCAACCACGATTGTTTGGCAAAACAAAAAGACAAAACATTTAGTTGATTTTTGAAGTTAAATTTGGTAATGTAAGCTGTCTCAGTCTAGACCATCCACCGTCTCAATGTACCACACAGTGGAGCAGGGTGAGACGATTTGCATTCATTTGAATATTGGCATGGGTGTGTTCTTGATTATTAAAATAAATGTTTTTATGTTTTTCATTTGTTAATAAAGGAATAATGAAAACATGTCACCTATTTGCATTCACAACACACCAATGGGATTTCAAAAATATTGTGCCTCACTGTGGACCACACTCCCCTATATGGTATGGTGTAGGTACCTGAACATCAATACGTCAACATTATAAACACGAATAAAATCAATATGCTGTCAGCATTATAAACTTGAATTTGGTTCCTAATTTATAACATAACCTTCCCATTCGTTGTGATTACAGATCCCGTAATGCACATTTCCTGATGCCATTATTTAGTAATTGAATTATAATGATCGAGTACATAGAATACTTGTTTTGGGGGACAATTCTATATATCTGGGGTGGAAATGGGTTCATTAATGTACAGATTATAAGCCAGTTGATGGAAATTATTCATTTCTTCACACTAGCCGTATACAGGCTAAGGAATTGGATTGATAGAGTCGACATGAAAAATTCAATGTCATGGCCGGGAATTGAACCACGGATCTACTGCTTTCCATCAAGTCGCTCTTAACCATTGGGCTACCATGGCCAACTTGCCGTCATGACATTCCATCACTTAACTTAAATAATAAGAGTTAAATGATGAAGCCTGGGACTCAAGTACTTACAATAGTAAGTCGCCACAAACCAGAGACCTTAGTGATTTACCGGGGAAATATATGAGTCAATTGGAGAATTCAGTGTCATGACGGCAAGTTGGCCATGTCAGCACAATGGGTAAGAGTGACTGGACGGAAACCAGTATATCTGTGGCATTGAGTTTTTCTTGTCACTCTATCAATCTACATGGTTTATTTGTTGGCCAGTTCACTTCTTCCCCCTACGCTGCCGATCTTTAATATTCACCTGTAAGCACCACTTAAAATGAGTGAAACTGAATCGAGATCTGATTCAGATTCCAATTCAGTGAATCTACACCTATCCGAGAACTCCGGGCAAGAAGTGTTCGGAAACACTGTTCAGGACGAAAGCAAACGAGAACTTAACAATTATCTGAGAAGTAGTGGAAGACATGTTTAGATATCGAGAGCTCCAAAACTGGAATACATAGACCTTTTTATTCGAATACTCCCATTAATACTCGTGTGTAGTAAAACCAAATAATGGTCTTCAAGATTTAAATCACAGGTAAACAAACTGTATCACAAAAATTTTGCGTATGGTTCACATATTGATTCTTTAAGTACTCAGAGTTTTAACATTTCCGGTAATGTTAAGATTAACATACACCAGAAAGAGCAAGTAAGGCTTTATGTACAATTAGTTATTACATGTACCTACCATTCACTTGTGTTATACTTCCCGTGCATATTATGTAGTCCTATGCCACCTCTTCACTGCTTCTTTAGCTCCTATTAGACTGTTACATTTTATTTTTCTTTCTTGTTTTCTTTTCGATGCATTGAAGTTATATTGCATCATATTATTAATTTGTTTTACGTTGAATATTATTTCACTACAACATACAACATTTTGCAACTAAAACCATTTAGATGTGCTTTATAACCTGTGTTTTTTCGGTAGTACTTATGGTTTCTGACATTCCGCAGTATCAACTGCCATGGCAAGCCAAATCCTGAAGTAACAACCTTCTATCTCTGTTATTTTTTTACCACATTGCTCTTGTAATTTAATTTTTATCTTTTGGTTAATTATTAATCTGAAATATTTTATTGAACCTGCAGTTACTGTAACGTATAAGTAACCAAATATTGTACTGTCACTTATGCACTATGAAATGGTGTGGATGGTACACGGAATAAAGGCTGACAATTGAATTGCAAGAAAAAAGCAAATAGTTTAACGAAGTTCCTAGGTCGTTATTTCAAGTACCTTACAAACATAATATCGTGATAATATATACGCTTAAAGTTCAATAGTTACACGCGTTTACTGCAGGCGAATTGCTTCCTAACTTAAACAGAAAAGATACGCAATTTAGATTGTTTCTACACTCCACGGTTACCTTCATAAATAATTAACCATTTATCATGATTTTCAAGGCACTAGGAAATAGCATACCTGAAAAACGAAAGACGTCGAATCTGAAGGTGTCTGTGAGTTGCAAGCTGGTAATAATATTATCATTTATAGATTCGAGAACTTCAGAAAACTTCATGAAATTCTCCAAGTGACTCATTTTGGCGGTAAATCACTAAGAGATATCATATTCTTATGAGATACACTTAATTGTGACTTTCGAGGCTTGAGATTCATATTCTGGCTATGGAATTGAAACCCATCTTTCTAAACCTTTTCCTGGCGTGAAAGAAACATTCATTCCCAAATGACTTTGTTTTCTGCTGCCAGTTACTTTGTCCTCCAACAGTCAAACATTTTTAAAAGACATTGGCATGGTCAGCTACTGAAGCACAGGTTTAGGCATGTTCGGATTTTAATGACAGTTTGGAGATTGATACATTTAGTTCTTTGCGGAATTTGGCCAGTCATTACCCGTTTCCAATCTAAAGGTGGCTACAGATATTTTGCATAGTAGTTTAGCAATGAACAGTGCGATTTGATGTATACAGCTGAAGTTTCTTCCTTAAGATTGTTTTATCAAATTTTTATCTTTGAATATAAATTTGATACAACTTTTAAAATAGTATACAAATTTAACAACAGGTCTGTAAGCAGCTGTACTGCTGCTTTTTGCCAAAGTATCGGCAATCTTTCACATCAATGATCTTTTATCATCTTTTCAATCTTTCCCTAATTCCACAGTGGGTTGTAATTCTTTTATTAAATGCATATCCGGAACATAGCCTGTAACTAAACAGAGGGACAAATCAGCTATCGCAATAAACTTTGGGAAACCCACAATCAAATAGTTCTAAACATTAAACTATTACAGAAATTGAACCACCCACCAAAATTGGTACTACGATACAACATTCTCATTCAAAACATACGTACAGAGTCATGAATTCTGAAGTTCTGCTTCCAGACATATATGTACAACAAATTCACCACGTCACCTACCAGTAAGCAGGATGAACAAGACAATGACGCCACCAGTCAATATAAGGTGATGATTGAGAGAAAGGCTTACACAATACATCCTGTTAAATTTCAATTTAAATGAAGTAAACATGTCACAAAATACAATACATTAAATTTAACTAAGTTCTATTTTATTCATGAAAAGTAAAATAATTAAAATTTCTCCACAATGTCAGCTGCAGTTGATTGAAAATATTGTATAATTTTGTAGTTTCTGGCTGAGAAAATTAATGTCGTTTGGCATTACAATTATTACAATAACTACTGTGTCTATGCAAATTAATTGTTCTTTCACACTAGCCGTGTGTAGGCCAAAGTATGGAAATATAGAGTCAGACTGAAAAATTCAATGCCATAGCCAGGATTTGAACCACGGATCTTCTGGTTGCCGTCCAGCCACGCTAACCCTTGAGCTACTATGGCCAACGTGCCAACATGACCTTAAATTCTCGTGTTTTTCCTGATAAACTACTTAGGAGTTCTCATAAACACATGAGACAACTACCTTAAAGTACTTACACGTTGTAAGTCGCCATTAAGGTAGTTGTCTCATGTGTTTAGGAGAACTCTAAGTGGTTTACCGGGAAAAACACGAGTCAGTTGGAGAATTTAATGTCATGTCGGCACGTTGGCCATGGTAGCTCAAGGGTTAGAGCGGCTGGACGGCAACCAGAAGATCCGTGCTTCAAATCCCGGCTATGGCATTGAATTTTTCAGTCTGACTCTATCTTTCCATACTTTTGTTTGGTCTGTCTGGTCTGGACAGTTCAACACCCTAAGCCTAGTTTGCATTTTTCCCTTCTTGTAGGTAACTTTTTATTAATGTCAAACACATTGGTCGCGTGTTCATTTCGATTCAATAACTACTACGTACATTGCGTTCTAAAGCACAAATCCACATATTAAAGGGATTGATACCATTTTTCAATCAAGGTTGAATAGTTGGTGAGCCTACACCTTTTCTTTCTTTGAACTGGAGGTGGGAATTTACAATTAGGCGGGTCGCATCATATTTTGTGTTGGTTATGTTTAATGTTCTGCTATCAACTAAAGTAATGTATATAATGTTATATTTATTTTGTTACTAAACGGCGTACGGTTTTAGGAGGCATGTGTGCTGAAGCAATGAGTGCACACAGTAGCTGTCCTGTTGCCAACAGAAGCGCCAAAGAGCGGAAGCTAAGAAGACGGAACGAGGAAAATAGGATTTACGCAAGCTTTGTCGCTTGACAAATTGTCAGAACGTAAATTTAGGCAGCAAAGGATATATATGATAACATTACACATTGTAACATTCAATATTAATGTGCTTATTTACTGAGAATAAGGTAATGTACCCAGATTTTTGAAAAGGTCTTTTTGAAGAGGAGTTGCTAGCTTAAATAAATAAAGGTTCAGCAATGTTTGTGCTAGAAGTTTCGATCTATTTGACAATGCGCAGCGCGGTATTCAAATTCACTATGTACGCTCAGGTCATGAGCTCCTGGCTTTCTGAAAAATTGACACGGTTACACACTTTCTCACATTACAATCCCTTAAAGAAACTGTACACTTTAAAAATAACATTTCTGGCCTAGGAACGGAGTATTTTACCCTTAGTTCTTGCGCCACTGGTACCAGGCGTTGAAAGGTGACATTGTTAACAGTTCACGAAACAATGCAAACATGGGAATTTTCTGATTATTGTTACAG
Source organism: Mantis religiosa (assembly GCA_030765055.1). Lineage (NCBI taxonomy): Eukaryota > Metazoa > Arthropoda > Insecta > Mantodea > Mantidae > Mantis > Mantis religiosa. The sequence continues at coordinate 27,453,445 of CM060951.1, read as the reverse complement.
TTACAAAAGCATCTAACACTGAAGTTGCATTTCGCACTGTTCATAAACCTAACTTCAAAGAATACCCACGCGTGCTCCTGTATTGCAGTGATCCGTGGTCAGTTAACTTATGAACTAAATATGAGTTCCCTAAGACACTTCGTAATGTTTTATGTAATTCTACCTAATGAAAATAAATAATACAGTCCAGATTGGAAGTTGTCACACACCATAAATCTTTTTTGTAATTTACTTCCTCCAACGTTAAGTCGTATTGTACGTTGAATGAATTAGGTGAAATGATACTCATATGTGTACAGGGTCCACAGAGCTTAGAGCTACCCTACATTTGTCTTTCAGGAAAAAGGAAACCCCTGGATAAAACCTTATCCAGGTAACTCACCCTGTCCGAGATTCGAACTCGGGACCTCCTGCACGTGAGGCAGACACGCTATCATCTACGCAGCGACGGTGTAGATCACCGAAAAATGCTCTGTCTCTAACTTTCTATACTGTGTCTTAAACACAGCTAGTGTGGTCGAAAAATTAATTTCCATTGATTGACTTAACAGTGGTCCGAATTATACGAGGGCCGATTAAAAAAGATTGAGGCTGATTTTTTCACAGATGTTTATTACTGCAATTCAATGTTTACATGATCATTTCCAAAGTAGTCTTCTCCTACTTCAATGCGTCTCTGCCAGTCCCTGAACACGTGCTGCAGACCATTCTTTGTTAGGTCATTGAGAATCGCCTCACTTTTCGTGAGCACTGCTTCAGAGTTCTCAAATCGAATACGCGTAATCTTTGCTTTTAGTGAAGGAAATAAAATAGTCACAGATGCAAATATCGGGGCTATAAGGTGGGTGTGGTACACAGGTAATATTGAATCAAACCAGAAACTGCATGACTTGATTTGCGACGTGAAGACGTTCATTGTGATGATGAAGTCACTACCCAATCCGAGAAAGCTCTAGTCGTTTCTTTGCAATGTACTTCCTCAGTATAGCCAATACTGACGTGCAGTATGCTGCTGTAACAGCAGTGTGAGAGGGAACTATATGCTGGTAAATCATTCAATAACAGTAAAAATATGATCAACATCACTTTCCCTGCAGATGGAACAACGTTTGCCTGTTTTGGTGTTGGAGTACCTGGCGATTTCCACACTGAACTGGCTGCTTTTCCTTCAGGATCATAATCATGCAGGCATGACTCATCACCGGAATTAACCAATTTATCAAATACATCCCCTTCATCTGCAAAGAGACGCAGCACCTCACAGCTTGTCTGCATTCGCACAGCCTTTTGTTCGGGAGTCAACAGACATGGCAGCCAAACAGCACAAACTCGGGTCATATGGAGATGGTCGTACATAATTGCAAACACCCTGCCATAGGAAATTCTCAACACTTCCCCGAGGTTACGTAATGTTATACGCCGATCCTCTCAAACACAGCAGCTGTGTTGTTGACTTCAGTCACAGCAAAAGCCGAAACACCAGGCCCACCTTGCTTAACACTCACAAGTCGACCTTCTTTGAAGTCCTTGAACCACCTAAACACTTGAACGAGGTAATGCATCTTCACTGTACGCTTGCCTCAGCTTTTCATAAGTATGATTTAAACTAAAACAGAATTTGATTGCGCTGTGCTGCTGCTCTCGCGTCACCTCCACTGCCTGGTATGTGAAGTGCACATAGGGTCTACAAAATAGAGCATTACTACCAACCTACCAATACGAGAGTGCTGCCGCCTACCAAATTATACATAGAACACGCTCTTTTCAAATATTTATGTTACAGATAAGAAATTATCACGGAAGCTACAGGAAAAATATCAGTCGGTCTTTGTTGATCAGCCCTCGTAAAGCCCGAGTCTTTAAGTGCTTACAGCACAGTAAGTCGCCATTAAGGTAGCTGACTCATGTGTTTATGGGAATTTCTAGTGGTTTACCGGAAAATAGCACGAGTCAGTTGTAGAAGTTAATGTCAGGCTGGCTTTGACCATAGTAGCTCAATGGTTAAGAGCAGCCAGACAGAAATCGGAAAATCCGTCGTTCAAATTCTGTTATACCATTGAATTTTTCAGCCAGACTCTACCCTTCCATACCGCATCCTACACACGGGGCTAGTGTGAAATAAGTTTTAATTTCCATTATGAGGGAACATTACAGCCAGGGAAGTTAAAAACAATATTTAAGTTACGAAAAAAAGTTCTCAGAATAATTGAGGAAATACGAATTCGACATAAATGTCGATTAACGTTTAAACACTTTGGTAGAATGGCGGTTCATGTATTTATATCTATGCGGTATTAAAATCTATTTTACAAGAAAAATACGAACAGAAAATAATGGTATACATATATGTAACATAGGAAATGATGTTATTTTAGATCTATAATTAGAGACGCACTAAGCAGAAGCGGTGCAGAAAAGTGGGGAAAGACCTCTAATAAACCACCTGAAGTAATAAAATTGATAAAAAATACTGAACAAACTTTGAAGGCAATAAATAGATATTTAACCGTAAATGCACTTTATAGACCAGAGGAATTTAAATGCAAAGAACGATAATTGTAATGATAAATGTAAAAGGTTACAAATGCAATACTTTTAATTAGGACTGTAAATATTTCTTGCAAACTTTCTTTAATAAATTAGATTATGCTGTATTTTTAACGAATCCACAACATCAATACTTTTCATTGAAGAAATAAATTAAACTTGGATCTTTGCAGTAATGCCCCAAATTCCATTTCAAATGTTTACCTATTTAAAACAAGCACGGCCTACCATTACAGTATATAAATTTGCCTCTGCAAACTTCACAACACACTGCATCCCTATTCAACAGACTTCCTACAATCATCTAATCTATTGTGCTATTTCAAGGACAACTGAATAAAACTGCTTTCAAGAACTTCAAACATCTAAAGCTGCTAACCCTCGTGTAACAAGCTATGTTTTTTCAAATGTGACAACTGAGTAAACCTCTTCTCACAAATGTTGCACTTGTGTTGTCTTTTACCCTCATGGATTAAATTATGTCGTTTCAAATTTGACAATTGAGTAAAGCTCTTTTCACACATTTGACACTTATGAGGCTTTCTACCTTCATGTGTCATAATATGCAATTTCAGATGTGATGACTTAGTAAACCTCTTTTCACAAACTTCACACTTATATAATCTTATATCCCCATGTGTCAAATTATGCGATTTTAAAGATGACATCTGAGTGAAGCTCTTATCACAAACTGCACACTTGTGGGGCTTCTTACCCTCATGTATCAGATTATGTCTTCTCAAATCACACTTATGAGTAAAGCTCTTTCCACAGACTTCACATTTATGAGTCTTTTTACCTTCATGTGACAAATGATGTAACTTCAAATGGGATAACCGAGTAAAGCTCTTTTCACAAATTTGACACTTGTGTGACTTTGTACCTTCATGTATCAAATAATGCAATCTCAAAGACGACACCCTAGTAAAAGTCTTATCACAGATGTGACACTTCGGTGAACTTTCCTCTTTATGAATTAATAAAGGTTTATTGTAAATTTCCGCCCTATAAGATTTATCAGTTTGCGGCGTGTGAACAAGCTTTTCCACAGGTAGCATTCTTGTGACATTTTCTGGCCTTTCAGATTTAGAGCAATCTGTTTCATTACTAAAGCTTATGTTTCCTTCCGGGTCTTCAGTAGAGGGCATTGGTGAATCACCACAGATATAATCAGAAACTCCTATGCACAATCTGAAATTTGAAGGAGCTAGCGTTCATTACAATAATACAACATGAATGGGAACTAAATTTTAAAAGGATCTTCTCTGGTCTCATAATTAACTGCAATTACAGATTAATGTAGAAGAGCAATACTGTGCATTTTGGTCAAAAGAACTATGCTAAACTACCATATTTACATAAAATTAATAACATATTTCAAATGAAAACACTTAATCATAAACTGGTACTAAGAACAATTACGAATGTAATCAAAATCTATGAAGCATCAAAACCTGATATACAAAACTAATTAGAAAGACGAAGCAGGCAATAAAATATACTTGTGATTAAAAAGAATTTAAGTGATTGTGCATACATAGTAGTTTGTTGAAGCTTCTCTAACTTATAGGAAAAATGGAAAATAAATTCGGATTAGAATACAACAGATTAAAAGTATACCTACTGGTTTGGTAGATCATCTGTTTATTCAGATTGTGTGCAACAATATAATGCTTAAGGTTAACGCTATGCTACCAGCTTAAAGTGTGTGATTAGCAGTAGTTGTGTATTAATTTTTACAGTTATATGAGAAGTCGGATGATACGCCAAAATACAGTATGTAGTTCATCAATTACTGAGTTAAACGCATAAGTTCAGGAATGGACATAATAGCAAGAAAATTGACAGTAAATCCTAGGAAGGATAAGCAAATATGTATCAGATGAGACAGGGTATCTAGGCCGGGGTGGAGAAAGATGTAGAAGAGCTCTGCTGAAATGCAAGCTTTTGTTAAAGCATTTACGTTCTGTAGGACGACCTAAGGGAAGGCCTAACGCCTTAGAAGCACAAATATATTTGTACTAAGTAATTGGTGTGATATAATAGCCATAAGATGGGTCACAATTACTTGCAGTTCAAAGGACTATTAAGCAACACATCACCTGTGCGAGCCAAGCAACACAAATAGGAAGCGACAACTTTCGTCTTATCTTCTGCTGACAATTCATGCGCCATGGCCACTCACAGCAGAAGAATTAACACAGTTATTAACCAGGCCCCAGAGACGTGAAACAAGTTCTAGTGTCAATGGTATTCGGAAACATACGGTACACTCAAATCCGCATTGAAGCCGTCTGGCGGTATCCTATTGCAGTCAGCTAAAGTCAAGGCTGCAGCTGTCAGGGCCATTCACTATGACCATTAAACAGTGGTAAAGAAGGCTTTGGTGACGCTCCGGACGGGGTGTGTCCCAGGAAACTGGTTACTCCTTGGTCAACAGGGTGACCATCACCAAGATAATTAAGACTGCGAATAACGGTTTGCAATTAGTAACACCAACCATGAGCCTGGGTAAGGATACAAACGGCAAAGGAAACACTGCCAACACGTCGAAAATCAGGTCATTCTGTATGAGCGGGATAAAGGATCGATCATTGTGTGTTTTGCGGGTATGGCCAACAGCGATACTCAATAAAGTACTATACACTACAGTCGATGGGCGTGTCAGAAACGAGTACTGGTATAACGAGGAGCATTTCAGTATCTTCACAACCCTAGGACGATATGTGCCTTATATATGATTGTTGAGTCTCGTAGCGAACGGATAAAATGAAAGTAGTACCGGACACTGGCGTACCGAGTACAGCTGTTTTTTTTTAATTTACTCCTCCAACTTTAGGTAATATCGAACGAGGAGTTGTCGACGGGCCCTAAAACACCACACACTCACTCACTCGAACGAGGAATGGATGAAATGATGCTCAAATGAGTCCAGGGTTCTTACAGATTAGATTTACCAGATACTTATCTTTCAGGATAAGGGAAACTCCTAGAAATGCCTTATCCAGGTAACTCACCCTGGCAGAAATTCCAACTAGGCATCTCTTGAACGTAAGGCAGACAGGATACCATTTACACTATCTAGGCGGGCAGTACAGCCGTGACTGTATTCAGATCTGCTTGGCAAAAGGGTTGTCTTCAAAGAAACCCAATCGGCCCAGCCACTTGCTGACGACATAGGGCAATATCTTGCTGGAATTTAGTTTAGAGCGGAGCGCTATAAGTTTGTGGATAATCTCCGTAAGTTTAGTTTAGGAAGTGTTACTGGAACTGGTGGCCCTCAGGAGTTACGATGCGACGGTCAACATCTAAACAAAGGTTCTGCAACTAGGACGATGCGAGGTGACGCATCGGAATCCAAATGAACATCCACTTGGAAACTCGAATGCTTACGGTCGACCATCTAAGCGCAATGCAAGATATTTACTTGAATAGTAGGTGTAGGTTTTCAGCCAAGGGCATGGCGAATACGACCGCACCGATCAAGTATCTCGCCACACAATCAGTGAGGTCACCCAACCTACCCGGCCAAAAGCTGTTATTACAAAGCAGAGGAGCCTCTGGTGCTTGTATTCCTGGTGAACAACAAGAATGCACACTTCATTTCTACATCGACTACACGAAGTTGAGCGCTAACAGTAAACAGGACTGCTTTTCTTTACCGTGTAGTGAAAACATCTTGTAGGTGATGTCGGCCTCCGTCGTCTAGGGTTAACATGCTAGCCTCTGGTTTCCGAATCTTCAGTCATACTGTTTATTCCTGACATATTACAACCGCTAGGTGACGGATTATTTTTACTGCCAAACTCTGAAAGTAAAACAAACTTATTGACAAAATCGATTGGCGCTATTTCAAAATTCATTTCGCGATTTACATGTTTTACATATTTTGTCTCAAACCATAAAATTTATCGCATCATTTAATTGCTGTAATATTTTTTCTGAATTTATTTCATGTTTACATGACCAAAAAGATTTATGTGCGATTTATTAATCTGTTTATAACAATTTCTAAACTGCTTCTTCAATCCGGTTTCCAAATTACGTTTGGTAAATTTAAATGGTATTTCTAGCGTTAAAATAATATATGATTATTATAACTCTACTTACCATCCTTATGTTAATAAATACTTCCAAAGGTTTTAAACAACTGGTATAATTTTGGTTCCTCAAAATATATATGACATAAAAAATAAACTAAATGTTTCTAAACAAGATAATATTACCAACAGTAAAAAATCTGGCATTTATCATTTTAGCTATTCAGGCTGTGACCAGGTATACATTGGATGTACCAAACAATTTCGAAACCAGAGTAAACATTTTAGAAATATTAGGTATAAACAGAATGATAAATCAGCTGCAGCAGATTATTTTAGATTATTCAGTCATGAAATAAATACATAAATTAAATTATTAAAGCACTTAAATGGTCCAATACATTTAATGGTTTGGGAGAAAATATTTAATTTTTTTTTTCACTTACGTTCTCCAATGTTAAGTCATATCGGACGATGAATGAAATGGCCGAAATGATGCTCAAATGAGTCCAGGGTCCACAGAGCTTGGAATTACCAGATATTCATCTTTCAGGATAAAGAAGAAACTCAGAAAAAGCCTTATCCAGATAACTCACCCTGACTGAGTTTTGAACTTGAGGCCTCTTGAACATGAGGTAGACACGGTACCATCTACACTACCAAGGCAGGCTGGTTGGTTGGTATCTAAAGATAAGCAGTTGGCAATCAAGCCATTTGCTCTCTTGCACTCCAGTATTTTGGAGTAAGGTATGCTGACTAAAAGTTGAGCAGCAGAGTAGGTGGTTTCCATCCATATCTTCTTTAAATGTACCAAAGGTACACAAAGAGATCTCACTATATCAATCATGAATGAATGTTTATAGACAGTCACGGCCTGTTAGGAGTCTAAAAGTTGCTACAGACAATTTTTTTAATAGTGTATTGATTTCAGTCATGCTGTTACCTAAGTTTTCAAAGTTTTCCTTTTCTTTGTAATATATTATCTTCTTTAACTTTTCAATTATATGTTGATTTCATTATTCCTTTAATAGAGTGATAACTTAGTGGCTCAAACAAATTGGACCTAATTTTACCGAATTTTTTTTACTAGAAAGTCAGCTGTTTTATTACATGTATTACACAATGTGCCTGTATCCACTGAATATTATTCTTTTATTTTATGGCATTCTGCAATATTTAGGTTTTTAGGTGTTATATCAATATTATGGATTTATAGCTGCATTTGAGCCAGTTAATAATATAACTTTTTCAAATTTATTTATATGATATAAAAAATTTTGCAAGCTCTGATGGATTGCTGAAATTTCTCCACACAAGTTTATGGCATTTAAACTTAATCTTTTGTACAAAGAGAAAAGTGGGCATACTGCTTCACCACTATTTGAGCCGAAACTGTCAGTGTAAACATGTAGCCATTCACTGGCAGAATACCTTAAATGTATTATTTTTAGTGTCATTTGTTCAGGACACATGAAAGGTTCAAGATTTTGCAACTTCTACAGCTAAGGTAGAAAGTGTTCAACATCTAACATTTCTAAAGAGAATATTAATACTTATTTGTAAGTTTTCGTTTAAGTATGGAAGGTTTAATTTTTGTTTTATTTCTTTGACTTTAGTAAGAAAACTTTGATGAGTTTTTAAATCTCCTTTCATTTTCTTTTTCCACAGACATTATAAGGTAGTCAAATTAATTCTTCATATTGTATGAAATAGACATCTGATTATGATGATGAATATGATGATGATGATGATGATGATGATGATGATGATGATGATGATGATGATGATGATGATGATGTGAGTATAAGGGTGCTCAACTGCGCGGTCATTAATGCTCTTTTAGAAACTAGGAACAATGCAAACCAGGTAAAAGATGTCTAAAAATAGCCCCACTAATTAAAATAAAAAACCCAGGAATGTTAAAAACCAATGACAAATAAAAAGAGTAAAATGTATAGGACACTACCCTAAGCCCTGAATTCTAAAAGGAACATTTAAAATTAATTTAAAAACTTGGGCCACCACCGTCTTCTCATCCACGAGGAACTCTGCCAAGCTGGCCAGCAGCTGGAAAGACCTGCGGAGAGGTGCTAAGCTTTAAACAGTCTAAAAGTTGCAGACCGTCAGATCGGCACCGCACAGGGGCCAAACTGGATCTGGAGTCGTATTTAATAAAAAGCTGTCACTACAATAACAGTTCCCAATATGAAACTGAGCTAAAATAATCTTCTCCCACTGGGATAAGCGACATGTCACCCAGTTAATCGGAAGCTTCTTCACCATTCTAATGAATTCTGAGATACCAACAATCGATTCTGTCAATAAGTTTGTTTCATTTTCAAAATTTGGTAATAAAGATAATTCTTCGACTAGCAGCTGTAAAGATAACAGGAATAGACAGAATGACTGAAGAGGTGAAAAAGTTTTGTGAAACTACTCTCTTGAATTCTGTGGAGAGTTCAATTTTCTTAAAAACATATGTGAAGTGTGTGACAAATTATTATATTTTATTATTATTGTTGTAATGCTTAACTGTTATTAGGCATTTTTTTAGATATTTATTGCGATTGTAGTTGCAGAAGGAACAAACATAGAGATATGCATAAGAACAAATTGCAAACACTATCAAACTTAGGTAATAAATTAAATTTAAAGGGAGTCGATTAATGACACTAAACAACACTTACTTTTAAATTTTCCCAGAACATGTTTCAGAGACTATTTGCCTCCATTGTCAACCGGACATTGACTGGTTCTTGGTGGTGTAGCTGGTGATATGTTGTCATAGGTCTCTTCTGGTGGCGGTTCGAGAAACTTGCTGAATAAATCTTTCTGTGGGATGTAGAAATTGAATACTTTGTTCCTATTTTTGGAAATGAAGATTTGTTCCCGTGGACAGTTCTTGTTTACCTGATCTATGTTTTAGTAGATTTGGTTCTGGATTTATGTTGTGATTTTTTTTCCCCCAAAAAATGTATGGCAGTCGATGACTGGTTGACAATGGAGGCAAATAATCTCTAAAACATGTTCCGGGAAAATTTAAGAGTAAGTGCTGTTGAGTTTCATTAATCGACTCCCTTTAAATTTAATTTAAACTTAGGTAAACTTAGGCAAGTTAGTAAATACAAATAAAACAGCACATACAGCAACAAAATACCTGCCATAGTATTAAATAAACCAACTAGGGTTAATCCCAGGTAACAATTTCAAATTGAACTGACATATTAAAAGAATTATTAACACCTGCATACGAATTTTAAAATAGAAAGCCCAAATAATGGAGTGCAACACAAAACCTTTCACTTAAAAAGATACTTAAGTTGCAGAAAATAGCTATACCTGGAATGATTAGAATGGGTAGACAATATGTATGCAGAAATGAATATAAAACTGCTTAATGTTTTAGGATTACTTTAAATATATACATAATCCAAAGAAAATAATGAACATACATAGCTATTACACGGAAAATGAAACAGTTACAGTGGAGTAATAAATATTGTAGAAATAAAAATATTTGATAATTAATATCCACTTATCTTAAGAAGTTGATGTTAATACTTCTTTCTTCTTTTTAAAAAAGATTGATTTTACAAACATTTGCTAGCATCGTCAGTTAATTGTTCCCATAGATTTAATAGTGTGGGAAAAAATATTCATTTTAAAAAATAAAAATCGCATAATGAATTTTGACATACCGGCAATTGATTGTTTTTAGGTTTGTTTCATCTTCAGATTTTGGTAATAGGGAAAAACATAGTATCCTTGACAACGAAGTAAACAAGACGATGAAGTGGGTTAACTGATGATGCGAGCAAATGTTCATGAAATCATTTTTTTTAAAGAAGAAAGAAGGAATATCAACTTAAGATAAGTGGACATTAATTAGCAGATATTTTTATTTGTGTAATACATAGCTATAATATTAAGGCATAACAAAACAATTTCAGAATAAGATATAACACCAAAGCTACACATGTGCAGTCATATATCTAATAAAGTAAAATAAATAATTGAAACAAAAATCTGAAATGCATCACGAGCTCTTTGATAAAAAATGCTTTCTATTACTTAGCAGAGCACAAACGAGCAAATGTAAATATAGTCTAGAATAAGGCAATTTTGCAACTTTCATCTTCTTAACCACTACTGAAAATAATTTATTTTCTTTACAAAGTTGGTATCAACAAATCAGCAGGCATTATAATGGATGGAATGTTTCTCATAGATTCTCATATACCAACACAACATCACATGCAGTATAATTTTGGGGCAGAATATTTAAAACAAAATGCTATTGATAATGTCTAAAAGGTCCCAGGCATCACATTAGTTTCTCCATCCACTTTTCTTAAAAAATCTAATTTTTCTAACCACTTTATTTTAAACAAGATTAATTTTTCAAAAATAGTTTTGTTATACATTTTGCAGTACATATAAATGGTATTCATGAAACTGAATTGACCAGAAAATCTTTAAAAACAATTGTTATACAGTGGATTTTGAAATACCATACCTCAACATATGCAACCAATAAATGGGAATTTGACACTTCAAATTGGTTTGGAGTATTCCAATATACAAACCAAAAACAATAAATATCTCAAAAATGGGTATGGTTACAAAAATATATTTGATATCGGTGTGTGTTCTAGTAAGAACCTCATTTTTTATTTGTGCAATTTATGTGTACAATAATAATATTATTATTTTATTACTTATGTTTGGAAGGGCATTGTTCAACTAACCATTAATGTATACAAAATACAAGTGTATACAAGCTCCTAACCTGATATAAATAGCTTAATGAGATGATTATTAGATAATGCATACTACCTAGCAATAAATTAATACACTTTACATAAACATGTTACTTATTTAAAATAATTTTGAATTCTTCTTTATTCTTCATTAGATGTATCCAGATCTACAGGAGTCAAGCCCATTAAATTTGATAGAAACCTGACAGATCTTTCCTGTAGAAAGAAGACTTTATTTACATTTAATTTTGAGGTACTGCCGCATATTTCAATGTAATAAGACATGTGACTGTATAGGAGAGAAATAAATAACCGTAATATGAGGGGCATGCCAAAAATTTTCAGCTCCATTGTAATATGCCATTGTAGGAAATTGCCACCAAGTGCATCTGATAGCCTGATATTTACTTAGGATGGTCCAGAAAAACAATGCAATATCTGCAAAGCATTGACTCACAAGAAGGGAGAGTACTATGTCATCTGTTGACCAGTGTGTTATGAAAGTTAGAGCCGTCCGATTTGATTTTCGAACAATGATCTATTATGATTTCAAAAAGGGGTAAGACCCTAAACAGAGCCAAAACATTTTGTCAAAACCTTTTCCTCTTTCACTGGCTACAGTTAGAAACTGACACGAATCACAGTATCCTTAGAAGATGAACCTTCTGCAGGCAGGCTACAAACTGCAGTTACGCCCAGAAACATAGAAGCTGTGAGGAAAATGGTGAAAGAGGATCTGCATATCTAATTTCTTGAGATAGAGAACACATTAGACATTGGATCAACAACTGCACAACCTCTGTGCACCAACATCTTGGTCTTACCAAGAGATGTGAGTACTGGGTCTCACATTTCCTCACCAATTATCAAAAAGCAGTCGGGTGGATCGGTGAAAATTTATGCTAAAAAAAATTTAATTTTGGTGAAAGTCGGGACATATGTAACATTTCTAAAGGTGGTACAATTTGGATATACTTTTATGATCCAGAAATTAAACAGCAGTTGCATGTCTGGTCTTTTGAAGATGAACCACCTCCAACAAAAGTCAAGAGGGTCCAAAGGGAGGGCATCAGGGTGCTACTCCAATCACCTTACCAGTCCCGGCCTCCTAAGAGCTTTTTGGGTTCCCCAGAATGAAGGAATGGCTATGGGGACCCAATTTATGTCAGATGGTGAAGCCATTAGTGCATATTTGGAGGCTATGAAAAATGTGGCATGAAATGTTAGCAAAGTGATTTGTGCAAATAAATAACTGTTAAATGTCACAGAGGACTACTTTGAGAAAATGTGAGAGTTCTGAAATTTAGCTGTGTTTCTTTGGGAACAGCTAAAAACTTTCGGCATGACACTCATAGTTGCTGCAACAACATATCTTTCTGACACTTGAATATAAACAGATTTTTAAACATTTTTATTCCTAATAACAATATATGGAATAAAGGATAATATTTGATTCAAAATTATATCACATGGTTGTACTTTATCAACTTTGTTTACTAATTTGTTGAGGTGCATTAGGTGTTTTCTTTTCAAATATTATTTCACATTTTATACGCTTTATGGTTAAATTTATCACTGTAAAGTACTGCAGGAAGCAGGTTGCTATTTCGTTTGTTTTATTTAGCACATTGCTCATAGTAAATAGTAGTTTTGTATCAGTAGGAATATAATCTATTATAATGTGTAACAAAAGTGGTTTAAGGATTGATTCCTGTGGAACATCATCATTAGTTTTATAAAAGTAGACATAGCATCACCATTTGTTGAATTCAGGACACTGTACTTCCTGTTACTCATGTAAGATTACATTATTTACAATTCTGATCTTTAATGCTCAGGGCAGATTATCTAGTCATTAAAATATTTAAACTATGTAATAAAAAGGCTTTGTATGATCTATTAAGTGTTGCATATTTGTGTTCCATGCTATCTTCTACAAATTTAAAAGCTGTTCTATCTGTGTATATCTCACTGCTTACAGGCAATAAATATCAGAATGAAAAGGAAATCACACATTATTAGCAGTACTTCCTTCAATTTATTTGTAATGAAACACAAATCTCTAGCTATCAATCTTGCAATATGTCAAGGATCAAACATTAGCACAATTTTTTGCTAATTATTGAACTGGTTTACTCCTCTGATAGGGATAGCTTGAGATATTCCTAATACAGTGGGACTATTTAACTTCTACATATCGAAATAAATTCACCTTAATGTGAACATAGAATACTTAAGTGTTACTTAGGTAGAGAAGCTTAATGTGTCTCATGAACACAATATTAATATGTGTTATAATGTTGCCTGATTTATATACATATTCTTAAATAAGAAGCACAACAGTCTGCCAAATGTATATCTGGTATTTATTATTTATTGAACTAAGTACCTACTTGACCTCTCTTAAAGTAACTCTATTCTCTGATCATTACCAAAATGAGCAAGAGAAGGTTAATATATCTATAAGAAATTGATTATCATAAGTTGTTATGATAATGCATAAGTTATATGAATATAGTACATCAATTTTTAATTACCCAGAAATATGCAGAATTATCCAGAATTTTAGGAAGATTTTGGACAACGTTTGGGTAAGAAAGAGTGAAGTGTGTGAGGGACACAAATATTTTCCACAATATCTCTGTTGTCAGCAATCCCTGAAGTTGCATCAGATACAGGAGTGACTTCGATTCCTTGTGTGGCCTATGACAAAGTTACAACCATGAAAGCAGCTATAGTCAACTATGAATCAAGACCAGACAATGCTCAAAACTGCATTGTGTTCAGGAATGCTGGTTGGTCATAATACAGAGCTTCAGATATAATACTTGCTTCTTCAACCTCACGCTTTTGGATAACACAAAGATCACAGTCGATGTACTCATATCATAAATCTTCACACAGCCACTGGACAGCTAGTGGAACTTTACTGACATTGTCCCTTTGTCTATAATGGTAATGCTCATAAACATCGCCTTCGAGATGCCACTTTCCGCTATTTGCATTATTTTACTTATGTTAGCCTCTAGGTGCTCTGACTCACTAAGCATTATTCAGGCCCTGACTGGTTTATCCAACTCAGTTTTAAGATACTCATCTCTCAGCCACGGGTACCATGGACCCCAGGCCATGTGCACATTCCCAGCAATGTGGCAGCTAAGTCTGCATATATTCCGTATCAGGACACTCAACGCTACTTCCATCGCCATTGTTGTTATCAATCCTGGAAATCACTGGTGGGCACTCAACTCCAGGAAATCAAGTATACCATACAAATCTGGCTAACATCCTACAGCTAATACAGGCAGTAGAAGAGTGTTGTAACCTGGCCAAGAATAGCCCACACACATACTTGGTGAGCTGTATGCCTCTCCGTCCCACATGTGCTCCTTGACTGCCTGCAATACACTCCTGAGTGTCAGTCTCTCAGCCTGGATCATACACTGCAGTCAGCTTTAGGTGACGACTTGCTTGCGGTAGAGAAGACGCTGTGGTTTGTCACCAATACACACAAGTCTTTTAGTTTTAGAAGTACTTTATCCCTATTTTTTATAATTCTTGTGTCATTTATATAATTTTATTATTTATCACGTGTGACCTTGTATTTCATGTTTTAAATTTTTAAAACTAACTTTTACACAAGTTATTTCCTTTTAAGTTTGACAATGGACCAAATAACTTAGCTGTCAATGGGTCCTTAAACCAGCACACTCGCCCATGCTTCAGAAATGTGCTACACTTAGGTATGTTATTTTGTGGTATCCCCTGGATAATGCATGAACTACATCTATAATTGTTTGGACCATTTAAAGAGGCGCTGAAGGGACAACAGCTGAATGACATGCAGCAGTGGAGGACTTAATGCATAACAAGCTACCAACATTTCATTCTACAGGAAAGGAATAAAACAAACTTATCTTGAAAAACCTTATCTTGAAACTAAAAGGTAATGTAAAAAAATGAACAACCTGATATATATTTAATCTACCCTCACATAAGGCACATACAATTCCAATGTATCTGTGGATTAACTGTCAAATCTTACCTTGGTGACTTTACTGGAGTGAAGTCCCCATCCTGCAAAAAAATAGTTCACACAATCATCTACCCAGTATCCTGTATCACTTACTTATGTTTCATGTACCACTTTTGATTTATTTTAAAACTGGTGAATAATATTAGAAGTAATACAGAAACTAAGCTTTGGCATTTATTTATGTAATAAGCAGAAAGAAAATAAAACAATTGAGAAAGTATTTGAATTTGAATAAGTAGTTTGGTTTAAACAACTTTAACTGGTGAAAGGAATATCAAGAATGAAAATTTTGTTCCATGAGAGATAAGATATTGGTAACAACACATTCCTATTTACTATGTTTAACTTATAAAATAAACTGAACTAATTTTATATATTACTAAAATTATACAACAATGGAAGCCCATTATAATATCCACACAGGTATAATGAGTTTTGTATTAATGTTATAACAGAGCATGCAGGATAAATAAATTGGGTGATACAAGAGGCAGATCTTTCACGACTTTTAATTCATCTCATTGTCCATTTTATTTATTTGATGTTTGTTCTACTCCCCAGAGTGGAATACAATATTGTATATGAGTGTGAAAGATAGTGTAACTTGCCATTAGTATCACTTCTGAAATGACTTCATACCTCAATCTGTTTCAGTAAATTTTAAAATTTGTCAAATATTTTCAAAGAGTGTTGATTCCAACTTAGTTTTCTATAAAGATGTACTCCTGACCTAGTTCCTGTATCTAATTTAGGTATTTATTAATTTATAGATGAGTCGTATTTATTACACATCTGCTTCACTTACATACCTATTTTGAGGACATGTTTCGCAAATCATCGTTTGCATCTTCGGCTCCTATGCGACTAAAGCTTGATCCAGTGGTGTAGGTAATTCTGTAGGTAATTCTGCTTCTGACGGCTGCTGCCGTCTGTTGATTTAGTGATGAACTTAAATGTGGGATTCTCTTCTGGCGGAATTTCAAAGTTCATTAGTTGGTTTCTATGTTCTTCTATGTATATTCTCTCCCATATGACGAGTTCACTATGTTTTTGTACATATTTTAGTAATTCGGTGCTATCTTCAATTTCATGATTTTCAGACCAGAAATGAGCTGCTATTGCATACAAAAACATAGTGAACTCGTCATATGGGAGAGAATATACATAGAAAAACATAAAAACCACCTAATGAACTTTGAAATACCGCCAGAAGAGAATCCCACATTTAAGTTCATCACTAAATCAAAAGATGGCAGCAGCAACTCCAGAACTACCCACACCACTCGATCAAGTTTTAGTCACATAAGAGCCGAAATTGCAAACGATGATTTGCGTAACATGTCCTCAAAATAGGTACGTAAGTGAAGCAGATGTGTAATAAATATGACCCATCTATAAATTAATAATTATTTCACTTCACTGTGGTGTACCAATACAGTTAAATCTCGATATAATTTAGGTATGTTTGCTGGATAAAATATATTCGCTCAGTTTTACTTATTGTTGATAAATAAAAAATATCTGCCACAAAACCTTGATTATATCCTTACTTAATTTTAAAAATTCACATTTGTGCTCACCGTTAACTACTTTTCTTTGTTAAACAGGCAGTATAAGAACTGGCTTCAGAATCACTAATTTCATAGTAATTAAGCCGTTTTTTTATCATATATGATCTGATATACTGTCTTATCGGCATTCGCGTGGCCTGCAGATTGATCATGTGTGTATTTTGGAGGGAAAGAGTCACACAACTCTGCAGCCATCACAAACAAGAAGCAGTACGGTAATCATTTGGTTGCTTATTGGCTGATGGAGTCAGAGCCAGCAAGTACTATGAAGTGGTGGTACCAATGTGCAATGTGGTGTCTTGAGCTTAGTGTGGTACATTCCAAGTTTAATAATGAGGAGTCAACATGGGAAGGAAGCAGTTCCAGGTGAGGGACCACTGAGGAAACCTACTTCCACAACTAGTTATACTCAATCTGAAAAAGTCAAAACTTGCAATTTCATATTCTATAGCATGCTTACTATCGTTATTGGAACAAACACTGCTTTTATGTTTGACAGTATGCAGAATTCAATGAATGTCACAGAAACAATTCACATTTCATAATATTTTGGTAAAATATTCATATTTCGAAAGGTGTATGATTGTTTGCTTTCAAAATAATTTTGTTAGCAATGAATCTAGATCTAGCTGTGCCTCATCGAAGGTGAATGTTTCTGCCACTATAGATTTCCACCAAAGAGGAAAGCTGTGTACCAGCTACGCAGTTCTCTTAAAGAAGAATCATTAGTTTTGATTATGACATAAGTGCAGCATGTATATGTAAAGAAGAAAACATTTGACCACATATGTACTGTAGGTATTTTATATACAAAGGTCAATGATACTGAGTCTGCAAGTTGCAAACATAGTAATGACATGCAAATGAGCAAGGTAAGGAAGAACTAACTTCATTAATGCACATTTTACCAAACTGACTGCACTATTACAAAAACTGAAAGTCAAAAGGCTGCCACTAATTGCAGCAGTCCAATTTGTGAGGGTAGACTAAGCAGGAGTTCCAGGGATATCTCAGAAAATAATTTGTAAGAAACTTGATTTACTGCTTCAAAAGTATCATCATATACTATTCTCTGATAAGTTTGTAAGGTAGCTGTAAGAGTACAATAGATATATGGTCCCATTACATTATATGATATGGAGTAATCTTTTTCACAGTACAAAACAATTACACAGATAGACAATAGAAGCTTTGTCTTTGTCGGATTATATTAAAAGTTTAGTAGCATATTAAATTGAGCATTAAGTAACCAGTAGCTTCTTTTATGTTTTTCCTCTAAGTATGTTTCCCATTGATAGAGATCCATTTCCTTTATGAAATTTGTTTTATTTATTGGTATTTTATTGTTAAATATGAACAAAAATCTACAATGCTATAATGCTTATCTTTTCAGATAATGTGACTCAACTTGCTCCAAATGGAACAGAAACTGAATTTTTATTAATGGACACTCTTGAATAATTTTTTATTTCAGTGCACCATTCTATATTGGGCATGAAAGACCACTTCATTTTCCTCAATGGCCTCTTTATCAGGCTTGAGGTTATTTTATGTTCCAGATGTTCAGTATTCAGTTGCATTAATAATGGTCCTTCTGACAGAAAATATGCATAGGTGAGGAATAAGGCAACACTAATGAGTGGCTAAAAGTCAATGATAAGCCGATCAAGATGGGCCACTCAAGGTTAATGTCAAATGCAATATATATAATTGAAATGTTGCAGTTTCTGAACTTTTCTTTACTCCTTGCTGGACAGTAAAGACTACAATCCTGGAATTTGGCACTGTTTGCTGAGCTGTCACTTGCCAAATTTAGGAGTCCGAGTAAGATGCTGGATGTCGTCCAGCCAACATGTTGCATCAGGAGAGCTGCCTACCAAGTTTGAATCTCGGTCAGAGTGAGTTATCCAGATAAGGTTTTTTTCCCAGGATTTTCCTTTATCCTGAAAGATGAATGTCTGGTAATTCTAAGCTCTATGTACCCGCAGTCCAATATGACATAACACTGGAGGTTTTCCCTTATTCTGAAAGATGAATGTCTGGTGACTAAGCTCACATACCCTGGGCACATTTAAGCATCGTTTCACTCATTTCATTCATCGTTCGACATGACTTAACATTGGAGGTTTTCCCTTATTCTGAAAGATGAATGTCTGGTAAATCTAAGCTCTATGTACCCTGAACTCATTTGGTATCATTTCATTTATCATCAAATATGACTTAATGTAGGAGGTTTTCTCTTATCCTCATAGATAAACATATAGCATTTCTAAGCTCATTTCATTAATGGTCCAACATGACGAAATGTTGGAGGATGTCATTTAAAAAAAAAAAAAAGAAAAAGCAGGAAAAACCAGGAGATTTGCCACAAGTCACAAGGTAGATAGTTATTCTTTGTGTACCATTTTGGCTGGTATAAATATACAATGATGCTCAGTATGTCAGGACAAATAATGGCAGTGTACATTCCAGTCTTGTTGATAATTATCTTTAACCATCTTAATATAGCACGCCAACATTCTGCCAACAAGTGATATGGATCTTGTGGATACTGAGGTACTTCAGATTGGGTTCAAAATTCATCCCCTGACCGCAACCATCCAATAATCCCGAATTTGCAGAAGTCATTCACTAATGCATTAGCCAAGGTCAAATTTTAAAGATTAAGAATTGCTTATTCTTTCAGCCACTTAGTGAAATAGTCCAAAGCCAAAGGCAGGTAGTGAGTCTTTATATCTATACTTGGGTCTGCAATGTTCGTTGCATTGCAGCTTTATACTGCTGCATCTGCACTACTGTGAGTTTGGGGATTGTGATCTGCTGCAAAGATACTGTATTACTGACACTAATCTCCATGCTGCTTCAAAGGTTTAAGCAACTGAATCATAGATGTAGGTTTCCCAGGGTCTTATTTACCTCCAGCAGTACTGTTAAGCTTCTCTAACTCCTTTCAGCTTGCCCCTTGTAAATAACAGCTGCTCTATCTTACTTTTCCCATGTGCAGAATTTCATACTCTCTGTTTCTAACCACCAGGATACCTCAATTTGGCTGTTTGGAACAATGGTCATTCACAATGATTTGTCGGAATCTTTGTCCGCATCATCCCATTCTCAGTTCTCTAGCTTCTCCCTCCCAGCTGACTGCAGACTATACACTGACCAGGAATATGATTGAAGAATTTTTCTTCATGTCAACCTGCATACAATGGTTATATTTGCCTGGTAGTCTTTACAAAAGAACATCTGTGTTGAAGCAATGCTTTCCTGCCTAGTGCCCCTTTTTTATTACGTCCTCCGAAGTTAAGTCATATCAGATGATGAATGGAATGAGTGAAATAATGCTCAAATAAGTCCAGGGTCCATAGAGCTTAGAGTTAAAAGACATTCAATTTTCAGAAAAAGGGAAAACCTCCAATAGTAAGTCATATTGGACAGTGAATAAAATGATGTTCAGATAAGTATAGGGTCGATGAGCTTAGAGTTACCAGATATCCATCTTTCAGGATAAGGGAAAACCTCCAAAGTTAAGTCACATTGGACAATGAATGAAATGACGTACAAATGCATCCAGGGTCCATAGATCTTGGAGTTACCTGTCATTCATCATTCAAGATAAGGGAAAATCTTGGAAAACGCTTTCTCCAGATAACTTACGCTCACTTGGATTCAACTTAGGACTCTTAAATGTAAGGAATACATGCTACCCTCACACTAGAGAGTTAGGCTGGCGACCTCTGTGCAGTCATATTACTTAGGGGCTTCTCTGCCTGCACATAATCACCGTCTCACTCCACACTGGAACCACCTCTTGTTTGGCCAGTTAGAGCCCTACTAAAGCGTCTCCTATGGATGCTTCAATGGGATCCCATTATGGCCCATGTGCAATATGTAGTGGCTGATGTCCAATATGACATCGCAGAATTAAAGGCACCCAGGATTAGGATAAGTTATTGTACCTGCATGTGCCAAGAGTAACAGGTGCACTTTCTCAGTGATAGACACAGTTTTACCCGAGGGATTCCTAGCTCCTAAGGCCTCACCAGGTCTTATTTTATAGTTTACACCCCACATTGAGCATGGAGTAGTCAGGAGAGCCCTCATGTGTTATATTTGTCTGGGGTGTGCTCGCAGTCCGGGCTTCTCCCAAATCCAGCCTTTTGTTTTCCTATCCCCAGTTTCACAATGACAGGACTGTGATGACTGACAAGGGTAGCTGTCATTTTCAGCTCTCAGAGCTCTGCCAGCACAGGGGTAGTTTTCTTACCTGTCCACTAAACTGTTTCAATGACAAACCTGCCCAAAGCAAGAGGTGCATTGTTGATGTTACAATGTTGTGCCAATGAAATTCCATTGATGATTACATGAACTGCCTATCCACAAATATAATCTGGTAGTAAATCCACTACAGATTGCTCTACCTCTATGGAGATGAACTTGTAAGGCCTCACTTGGTTGTTGTAGCCTTACCCATTAAATAGTGCCACTACAACAGTTTAATAAGGTTATTCATCGAGCCTCGATAAGGGAAGGCACAAAGAGATTCTGCTGCTTTCTCCTGCAGGGACACCAAGAGTCAGGGAGTGTTCTTTGCTGGCATCCATCCACTGTGAACAGTAATGGTCCCAAACTGCTGCCCCTGTTGAATTCCATTATGTAATTTTGTACATTGACATTTAATGAATTTAGACATTCCATTGGAAGAAAATATTTTACAAAGCCTCACTGAATCTCCACCAGATTTGTCTCCGGAGAACTATCATTTGCTGGAAACCAAAGTTGTAGCCATCAACAACTTCTTGATAGTGCCTTCCAGTGGAGGCAAAATGCATTGAAAGAAAATTAAGGTATGTGAAGTACAGAGTGCCTCAATTGACTTATTGTATAATAATTTTTAATTGTCACAATATGTGTAGTATAATTTGAACCTAGCTTCCCTAAAGCATTCATTAATTTATAACAACTATCTAAAGCATTACTTTCAACACCTTATGTACCCACCTGACAGACATTGTACACATTCACAACCACTTGTTTACCTTATTACACAATTGAAATACCATATTAAATGTACAATAAACAAATTCTAACTGCAATACATTGCTATAAAACTTACCTTAATGTCATCACAAACAGATGAAATTTCTGTTTCCAGCCTCCAGGGTTTTCCTTTAATTTCTATTCTGTTATCCACCTCATAATCACTGTTGTATTTCATTACAGCACCCTCAGGAACAAATTCTCCCTCTTTCTGAAAACCAATTTCTGTTTTGATGTGGATCATGCAGTTGCTGCTGCATATAACAGTTTCAGGCTTAATCTGCTGTATAAATTGTTTGGAAAAATGTTCTCTCTGATTCTCTGAACTAAAGTGTGAAAAAGGAGCCTCTGATTTAATTGTCAAATTACCATCATTGTCCAGAAGCACATTGTCACTGTTAGTCTCCCTCTTGATAAACAATTCACAGTGATTTTGTAAGGTTACATCATCTGAGAGAATATCCTCTTCTTTGATATCCATTTTCAACTGTTGCTACTAAGTCTGTGGAGAAACAAATATATCATGAGCATGGATTACAGTATATTAGTAGTTGTGCCTTTCACTGGCCAATCACCACTCTCCTCCCTGCAAATGTCTTGTACAACAGTAACTGTATGATCATGAGACAAGATATAATTTATATATCAATGACAATGTTTATACAGCATTCTTCATTTAAAACCTAATGGAGCCCACAGCATTTCGCCTCTCACACAACCTTGCTGCATTCCACCACTACCAACTACTGTTGTACATGGAACTAGTGGTGTGTAAATCCACTTGGCTGTATTGTACCAGCCACCAACATGAACAGGCATTTGATTGCAGAGCAACGCATTGTCATGTGTAATAATTAGTATTAGAAATGGGTACCACCAAGTTGTGTTCGCACAGATTATATTCAAATGTTACCTGGTAAAATACCTCCTTTCCAGATTTACAATTCATGAGATTGTGAAGAAATTTGAAACCACTGATTCTGTGGCAAAAAAAAAGAGCAAAAACATAAATGTAGTATTAACAGAGGAAAAGTTAGATGACATTCATTTTTGAATGTTCACCAACCAAATCCATTCCAAAATTAGCATAACTGGTGGAAATTTCAGAGTATTCTGCACATAGAGCAACTAAATTATTAAAACGAAAACCATATAAGAGTATGTGTCCATGCTTTAAAATGTACTGGCCCAGTAACATGAATGCATTGTTGAGAATGGTTCCTATCATCAGTGAATGACAATTTAATTAAAGCACAGTTTCTGTTATTTTCCAATGAGGCATGGTTCTACCTCAGCAGTTGTGTCAAAACTAATAAGAGTCGGTACTGTACTATAAATAATAAATAAACTGTGGCACGACAGCCCTAAGAGGGCCAAGGCCTATCAACCCCACTGCCGGCCTCTCGCCCACTTATGCACAGCATAGGTGGGTGATCATCCAAGTGATACGGGGAGGAGATGTGGTCAGAACCTCAGCATCCCCCAGCCGGAACTTCGGTTTTCGTGACCAGGGCCACTTACCTAGCATAAGGTCCCCTCCTTCCTCATAAAGCTGAGTGGGCACCGGTCCTATACCCAGACTTAAAATCCGCACCTCATGTGTGGGATCAAACCCAGGCCACTTTCCGTGGCCAGGGAGCGTGGCCTTAGCTCGCTATGCCATGGCACAGGACTCGGTACTGTACTGGGCCTCTGAAAATCCACATCGCATTCAAGATATGCTTCATTATGATTGGAAAGTTAGAGTTTGGTGTGCTGTTAGCCCCAGACACATGATCAGTCCAATATTCTATATGCAGACTGCAAATGCAGAGGCAGCAAATGACATTTTTGACCCCATTTTATCCGACAGAAGAAGAGAATCATATGGATGGTTCCTACTACTACCCATACAACAGAGGAATCCATGAATAAAATTAGGGAAGTGTTTGAGGATAGAGAGATTAGTGCTGGTGTATGGCCCTATCACTCCCATGATCGAACAGTAAGAAGTTTACTTTCTAGATAACCTGAAAAACAAAGTTTACAAGACAAATTGTCATACACTGGAAGAAGTAAAATAAAATATATATTATAAATAAAATTGGAAATATTACAGTGGCCCAACTTAAGTGTGTGAATTAGAATTTGTTCTCCCAATATAATGCTTGTTTAGCCAAAGGTGGACAACATTTTCAGCACATTCTATAAGGTAAGAATGTTATACATGCTCTACGCACAGAGTTTAGATATATAGGAGCAAAGCCAGTTGTGGTACACCCAACTGCACATAGGCAAAATGCTGTGTGTCCATTAGGTTTGAAATGAAGAACCCTGTATATAGTTAGTCGACAATGTAAACAAAGTAATAAAATGTACAATTCCACCAGTATCCGTGAATGAAGGGAATGATCACATATTGGTAGGGCCCGCCTTGGTAGCGTGGTGGTAGCGTGTCTACCTCACGTTCAAGAGGTCCCAAGTTCGAATCTCGGTCAGGGTGAGTTACCTGGATAAGGTTTTTCCCTGGGTTTTCCCTTATCCTTAAAGACGAATGTCGGGTAACTCTAAGCTCCATGGACCCCGGTCACACTGGAGCATCATTTCACCCATTTCATTCATCGTCCAATATGACTTAATGTTGGAGGACGTAAATAAAAACAAAACAAAAAACAAAAAACATCATGGTAGTGATCTAGTGTCCTTCTGGATGGCTGAGTTGGTGAGGCTGTAGGTTCAAGCCCAGCCTATTCTGTTCGTTTTTAGTGTTCTTAGAACTGACAGGCCCATGACAGTATATTTACTGGCTACCATGGACTTCAAGTACCCACATTTCTTACAACATGACTTGCATAGTTAGAATTGACAATAATCATCATGCATAACAACCATGTTTCTCACTCAGTGCAGTACAGTAAGTGAGTTATTAACATTTTTCATATATTTTCATTGTCATGTAGCATTCATGTTGTAAATGAGCTTTGTGATTTGCAGTTGGACAACTTACATACTAACTAAGCATTCCTTTGGTAATCATGTCCTCTCTGAAGCTCAAATTATGGAAACTCTTCAGAGTATATCAATACAATCAGATATGGATGAATTTGATGACAGTGCACTTATAAAAATGAAATTTATAGTAATGAGTTGATATACCTTCTCAGAATGTTAGTTACATTGATTCACGGGACATATCTGATGAACCTAGTGAGTAAAACAGTGGTATTACTTGTGATTCTGATTTGCCTCTTTATTACATAGAGCTTTATGACATTGTTGAACAGCAAAGCCATGTGGTAATGATAATAGATTAGATATAGTAACAGTAATCTTGGCATTGAAGGCAAAAGCTGATTCTTACAGTAAGAGATTTTTCTGTACATATAACTTAGGTGTGACAGATAAAGGAACAAGTATGAAAAGCGAAAATATCACAACTTGTATGCTAAACTTTTGCGATATCTGATGTGTGATATTTGATGTTATTCATGATACAACGTTTTAGTAACCAATGCCAGTCACAAAAATGGCTAACTTGCACTTTGACGGCCATCATCTGCTACCAAAATGAAGGGGTGGCCTCGGTGGTTTGAGCGTCGTCAACAGTGAAAACCGCATGTGCTGAATCTAAAAACATTGCGCAACCAATTCTAACTACTGTTATGCATAAGGAGACCGGCGATACTAATACCTAAGAGTGGGTGAATAATGCTAAGATTAAGTGACAAAGGTGCCATATCGTTGATATGGATAAATGCTACAAGAATAAGAAAAAGAGTGATACGGTTTGGCAACAGTTAGCGTATTTCGGAGCTGTACAGTTGGCAACAGCTTCCAAGGATACATCATTGCTTCCCGTAGCAGACGACAGCCGTTTAAGTGTAGGATAAAGTAACTGTCACGTAAAAATAATCACCAATACCTTTATCCTTCGTTTGATTAACATTTGAGCACTTCCCACGCCGGCAATACTGCCAGATTACGTTTTAACGAATATTTGTTTCATACGAAAATCATATTAATTTATAATGCTGTGTACTCAGCTCTTCCTTTAATTACAATTTTAAACGTACACCTAACTAATAATCTGGTGTTGCATTAAATCCAATCAATCTCCACCCCTACTTATCAGCTATGACAGTAGACATGAAATTAGCATAACCTATCCACAACATTCTCACAGGTTTACTACGCCATACACAAAAAGGGATATACCAGAGGGTTTCAGTTGCTGCCGTTAGTTCGGCAGTGAAGAAAACGGCCGTACTTTCATATTACATTAATTTGATAAGTACCTACTATGAATGTGATCTGGGAGTATTGCATGCATGGGAAGTGCTGAAATGTCATTCAAAACGCACTCTGAGGGTATTTATTGGTAATGATTTGACCTGATAGTTACTTTGGATCAGTTAGTGGATACGAAAGAATACAATTTTGTGGCCCAATGATTAACGTTTATTATAGAGTTTTACCTTTGAGGCACATCGGGCACAAAGCAATCAGAGCCGCAGGATATAAAGTTTACATGGCATTAAAAATAAAATAAATAACCTCAAACTTCCACTAAACTGAATACTCTCAATTCTTTCTTCAAGTTGTTTTAAAGTCTTTGTTACAAGGTAACCTATTAAATATGAAAGCATGCATTACAAAAACACACGTATAATCCAAGTCTGGTTTTTGTATGGCTTTAAAAATGTTCTCCTACTTGACAGTTTGCAGAATTACAATCAAATACCTCTGAAAATACAAATATACTATACCTATGACAACACAAGAATTTTATTTGCGTTCTTTGATTATTACTACGGCTTTTGTAGTTTCATATTTATTTTCAAAGCAGCGTTTAATTTTATTTTTTAATCCTAATCGTCACGGTAAGATGCCACTTGGACTCACAGACGCGCTTTGGTATGCAACAATTGGATCAATACTTCCAATCAGTGTTGCCAGGTCTGCGAAAACAAAAGCAGGAGATTTCGTTTTAAACAAAGAGGAGAAAGCAGTAGATTGCTTCACTATGGGGCACAGTACAAAAAGCTTTAACTTTAAGACTATTTAGATTGCAAAAAAGAGCAATACTTTTGATGGCAGGAATACAGAAAGGGACACGAAGAAATGCATTTAAAAAACTAAACATTAAAAAGTTATGATCAAAACAAAAAATAGTAACATCCACAAACATAACACCAGAACAAAAGATGATTATTTTAGAAACAGACTTACTGGTATTCTAAATACTAAATGCATAGAAAATAGCATCAAAGATTTGTATAAACACCTACCGGCTGAAATCAAACAGATAACAAACGGGAAAACAAAACTAAATGCTGTCAAAACTTATTTATTACAGAAAGTATTTTACTCCGTGAAAGAATATAAAGAGAGAAAATGTAATTTACACTTCTAAACTTTGTAAACACGTTTGTAAATATTATTGTATTAATTTTATGTATATACAAATTGACGATCCATGTAAAAAGCTTTACAGTTGGAGATAAACATCAATCAATCAATCAATCAATCAATCAAAGAATTCTTGTAAAGAGTTATTTATCATCATCGGCGTCTCGGTAGCGTGGTGGTAGCGAGTCTGCCTCACGTTCAAGAGATCCCGAGTTCGAATTTCGGTCAGGGTTAGCTACCGGAATAAGGTTTTTTTCCGGGGTTTACCCTTATCCTGAAAGACGAATGTCGGGTAACTATGTGGACTCCGGGCTCATTTGAGCATTATTTTACCCATTCCATCCATCGTCCGATATGACTTAACGTTGGAGGACGTAAAACTACAACAAAAAATCATCATCTTTATTAATTATTATTATTATCATCATTATTATTATTATTATCATCATTATCATTATTATTATCATCATTGTCATCATT
The DNA here is from genome assembly GCA_030765055.1 of Mantis religiosa. Classification (NCBI taxonomy): domain Eukaryota; kingdom Metazoa; phylum Arthropoda; class Insecta; order Mantodea; family Mantidae; genus Mantis; species Mantis religiosa. The sequence continues at coordinate 27,425,586 of CM060951.1, read as the reverse complement.
ATTATCATTATTATTATTATTATTATTATTATTATTATTATTATTATTATTATTATTATTATTATTATTATTATTATTATTATTATTATTATTATTATTATTATTATTATTATTATTATTATTATTATTATTATTATTATTATTATTATTATTATTATTATTATTATTATTATTAGATGATGATGATGATAACTAAAGCCTGGATTTCTAAGCGGAATAAAATAGTAAGATAAGCAATCAAAATAGTACGCGGGATGTTTTCGAGTATGTGCAGCTATCACTGCCTGTCCGTCAGGGCTTTATAACATCGCAAAACCTCATTCTCATTTAACGGAGGAACACCGGCCTAACGTATGGGCGGTAGAAGCCGAGATAACACTCAAGTCATTACCCCACAGGGCGCTAATTATAGGTTCCCCATATCCGGGCGACAATATCAGCGTACGCACTTACATTAGCGGTATTTGAGGCATAGTATCCAAGATCTAGGGCGGATGGTAGCAAGTAGTAGACTACTTTAGAAGACTCTCTCCAAGGGGGGGATCTGCATTACCAGACATGAGCTGCTAATATTGGTGAAAGTACTGTAATAGTTTCACTAGTACTTTACGGCCACTTAGTCAATTTATTGAGCATTAAGGGGAAAGCCAGAATCTACTGTAATACAAACTTGAAAAGAGTCTTGCTACATAATAGAAACAGGTTGCCATCCATTCCTATAGCACATGCAGCTAGTATAACGGAGAGTTATGTGAACATGTAACTCCTGCTATGCAGTATCCGATATGACGGCTACTCATAGCAGATATGTGCAGATCTTAAAGTGATAGCCATCTTTCTTGGATTACTACTTGGTTATAGAAAATGTTGCTGTTTCTTGTGCATCTATTATTTTAAAAAAAGTCGGTCAAAGAGAGAGTCTGTCAACCCAGACCAGGCAAACGTTGTTCAGCAACCACTTGTAAGAGTTGACAAAATCGTTTTACCTGCATTACACATTAAAATAGGTTTGTTTAAGAACTTTGTGAAAGCAATGGATCGAGTTGGGAGTGTATTTCTGTTCCTGAAAACTAAGTTTCAAGAGATCAGTGAAGCAAAAATAAAAGAGAGAGTATTTGTTGGCTCTCAAATTAGACAATTTATGAATGACTCACAGTTTGAAAGCCTTTTAAATACGCAATAACGAGTTGCATGGTTTTCTTTCAAAATTTGGCATAAACTTTCTTGGAAACCACAGGTCTGAACATTACACAGAACTTGTCAGCGAGCTGATTAAGAACTACAAGGTCATGAGATGTAATATGTCCTTGAAAATACACATGTTGGACTCCCATCTTGACTTCTTTCTTGAGAACCTCGGCACCTTCAGCGACGAAATTGTCGAGTGTTTCCATTGGGATATCGCTGAAATGGAACGACGCTACCAGGGAAAATGGACTCCAAATAATTTGGCAGACCACTGCTGGACACTCAGGAGAGATGTTCCTCAAGCAAAGTACAGTCGAAAGTCTAATTCACATACCTTTTAGATATGTAAAAGTTACTCAAGCTAAGGTGTTACAAACATTAACTGAATAATTACAATAAATTTTCTTCATGCAATTACTCAAAAGCTATGGATGATAGAAAAGTTCTGCAAGATTTGTAATCAGCACACATAATTCAGTATCACTCTTTACCCTTTCTTTAACATTAAACAACTTAAAGCTTGTTGACCTTTGTAATTAAAAATACTTAATGTTCTTCAAGGCACTAGGAAATGGCTTACCTGAACACAGAAAGACGTCGAATCTGGAGATAGTATCTGCGAGTTGCAAGCTGATAATAAAGTTATAATTTATGGATTTGAGAACTTCAGTAAAGTTCATGAAGTTCTCGAACCGACTCATTTTTTCCCCGTAAACCACTAAGAGATCTCATATTCTTATGAGATATACTTAATGGCGACTTTCATTTCTCTGAGAGTCATATTCCGGCTATGGAATTGAAACATGTGTGGAGAGATAGACTCAGACTGAAAAATTCAGTGTTATAACCGGGATTTGAACCACGAATCTATTGGTATCCCTCCAGCCGCTATAACCATTGAGCTACTATGGCCAACGTGCCGATATGACATTAAATTCTCCAACTGACTCGTGTATTTCCCGCTAAACCACTTAGGAGTTCCCATTAACACATGAGACAACTCCCTTAATGGCGATTTACAACGTGTAAGTACTTTAAGGCCTGTGCTTTATACTTAACCACTATTATGTCAATTAATGGAAATTAATTGTTCTTTAACACTGGCCGTGTGTAGGCTAAGGTATGGAAAGATAGTCAGACTGAAAAATGCAATGCCATAGCCGGGATTTGAACCAGCAGAAGATCCGTGGTTCAAATCCCGGCTATGGTAATGGATTTTTCAGTCTGACTCTACGTTTCCACAATTTAGCCTACAGACGGCCAGTATGAGAGAACAATTAATTTCCATTAATTGACCTAATAGTGGTTAACTATAAAGCCCGGGCCTTAAAGTACTAACAATATAGTAAGTCGCCATTAAGGTAGTTGTCTCATGTGTTAATGAGAACTCCTAAGTGGTTAACCGGGAAAATAGGAATCAGTTGGAGAATTTAATGTCATATCGGCACGTTGGTCATAGTAGCACAATGGCAGTGCGGCTGGACGGAACATCCGTGGTTCAAATCCCGGCTATGACATTGAATTTTTCAGTCTGACTCTACGTTTCCACAATTTAGCCTACACACGGCCAGTGTTAAAGAACAATTAATTTCCATTAATTGACCTAATAGTTGTTAACTATAAAGCCCGGGCCTTAAAGTACTTACAATATAGTAAGTCGCCATTAAGGTAGTTGTCTCATTTGTTTATGAGAACTCCTAAGTGATTTATTGGGAAAATACGATTCAGTTGGAGAATTTAATGTCATATCGGCACGTTGGCCATAGTAGCACAATGGCAGTGCGGCTGGACGGAAACCAGAAGATCCGTGGTTCAAATCCCGGCTATGGCATTGAATTTTTCAGTCTGACTCTACGTTTCCACTCTGGATCTAGTTATGTATGAAACGCTCATATTTTGTATACGCTGATAACTGGATCTACAATATATAAACGGTTTTTCATAACGAAAGATGTGAAGAATTGGCTATGCCATACAGGTATTCACATCGACTACAGTCACTTCACTCATGGGAAAGGGAACATCTAAACCTGCTAAATGCAACACATTCAAAACAAAATTATGGAAAAAAAAAATAAAGGCAGCTGTTCAGCATGCAAAAAACTGTGTGGATCATGTATAAGCAAAACATTTTGCAGAAAGTGTCATACCAATATGTCCGAGAATGCTTCAATGCGATCGCTTTTTGTATGTATAGACCTATAGGTATGTGCCGTTTCATAAACGCAATGTGATCTTATAAAGCACAGAAAAAACTGACTCCTATAATAAAACCATTTCTATTTTTCAAGGAAAAAATTACATATGGTGTAAAAAATATATAACCTTTTTGGACTTAGTGCAATTGCTCCAACAAGAACTGGGAGGAAGAGTAATAAGGGGAATGCTGTAGTACCACATCAGGACGATTAAATCAAAATGAAATCTCATCAGTCTGAGTCAGTATCTGATACTGAGCACAGACCAACTGTATACTATGTAAACCTATTCCTGAAGCTAAATGTAAACTGGATTTGAACCTGGCTTTTTGCTCAAAAGTAAAATCGTTCCCTCTATTCTATCACAGTATCTAAAAGGTGATAATAAATTTCATAGTCTACAGTGACAAAAATACATAAAAGAATTGCAGTGGTCAGTTGACCGCTGACGTGTGTTTTAGGGGCACTTTAAACTCAGGCGTCCTAGTGTTAGCTGTCATCTCCTGATTTTATTTGCACCGTTCTCGGAGCCGCAGAAGCGATGATACCAAAAATAAACTTTTTTAGTATATTAGAATTGTAAGCCCGTCAAATTAAAATTCATTGTACCTTTAAAAACTTTGCAGTATATAAAAATTGTAACTTAAGATTATATGTCTTGTTGGCTTCTGCGTTTCTCGCAGAACAGCCACATTTGGAGCATTGATTTTGTTGCTGTAATTTGAAATGAAATATGACACATTTCTTTTGAAATTATGCGGATATTTAGTAGTACAAAAATGTACTTAAACACAATTAAAATGATACACCAATCTTAATATTAATTATGTTACATACAAATATACAAAATATAACTCAAAGGTATCAACGATTCTGGTGTGATATATGCACATGAAGACTATGTATATTCTTTATTTATAGACACGGCTTCTAAACACTAGTTTTAACATAATGCCGGGAATCTAAGAATTCTCTCTGTAGATACACACACATTACATATAGTTATAAGTATGACATTTGGGTTCAGAAGTTGAATAATAAAACACTCATTAAAAAGATAAAGCTTACTTCATGAAGTTAAGCACTTATAGCCTCTTTACTCACTGTCAGAGTATTTGCACTGTCACACTTTTCCTAATAAATCATTTTGCCATCTTCTTCATCTTCCCTGCCACAGAAACACCTCGAGAATAACTTGCCATATGCATTTTATGGGGTATAAACGGAACTGAACAGGATATGGTCAAACTATATTTGTGAAGGTTGCAAATACCGTCCTTTACATCAGAAAGGTCACTTTTAATGATCAAGAAACATAACATTAGAAGGGATTGCTCTCTTCAGTGACATAAACGACATCGTTATAGTACAATACTAAAATAGGTTTACAGCCTCGCAAACATTGTGTCAATTAAACATTGGTACTCCTCGCTGCAGTCGATTACATCGATCTTCGGCAGTTTACGGCAGAAACTCTGTCAAGGGGCGTGGCAGCAGGAGGGTTAAAAATTCTGCAAAGCTCTTCTCACAACGCACACATTTTACACTTGAGACTTTTTGTCCTCATGTATTAAATTATGTGTTCTCAAGTGTGATAACTGAGTAAACCTCTTCCCACAATGTTCACATCTGTGCGGCTTTTTACCCTCATGAATCAAATTATGCAACTTCAAATATGATGTTCTAGAAAACCTCTTCTCACAAATATTGCATTCATAATATCTGCCCTCATGAATCAAGCTATGCACTTTTAAATCTGACACCCGAATAAACCTCTTATCACAAATTTCACACTTGTGAGGCCTTTTACCCTCGTGTTTCAAAATATGCAATGCTAAATGAGAGGACTGAGTAAATCTCTGCTCACAAATATCACATTTATGAGGCTTTTCACCACCATGTGTGAATTTATGTAGTTTTAAAGATGACAAGAGAGCAAACTTCTTCTCACATACTTCACATTCATAGTCCTTTTTACCGTCATGTATCAAACTGTGTACTTTCAGATCAGACACCCGGGAAAATTTCTTTCCACAAGTGTTACAAATATGAGACTTTTTACCTTCATGTATTACATTATGTATTTTCAAGTCTCCCAGTCTGGTAAAATTCTTACCACACACTTCACACATATGGGGCTTTTTACCCTCATGTCTCAATCTATGCAATTTTAAGGATGATAACCGAGTAAAGCTCTTTTCACAAATTTCGCACTTGAAACGCATTTCATTATTATGTATATTACTATGTATTTTCAAATTGGAGTGTGTAGTAAATGTCTTACCACAAACTTCGCACATATGAGGCTTTTTATCTTCATGTATCAGACTATGCGATTTCAAAGATGACAAACGAGTAAATTTCTTCTCACAAATTTCGCACTTGAAAGGCATTTCACCCTTGTGTACCATACAATGTATTTTCAAATTGAAGAACCTAGTAAACTTCTTCCCACATATTTCACATATGTGATCCTTTTTAGTTTTATGCCTTTTCAAACAGGAAATTTCACTGACGTCAGAATTTTTGTCCTCATGTACCAAAATATGTGATTTCAGATGTGATAGTTCAGTAAACCTCTTGTCACAAATTTCACACGTATGAAACCGTTTATCTTTATGTATCAAATTATGCTCTTTCAATTCTGAAATCTGAGAGAAGCTCTGATCGCATATCTTACACTTGTGAAACATTTTGACATTATGTAGTTTCACAGATGACAATTGAGTATAAGTCTTATCACAGCTGTTATACTTGTATAACCTTTCTGACTTATGAAGAGATAAGGCTCTGCAGCAAGTTTCTCCTTCATCACATTTACAGACTTGATTTGAGTCTACACTTCTTTTTATAGAAGATACATTTGTGGCATCATTTTCTTGACTTACACATCTCATATAATCTTCCACAAAACCAAAATTTGAGTTTTCCCTTGTTTCAGCAGAGGCTAATGCTGGATCACAACTGCAATCACCAGAAACTGCTGATGTGCATAATCTGAAAAATTGATAGGATTTAGCATTAGGTACAGTATTTAAATAAATGGTAATTAAATCTGAAAGGATATTATGTTTGACAACTAACAACTCAATGCGGCTTCCAATTCTCCATGTTTATCCTAATCAAAATAATTTTGTCAGTCTAAAATGTTATCAATATCTTTAAATGAAAACTGTGTGTAGGATAAATCCAGCTATAGCATTGTAGCAATACAAGCAATGTGCATAACATGTAATGAAAATTACTTAACTTTGAGATATAATTTAACAAATATTTTAAAAAAACGAAAAAGAAAGGCATTATCTTAATAAAGTGGTTATAAAAAGGCAGATACACAGTAAGTATCCGATACAATAATTGGAATGTTTTCAATCAGTTCTCGGTATGAGAACTCTATAGTTTAGGTGTCACTCTTACTGCATACAGTTAACATGTTTTACAAACATAAGAATGAAGAGAGCTTTACAGTGTTATTTCAAAAAATTTAATATATTAAGTCTTAGAAGTATTGGGTTTGCCTAAAACTTACCATTTATAAACCTGAATGGGAAACACTAACTATGTCTGGAGGAATTTCTCTTATACTGACAATATGTAGCTCATAGATAGCCTGGTGTCTTTAATGGTCTAAGGATAACATGCTAAGCCTCTAGTTTCTAAGATCATGGGCGTAAAATAGTTTGTAAATCTTGAAAGGAAAATAAAGGCAATGGGTGTAGGCATTTCTCTCATACTGGCATTGCTTACCTTATAAGTATCCTATGATCTTACAGAATCTAGAGGTAACGTGTTGGCTTTTTGTTTCTGTAATCGCAGTAAAGATATACACTCAACTATTAACACTAATGCTGAAATAATTTAAAATAAACCGCTGAACTTATACAAAAAATATTTTGAACTGTTTTGTGATCTTGAATAGAAAATAGTGTATGTCTTATCCTTTTATATTGGAATAGCTTATCATCTGCATATCCTATCATTCTCTATAGTCTAAATGTAAGGATTTAAGGTTGCCAGTTCAAACTAGCAGGACAACAGATTTTCGCCTTAGTGTGACTTCCTTTGGTTGTGCATTGTAGACAGAAAGTGACGTCAAGTATGTGAATTTTTCGAAATATCCTAACAAATCTAACTTGAACATTAATACCAAGCTTTTGAGTGTTCCTCAAACAGAGAGTAGTACTCTTTCATTAGTACGAAATATTAAACAACCATTGGAATCTGCTGTGTGTTGAGTTTCAACTTATTTTTTAGTTAGAGGCAAAGGAATCTTCCAAGTGAATTTCTGGCAATAATTTAATTAAATATTTATATTTGCCTAATATGAAAAAATTTCTTCTAAAATTATTAACACAATAATTACGTAAGATGTAAATTTATCTGGTAAGTGCTGCATTATCACAAACCTTTTAATCAAGGCAGAAGTAAAGACATCGAAACGCTTCTAAAATTTCATGCACGCTTTGGGAGAAAAGACTTCGGGAAACATACATGCCATTTGAGATTTTAATGAACCCACTAGATGTATAATGATCAGTACGAAAGTTGAATGTCAATAGCAAAGGAATAGTAAACTTAAACCAAACAAGATCAAATGATGCACAAGAGCTCTTAACCACTTTTTGAAACTCTAACAGCATTCTGAACACAGACTTTCTTCATTAAAAACCAACAACAAATGTGGTCTACTGATGCATGTTCATGGTTCATGTAAAATTACTGAATAATAAAGAATTGAAGTAACCAATCCATAACAACTTTTCTGCTACATGAGGCAACACATTATTACATTAATATGTGATAACAGGATAATTCATGAGAATTAACAGACTAGAATAATCCTCTGAGGACAAATGATCATCTGTAACTTGATTGCTCAATTTAAAGTGGCTATGAGGGGACAGTCATTCATTGATGCAGTAATGAAGGTAGTATTTCATTGGTAAAGCATAGCTTGAAATTGTATTGCACCTAATCAATAACTGAATAAATTATTTAAAACTTAAATTATATATATCGAAATTTAACTGTATTGGAACACCACAGTGAAGCGAAATAACTATTAAATTATAAATGAGTCGTATTTATTACACATCAGCTTCACTTACCTAATTTGAGGACGTGTTTCGCAAATCATTGTTCGCATCGTCGGCTCTTATGCAACTAAAGCTTGATCCAGTGGTGTGGGTAGCTCTGGAGTTGCTGTTGCCATCTGTTGATTTTGTGATGAATTTAAATGTGGGGTTAACTTCTGGCGGGATTTCAAAATTCATTAGTTGGTTTTTAGGTTTTTCTATGTATATTCTCTCCCATATGACGAGTTCACTATGTTTTTGTATGTATTTTAGTAATTTGGTGCTATCTTCAATTTCATGATTTTCAGACCAGAAATGAGCTGCTATTGTGGACTTTTCAATATTTTTGTATTTTAAGTGCCTAAAATGTTGTTCCTTTCTAGTGCTTATGTTTCTTTTTGTCCTTCCTATGTAAATTTTTTCACAGTCTTTATACTTAATCTTGTAAAGGCATGATTTTTCTTCTGGTTTTATCTTATCAGTATTATTACTTTTAAGTAGGTTTTTAATGTTATAATTGTTTTTAGGTGCCAATGTCATATTGTACTTCTTAATATTTTTTGGAACTTTTCTGTGGCTCAGGGGTGGTAAGTAAAATTAGCAAATCTAATTTCTTGTTTTATTGGTGAAAGAGCTGTGATCTGGTTTAATCTTTTTTGAAGTTTGAATGATTTTAGTGTTTTATCTACAAGGATTTTTCCATATCCATTTTTAATTACAGTTTTTAAGATTTGGTGGTATTGTTTTTTATATTCTTGCTGGCAGAGGGGTAGATTTACTAATCAGTGTGTGAGGCTGTTGATGGTGGCATGATTGTGTGGAATTGGGTTGAAATTATTTGCTTTGATGTAATTATCTGTGTGCGTTGCTTTTCTATGAGTACCAAATTCCAGTTGTTCATTGTTTTTTAGTGATTTTAAGGTCCAGAAAAGGTAGAGTAAAGTCCTCTTCAGTTTTTACTGAAAATTGTATACTGGGTTCTTGAAGGTTGAGTAGTTTTAAAGCATCATCTATTTGTTTGTAGTACACTATTGCAAAGATGTCATCTAGGTATCTCTACAATGTTTCAAAAATATGAGGGAAGGCTTTAGTTATATGTGTTTCGAAAAAGCTCATGTATAAATTAGCCAAAAATGGTGATAGCGGGCTTCCCATAGTCAGTCCTGAAATTTGTTTGTAATACTTTCCATCGGAAACAAAATAATTTTGGTGTATACATATTTCAGTCACTGATAAATATTCTTCTACTGTATTGGCATCTAGGTAAATAGAAGTTAGCCATTTCTTAAGTTGAGCTATGCCCTGGCCTCTCTGTCGCCCTTCAATACAATTTCATACTTGATACCTGTTTGCCCCTTATAATAATAATTGCTTGGCATTTATTACTCTATCATACACTAGTTTTTACTATTTGCCAAATTGATGTACATCCTGTTTAATTACCACTTATTTCAAATTTTTATTACTACTGTTGCTTCTTACCACTATTCGTTGGGTCTGGATTTACTTAATCTCATTTTTTGATACTTCTTATTTGCACATGTTCCATTTTCTAGTGTACCCATTTCCTACTACATATTAACTTCACTAGAGCTTTCCAGTCCTTCTTCCTGTTATCTTCTGCATCTTACAATTACACTCTAATTCCTCTTCCCTTTTTGCAATTTGTACAGTCGTATTAATGTTTGGCTATATACATTTTTAATTTTCTCTTACCATTATTTACCTATTGTTTATATTTATTATTACTCTCACTCAATCAGCCAGTATTTACTTAACCTCACTTTTTTATGTTGTCACTTTATCTCCCCATTTGCATACCTCCACTTTCCCCTCTACCTAATTATCTATTGCTTTATCCCACTTGCCAAATCTTTTCCTCTACCTTTCACGGCCCCATTCTACTCTTTCCATTATGCAAATTACCTTAATAGCCATATTTTTGCCTTGCCATTATGCCCCTACATTTCAATATCCCCTGCCTAATTCTCACACCTTTTGTAATCCCTTATATTCCCACACTTATTTCACTCAACTTCTTTCTGATCACCTCAGTTCCCACACTTGTTTCACTCTACATTCAACACACTGCAATTTCATTTTTCCTTTTCTTGTTCTTCACTCCATTGAATCCATTCCTGAGAATTCCTCCCTCTTCTCCTTATTTGCACTGTTCATCACTTCCCCTCCATCAATACACACTGCATTTACTCCATGTGTTTTCCGGACATTCAAGCCAGATATTGAAGTCAGCTTGTTTGAGAGTGCAGCACATACACTCATAAGATCCATGTCTTGGATGTTGCTTATGCCACTTTTCTCAGTCACTCACTCACCAATCCACTGTTTGTCTTTTGTAAATGCATTAAATCCTTGTTTCCTCACCTTAGTCCTTGCTTTAACTAGCTTCCTTTGTTTTCTTTGCTAATGTGACATTCGTACTGAAGTAAATAGATGTTCCTCTAGCTTGTATGCTTCCAATTCCATATTGCTGAATTTCACCAGAATGTTTAGTTTGCCTTACAATATCCTAATTCCAAACATGGCCCACAGATCTAATAATAATCCTGAATCTCTTCGTTATTAATCTTGTATTCCCTGAAAAGCTTGGACTCCTATTTGCTCTTCTACTCCAGAAATTAAGATATGTCTTTTCATGTAGTCTTCCATACTTACCACCTCTCTCCATTTTTTATCATTTCGTTATTATATTCTTGAGCTGTTTTGATTAATCTCTAATTCTATATTATCCCACTTCCACCATTCTTGTTCAAATTTAACTGTCTAGCCATTATTTCTGGTACCTTATTGCATCTGCTATGTCTCTTAGATCCTTTTTCATTATTTTTGCAGGGGTGACTCTGCCATACATCAGTTCTCCTCCATTGCCAGTTTAATACTGCTGTTGACACAATTATGTACAGCACTGCATGTTGTTACAAAATGGCTGATATACAGGATAAGTAATTCTTTTGGGTTCTTCATATTCATTGCAACTTAATACAGTGTTTGAACACAATTAAGCCATGTCATTTGTAATACATACTCTCTCTTAAAAGTAGATGATTAGAAATAACAAAATAATGGAGAGATCAAATTAAATATACAAGCTAGTCATAAATTGCTTAATGGTATAGAATTTAAAAATAAATATAATATGCTAAAATCAGTAATAAAGCCTAGTTATTTTTACAGTGATACATAAATTCTTCGATGGCATAAAATACTTGAATACCATGTTCATTAATGGAATTAGCGTTTTGAATATATTTATCAATTTGATGGAAATGCACTCAGAGAGTCATCATTTCATTAGTAGTAATATGATTACATGCATCTGTAAGACGAAATGTCTTAGGCTGGTGAAGATGATAGACAACTTCTTTGTCAGATCTGAATCTCTTGACTTGTTATGGCATTATGTGGTGTACAAAAGGGATTGTCCTTGTCCTAAGACCATGATCATACCAGGACTTTATGTGTGCTCATATAGAACATGTGTAACATTCTGTTTCCATTGGTATAGTTTCATATTATGTGTTCAAAACCCAGAAGTATTAGGTTGTCTCATAAGTAAAGTCGGGTTTTGAAAGATGCTATACCTATAGTTGCATACATTGTGAGCATGTATCAGTCTTTAGTTAATAAACAATCACAAAATGAAGATAAAATTTGAAATTAAGAATACTTCTAAAACACTACTGGAAACAAGATTAAAAAACCGTTGCCACAGCCTAAAGAATATGTTTAGTGGAAGGAGAAGGTGTCGTTAGTGAGCATGTGGACAGTGATGATTCCAACATTTCAACAAAGCAGACGAAAACAGTAAAGATTTACCACATTCTGGAAAACCCAAAGTATGAAATATTGAGGATAATGCCAAAGTTTGCAACAAAATCTGCCAGAAAGTACCCATAGACTTTCAGAAGAACTTACTACATCAAAAGATATACATCGCCACATTAAGAAACATCAAAAACTCATACAGAAGCTGTAGATCTATACCTCATGAACTCACATCTCCACAGGCTGAACACAGAATGGAAACTGTCATCAGCCGATCCACAATCCTATGGATGATAGATCTGTCAGGAGAATTGTCACTTACGATGAAAACTGGATCTATTACTGAAACCCTGATACCTGGAAAAAGTGCCTTGATCCCCACCAATTTGCCAAACCATTAAAAAAATCAGTTTGGTCCCAAAGTAATGTCGTGTGTCTGGTGGAATATTGAAGGTGTGATTCACTGGAAGTTTGTCCCAAACAGCGGGCGATTGATGTAGATTTTTATTCTCAACAACTGGAATGAGTTTATGGTTATTTGGGTTGATCTTGATGTGTTCAAATAAAGATTTGTGTGACTATCAAATCTGTTTTATTTGAAGTTATATTATAGAGAATAAAATATTAGCGGTAACAATAGGAAAGAAAGAACATACAGAAACATAAAAGAAAAGTTCAGGATAGCCAACATAACTCCAATCTTCGGAGGCTTGCTAGCCACAAGTTCATGAAATTTTGAGATGGAGATACCCAACATTAGTTAACCATAATAGAGCTCAATTGCAACAGGACTATGCAACACCCCATATTACATGAACAACTATGGAAAAAATTACGGAATTGGGAGGAATCAAACTACTACCACACTCAGCATACAGCCCTGATCTCGCACCATCAGATTATCATGGCCCATTTTCTCCATGGAGGAAGTTTTGATAATATTGAAGCAGTGTAAGTGGGTGTCACTGAATTCTTTGCATAAAAAACCAGAGACTGGTATCATCATGTGATAATAAACCCGCTGAATTATGGCTCAAAACCATAGAATCTAATGGTCTATACTTTAAAAATTAGTTAATTGTTTGTTGGAAGCATTTCAAATAATTGTTTTTCTTAATAAAATGTTACTTATGAGACAGTGTCTATAATTTATAGTTAACACTATATTATAAACTTTCTGGTCCATTAGACACTTTGTGATTAGCTTTTAAAATATGATTGATAAATTATTTGATTTCCATCCCCAGTTCTTGACCAAATTACTATGATTTACATTCTCTGGTGAATCCTCCAGTTATAATTTAATTTACTACATCTCCACCCATTCCTAATAATGGATAAAGAATGTCTCATGCTAAAGAATATGAAACATTGGCCAAAATATCTAAATTCCTGTATTTCTCCTCTCACAGAATTTTCAAGTTCTGAAACTGCTACATAGCTTTTAAGTACTTCTTGGCATAGAACAATAATTGGCTGAATGTCTGAGCACCTGCTTAATCACTAAGGCCCGGAAGTTGCTGACCTAAAAATTATCTAAAAATGAGGATGCAGATGACTGCTTTGTTTTGGCATTTCAATTCCACAACACAACAAATTTACACACCTCACAAACTACCCTTCTTACTGCAACACTTCTAGCTCCAGAAGTCCTGACTGATGCAATTTATGCATATTGCATGATTTAATTGGCAATTCCTTGAATTGATGCATCATAAATTCACCAGCACAGTTAGAATGCTGACCTGTGTTAATTACATGTTTACCACACTTACAAAGTTACTATTTCATAAAAGATATATAAATGAACTTTTAATCACAGATTATTTTAAAAAGCCTATGGGTCAGGGTCAGGTCCGCCACAGCAATCGAACCCAGACCTCCCAAATCTGGGTTACAGATGAAAATGCCCTATAAATTCATGAAAAAGAAAGAAAATGACTGGAAAATGCATCTAAATGTTAAAAAATGACTTAATTATAAAAATTTGGAAAAAATGCATTTTGATGACCTATAAAAACCATATATATCTAACTTATTTTTTCCAGAATGCACTTAATTTCCAATAAGCATCGTCTATGACTATTCAGAAAAAAGATGACTTTTCCTCAAAATCCGGGCCCTATAAATCACTGTATGTGAAAGTTACAGGTCTATACCTTCTCTTCCTGCAGTGTACAACACATTAACCACTTAGGAAAAGTCAGTCTGCAATCACTAAAAACTACATTTTTTTTTATTTGCTAACTACAGAATATGTATTACAGCTAAGAATATTGATACAAAAAAAATAATAATAAATGGGCATTCCATAACTAAGAAAAAAATTATTTTCACCCGAAAAGCCTTTCAGAAATAGCACACAAAAGTTAACAAATTTTCTATAAAACTATATAACTGAAAATTATAGTTTTATTTTGTGTGCTTTATATTCAACAGACATTACCTTTGAATTCAGAACAGCTTTACACACACAGGCATATTCAACACGTATTTGTGGATAATCATCATTTATTTTTACCTTGTTTAATATTAATGACACATTTGGAAAGAGTATCATTATCCTATTGTATTCAATTAATTTCTTTCCACAGGTTGCCTTCTTTCTTTAATATGATAGTAATTGGCAATTATTCTCTCATTTTATTGCCAGAATGTTAACAACTTTTGGCTTCATGCTTGACAGTTCACATTAAACATTGACCAATATTCTCTCCCTCTTAAAATTGACATTTGTAACTAAATAGTTTAAACTGACATTCGTCAATAAACAAAATCTTCTCTATGATCAAGGACTAACATACCAGCCTCTAGTTCTGGAGAATGTGGGATCAAACCCAACATAAGGCAATGGAGTTTTTCAGCATAAAAATCCTTAGCATGGCTTCCTTCAAAAGACAAGTAAAGCTAGTGGTCCTTGTTATAGAATTATGATATACAAAACCTGATAAGGAGCCCTCTGAGGAAAATTAAGATGTCCTATATATCCAATGGGCACTCAGAACCACAAAGTTAAAGTGTGCCCATAAATATATAAAAAAAATCAATAAAGAAAACTTGTTTCCATTCTTTTAATCTCAGTTTACATATTCTTTTGCATAATCATATCCATTCCTACTATGAAGGAGAAAGAATTTTTTCTTTTAATAGCAATAAGACCAATTCTGCTTTGATAAGACAAAGTGAGACAAGTTTAGATATGAAAGATTTGGAGATAACTTGCATTGAAGGAAGCTTGACATATGTGCATATATGTCCCACATATACACACGTACAATAATTCCAGTAGTTGTAATTAAAATGAAATTTAAGGAAGTGTTTTCATGCTGTGACTCCAACAAGTCCTTAAAATATATTTATCCTCTTGTCCTAAGGTTACACTAGGGGCTCTCCTTAATCTGCCATTGTTTTATTTTGGTCTGTATCTTTACATCTTCAAACAGTATTACATACCTTTGACTGAGAATCTTCTACTTTCTTACCAATTTCCCTTGCAATGCACTTTTCATGTCTAATTACAGCTTCTATAATTAATCACCTGTGATGTAATGCAACCCCAAAGCATAAAAAGCCTTTAGAAATGTGGTTGCTACATTGCAATATTTTTAGAGTAAAGCTAAAAGTAAAATTTTAAAAATAAATTATAACTTTTTAGAAATGAACTGTCTGCTTTAAAGTGCTTAAAACTACTCACATCAACAATAAGAAACTACTATATATGGAACAAGCTAGAAACAGTGATGTGGGAAGGTGGAATTTACAAGATGAGTCGGATTTAGATACACTAACATTGCTTCTTTTACTCACTGTTAACACGTTTCAAGAAGATGCATCAGACGTATTCTCAGGATGGGAAAAGATGTTCCCTAAACATGTTAACAGTGAGTAAACTAAGAGAAGTTAGTGTTGCTAGTGGCAACTCATCATAAGTACATTCCAATAAGCAGTTAGCTTTTCATCAATGGATTTTCAAACTTAGGAATTAAAGAACTGTAGTCCTGTGAGGAACAAGACAATTACTGAGTAAAGTTAATGGTTTTAAAGTCAGTACACATTCTTAATTAGAGGGGTTCACAGCTATTTAATACAGCATGACAGAAACATCTGTGACCATGCTAAAAAGAAAGGGTTCGCAAATTTCTTACACACTATTTTGTTGCTAAAAAGGGAAACCTATTTTTCTTCCTTATGTTAAGGGTTCATGAATTTAAAAAAAAATAATTGCGTAGAAACAAAGTTAGCATAGCTCTCGAAAATAGAACCAAGGTTCAACTTCAGGTGGTTCTTGCAGTACATGTACATAGCAGTGCAATACTTAAAAAATGGCAGGGTATGGTATAATAAAAAAGAAATGGCAGCAGCATTCACTTCTGTAGCATGACTTTCATAACAAATGAGTTTATCAGTGGACTGCAACAGCTGCCTCCTAGTCAAACCCCCTAAAAAGTTATCTGGCAAAGTAAGCTGGGAACCATTTATTGGAAACTAAGCCAAGTGAAGGGAAATGCTCTACCTCTAGTGATTGATCAAACCAGAGATATAAAGAACTGTAAGATGGTGAATATTCTTGTTTTGCCACTGGATGTTCTGAATAAAAACTGTCTTGTGAAAACCAAAATTAATTGAAACAACTATACTTGTAGATGGTTTCCTTATACTTTATCACTTACATTTTTATATTTTTGAGGAACTAGTTTCACAAGGCATCTCCCCCATTATCAACCTCTTTCCAACTGTCTGTTGTCATCTGCTCTCCTCTCTCTGGCAGTGGAACTATGAATTTCTTTGTCAAACTATCTACTGGCAGATTTCAAAGTTAATTACTCGGTCCTTATTTTTTTGATATGAATATGTTCTCCCATGTAGTCAGTTTATTTGGTTTTTCAGTTCTTTTAGTGATTTTGGATTTGGAGCAATATCATGGTTTTCGTTCCAAAAATGAAATGCTACTGCTAACTTATCTTCTTGGTTCATTATGTATCTAAAGTGCTCTTTGATTCTGATTTTTAGGTTTCTTTTAATTTGATCTATGTAGCATCTTTCATAATTCGTACAACTTATTTGCTATATTCTGGGTCTGTTAATTGGTGGGATTTCATCTTTAGTTTTTGAATTTATCAAGTTTAAAACTTGAGTATGTATTAGTAGGTGCAAAGTTTATGTTAAAGTTATGTTAAGTTTAGACCACTTGGCTCTGACTAAGGTGGCCTGGGTTCGATCCCAGGCAACCTCAAAGTGAGATTTGTGTCGGACAGCATGCCACTGGGGTGGATTTTCTCTGGCATCTCCAGTTTCCCCTGTCATCTCATTCCACTGGTGCTCCATCTGCATCTCATGTATCATCAGTGTCACTGGCTGTGGTGCCGCATCCATCTTCATACCATGTATCATCAGTGTCACTGGCTGCGGTGCTGCAGGTACTAAAAGCGGGCATTAAACACTATACTGCCAGTTGTACAAATCATTAAAAAGTAATTATAAACATGATCAAAAAGCATATGGTCTCTTAAACTTAATAGCATGATGTAAGTGGAATCAATTTAATTTCTTCATAACTAAACAAATAACTGTTATTGTCTTAAAAATATACTGCTTGAATCTTCCAGCAAATTAGAATTCATTTTAAGTTGAACCAATGTCAGTGTTGTACAGGGCCAATCTACCGGTTGATCTGAAACATTTCCAGAGTTACTGTTTGGTTGGTGTGTAATGTTAAACCATTGACAACAAAGCCATTTGATCTCCTACACTCCAGTATTTGGATGTTATGTTGGTACGTTGACTAAAGGTTGGGCAGCAGAGTAGGTGTTTCCATCCATAACTTCTTTAAGTGTACAGAAGGGACACAGGAGATCTCACTATAAAAATCCTGAATAAATCTTTACTGAGATAGTCATAGCCTATTTGGAGTCTAAAAGTTGCTTGGTAGCGTATTGATTCTAGTCATGCTGTTACATAAACTTGCCCATAATTTTCCTTTTGTACTTACATCTACAGAATTAGAATAAAGTTCATTGAGGTTTTGTAACTTTTGAACAGACACATGTACTATTTGATAAATTTGAATTAAAGAAATCAACATATAATTAGTATAATATAATTAATATATTATGATCCATTCTTAATGATTAAAAGATTAAATTACCTTAGGGATAACAGCATAATTCTTTTTAAGAGTTCATATCGAAAAAGGAGGTAAAAATAGGACCTATTCTCAATCTTTTGTTTAAGTAATTTACCATGGGCAACTATATGTACCATGTGAAATAAAATGTTACATGTATTTTGTTTTTACATACATATCCTCCACAAAATACAGCAACTAACTAACCTATGTTTCAAAATATGCTCACTGCGAAGTAACAGCTATTTTATACTCCATAAAATTTTAAATAAAGGGTTTGTCAACTATTCTTAGTAAGATTTAATTTCAAGATGTTTTATTGTCCAAATTTGCTGAAAAATACTACTTTTCAATTGTGAAACAACTATGACAACTGGTTGAATAGTTCTAGCATATACACATATACATAAGTTTTCTCTCTTCTTAGTGTTAGTATAAATAAAGAAGCACCAAACATCAGAAGGTTCTTATTACAGTCTTACCTTGACGATGTTACTGGAGTGAAGGCTCCATCCTGTAAAATGATACAAATGTACATAACATTAGTCAACTATCCTGCAACACATAAAGTACCTGGTTTTATATAATTGGCATATTAGGTCTGAAAGTTTGATTTAAAAAATAGGAAAATAGCAAAAGTGTGTTTAATAAAAGTAAATTCTATATCAAGATTATGGGGCATGACTCCTAACTGCCATAAACTCCTTTTGTGATATCCAGTTCTGTCTTGGGAGTGTCAAATGTATTCAGTAAACTCTGTGGTGACAAAAGGACAAAGAAATGCAAGCATCATCCTACAGCGTGATCCTGTCAAGTGAGTGCATGGTACAGCAGCAGTTTACAATGGAACCTCCCTCATAATACCCTTAGAAAATATTGACATGAAAATGTAGCTGTGGTAAAAATGATGGCAGTGTTGGGAACTCAGGAGAGAAAAACCTCAAAGAATAGAAGCTTAAGAGGGGTAAAGAATGGCTCCCCATTAATAAATGGAGGATGCAATTGTATTTGGACCCAAGACCTGCATTGCTACTAAAAAGTCAAGAAAGGAAAACTGACCACTTCTATGCCAAAAGATCAAGAGGGAAAAGGAACCTAGATACTACCTGAATGGATGGCAATCTGACAGACCAAGTCAGAAAACAGATCTATGTACGGTAACCTCCATCTTTTAGATAGCAATTATATAACAGTATCTCCCAAACATTTAAAACATAAGTAGAAAGGGCCATCATAGGCTCATGTCTATTCCCACTTAGTTTTCTCAGATATTAATGTTACTGAACTTTCTGATCCTTCATTACAAGTGAGCCGTATTCCTTTTTCTTTTCATTTCTTTTCTTTTAAACCATGCAGTTCTATTGAGTAAAGGAAGAAACACCACACTTTAAAGGTGACTGAAAAATTCAATGCCACAGCTGGGATTTCAATCATGAATCTCCAGGTCTGAGTCCAGGTGCTCTTAACCATTGAGCTACTATGGCTAACATGCCAGCATGACTTAAATTCACTGTGAGACCCACGGTTCCAATCCCGGCTATGGCACTGAATTTTTCAGTCTGTCTCTACCTATTCAAACCTTGGTCTACAGACGGCCATCAATTAAGCTAAAAATAGTGGTTTAATTATGATGCCTAGTATGTAACTACTTAAATATTAAGTTGCCAACATAAGTGTGTATCTCACTGTATATGAGAACCACTAGTGGTTTACTGGGAAAAATATGAGTCAGGTTGGAGAATTTAATGTCATGCTGGCATGTTGGCCATGGTAAATCAATATTAACAGTAATCGCACAGAGACCGGGAGAACCGTGGTTCAAATCCTGGCTATGGTATTGAATTTTTCAGTCTGACTCTAACTATTCAACCCTTAGCCAACAGAGGGCTAGTGTGGTAGAACGATTAGTTTCCTTTAATTAACCATACTTTATAATAGAGCTTATCTATTTTCTTCCACAAATGAATTTTTTAAAATTTTATTTAACATTTCATTTTGTTTAAACTGAAGAAATGTGTAGCAAATTGTCAGGTGCTACACAAGTACTTTTGGTATGATTTCAATTAATCTCACAAGTATCTTACAAACGTTCAAAATCATCATGACCATAACACTCAGATAAACATTGCATACACTCACTCATTAAGAGTGTGATTAAAAATAACTGGAATTTTTAATTTCACAGGTATTATACATCCAATTTTCAATAGCTCACATGTCCCTAACACTTGTCTCTACTTTCACCGGTTTAAAATATTCAGTTTATAGTTGACAGTCAAAAAGCAACTTGTCAAAATCTACTTAATTTATATTAAATTTTCTTTTAAGATGGAATAATGTCCAGAACATATGAAATGTTGACTGTCGTTTTTGGCTAATCTGTATGAGTAAGAGAAAAGCTTGCCAGTAGCAGAAAACTTTCAAAGAAGATGAAGAAGATGATTACTCTGGATGTCTTCATGTATCAATTACTGACAATCATGTGGAAGAAGTAAAGAATGTTCTGGAAAGTCAATGACTTACCTTCAAATGTTGAACAGAATTGTGGCAAAGCTATGTGTGGAAATGGCATCATGATAATGTTCCCACTCATATCTTAATGCTTGTTGGCAAGTTTTGTCAAAAAACAAAATTATTATGTTGCCTGAGCTATTTTATTTACTGGATATGGCTCCCTGTGACTTCTTTCTATTCCCGAGACTGCAAAGAACTATGAAAGGACATAGTTTTGTCACCACTGATGAAATAACATAAAAATCTAATTTATTTTTATTATTTATTTTGTAATTTACGTCCTCCAACGTTATGTCATATTGGACGATGGATGAAATTGGTGAAATGATGCTCAAATGAATCCGGGGTTCACGGAGCTTGGAGTTGCACGACATTCGTCTATCAGGATAAGGGAAAACCCTGGTGAAAACCTTATCGAGGTAACTCGCCCTAACAGAGATTCGAACTCGGGACCTCTTGAACGTGAGGCAGACACGCTACCATCTACGCTACCGAGGCGGACATAAAATTCTAAAGGAATTGAACTGCACAATGAAAAGAAAGCTCCAGAAGTTCTTCCAAGTTTGGAAAAATTGTCACAAGAATATCAGAGGGAAATTACTATGAAGAGGACAAAGTTGATGTTGATGAATAAATAAAGATTTTAGTTAATTGATAGAAATTAATAATTTCTTCACACTAGCTGTGTACAGGCTAAGGTATCGGATTGATAGTCGACAAGAAAAATTCAATGCCATGGCTGGGATTTGAACCATTGATCTACTGGTTTCTGTCCAGTCGCTCTTACCCATTGAGCTACCATGGCCAATTTGCCTTCATGACATTAAATTCTCCAATTGACTCACATATTTCCCCGACCATGACATTGAATATTTCATGTCAACTCTATCAATAAAATAAAGATTTTCTAAGGGAAAAAAAAGCTTTTTTATCATAGCTTATATGCCTATTTTTATTAAATTTGCATGACGTAATTTAAATAATAATAAAAATAATAATAATAAACAAATAGTAACTGCAGTAGACTTCTACTAACTTACTTTACTGTTGTCATCAGAAACAGATGAAGCTTCTGTTACTGGCCACCAAGGTTCTTCTTTAATTTCTACTTTGTTATACATTTCATCAAGGTTGTGTTTCATTACAGGTTCCTCTGGAAGAATGGCTGTCTCTTCCTCTGAACCAATTTCCGTTTTTAATTCACTCTTACAGTTACTGCTGCTAAATGCAACAGTTTCTTTCTTAATTTCCTTAAAGAGAGGTTTGCCAAAACATTCTCTCTCATTTTGTGAAGAATAGTCTGGGAAGGGAAACTCTGATTTAATTTCTGTTTTGATCCTCACATCATAATCATTCTGCAGAAGCACTGGGTCTCTGATAGCCTTCTTGATAAACAACTTATTTTCATTCTGAGAGGCTACTTCAACTGACAGTGGATCCTCTTCTTTGATATCCATTTTATAACTCCTGCTTCTATTTGAATTTGATTGGATTATGCTTTTGATGGGATTCGGCAAGAAGTTCCACCCTTCGTCTATTGCACCTATGCTCCAAGTGGGGTATTTCTGGGAGGAAGGATGACATGAGCGGAGACTGAGGGTTGTCGTCCAAGGAGTCACGACAGTGTAGAAATTCTGTGGAAAAACAAACATATTATGAACATGGTACACAAAGGATTACAGGGTGACCATTTTATGAACAGTGGACATTACACTAAACTGCAGTACTGCTAAGCCACAAAGTAAATTATTATTTTAAGGCAGTGAATAAACAGTAGGGAAAAGGAGATGATTCTTAATGCCTGTTTAAATAATGGTATACATTAAAATATATAATGCACAAAGGCATTTAGATTTCATAAGCCACATTTAAATTGAAATCATTAATGAGTTAATTAATTTTATTCCATATTTATGGATGCTCTAACTGCTGAGGTTCGGCATTCCATTTATACTGGGTGTGAAATAATTTCGCCCATAAGTCTCCTTATCAGGCTTGAGGTTCTTTTACATACTGTGTATCTACAGTCATGGGATCACAAGCTTTATTTCTTTTCTAAAGGAAGGCATATCAAGGATTTTTATGGCCAAAAAAATCCATCACCCTACACTGGGCTTCTGAGACCTCAAGAACCAGAAACCAGCATGTTAACACAGATAATGATATTAACCGGTTAGTAGGATACATCTTGTTTCTTGAATTAAGCAAGAATATTTTGTAATATAATGCACATATAAACTGAATCCCTTGCTTAAAAAAAAAAACAATTATTCAACTTCTACTTAGAGACAGAAAATAGAGGTAAACAATAAAGATAATGATGGAGAAGACATGAAGTTTATTTTGAATTGTGATTCATTTCCCAAACTTTAGACTCCCTCCATCTCTGTGAATAACCTTCACTACTGCCACCATCACTACCAGCATCTGTAACATGGGTGGTAGCATGTCTGACTCACATTCAAGAGGTCGTGCGTTGGAACATCTATCAGACTGAGTTATTTGGATAACATTTCTACAATGGTTTTCCATTATCCTGAAAGATTAGTGTAAGATAAATAAGCTCTATGGCCCCTGGGCTCATTTGAGCTTAATTTCACACATTTCACTGTTTGAAATGAGTTATTTAATTTTTTTACCACTCGGGGGATATTGATAAAGCTGTAACTAAGGCTGATCAGGAAATACAAGTACACATTTCATCTGGTCAGTTAACTGATATTCTCACCAGTCCCTGCATTCCTCTTTCCTCATTCTGCTGAGAAAAAGAACATTCTATGGTCTTCTGCTCTACCCATTGATTAGTTATAACATGTCCACTGCCAGTATTTTAAACTTCAATGTTTGATTCATATCTGTACTGATGTGAATATTATACTAATGATTTTTTTACTCATTTTAAAAGTCAACTTCTGGGATAATATGCTTGCAAGACCAAGAGCTCTCAATGTGTAATCTCTCACAGGTTGTTTGCTGATGAATTAGCTCTCAGAGAAGAAACTAGGTCTTTGGCTACTGAGCCATACCAAGATGGAAGAGTTGGCTGTCCGGAGCTCATAGTTTTAGCCTATAAATAAATTTTAATAACACTTAGAAGGTGTAATTTTGGAACAAACATACACTTTTTTAAATGTAACAATGCCTAAATACATCAAAAGTATGGTAAATTACAATGTTAATGGTGTTTTCCACAGGATTCTAGTGCCAGTAGTCCAGAGATATCTTATTTTGAAACTTTTATACACTAACACTTGTACTACCTGTGGTAGCATAAACTAAAGAACAAAAGCATTGTCTCTGTGGATCCTGACAAGTAAAGAGGAATTTTACCTTTAAAGCTTGTGTTCAAAATGACCACCTGCAGCTTCAATACAAGATTCCAGTCTTCTGTGGTATGAATGTTACACACATTCTAACATTTCAGCAGAAATTTCAGAGCAGGCAGCAGTAACACATTGTTTCATATCACTTGGTTAAGTTGATACGTCCTTTTAGACAGTGTCTTTGAGTTTTTCCCATGGAAAAATGTCTAATGGAGTCAAATTCAGTCAATGGGCTGGCCAAGGAACAGGCCCCTTTCGTTCAACCCATCGATTTGGAAACAATCAGTGAAAGCTAGCTGCAGTAGTGCCCTGTGGGCTGGAAAACCATCATGCTGGAACCACAGGTTCCTCCTAGTCTACTCCATGGACACTGATGTTTCACCTGACAAAGCCAACAGTGAAGCTCAACAAACCAATAGTGCCTGTTTCTGTGGTTTACCTGGCAACTAGTAAATATTGCTTCATCACTAAACAAAATACAGGATGAATCTGGAGTATCATGTCTTCGTGCCCATGTACAAAAGTTAACAGGATTCTCAAAATAGTTTCCATGCAACACTTGATAGAGAGAGATGTGATAGGGATGGAACCTATGTCAATGGAGAATGCGACGTATACTTGCCTGACTCACACTACTTCCTGGTGCGAATGTGTGGGAACTAATTTGTGGATCAACAGCAAAAATATTAATTTATCATACATGTCCAGTCATGTCTATTTCTGTTACATTTCCTCGGTGTTACACTACCACTTTCTCATAACTGGTTGAAGAGGTTTATGAATAATTGTGAGATGGTTGACATCTATTGGGATATCTTTCCATATACAGCATACAACAACAAATGGCATTCTTGCTACACTCTCTGTACACCATGAGCATGTCAGCTTTTTCTGCATTGGTAAATCCCATCTTCATTCACAACCTACTGCTTGAATTATCACTAAGTGACTAGAATGTCGCAATGCACAAATGAACCGCAAACACGTATAAACAAACCATAACATTGTATCTAGCGACTAACAGTTTCAAAATAAGATATCTCGTAAACTACTACCACTAGAATCCTGCAGAAAACACAATTAACATTCTAATTTACCATACTTTTGTTTTATGTATTTGGGCACTGATCCATTTAAATAAGCGTATGTTTGTTCCAAAACTACACCTTATTAAAATCTATTTATAGGCTAAAACACGAGCCAGCTTCTAAATACCAAACAATGCTGTGAAAACTGCATATCAATAGCACTTTCTATTTTGGAAATATTGGCAGTGCCAGTTTTAGGTGATTCATCCTGTATATCAGGAATATTAGCAGGAAGGCTAAAAACATGGCTGAAACAAGAAAGAAATTTGTCTGAATTTTATGCATGGAAACAAGCAAGAGATAATATATTCATAATAAAGACAAAAATCTTAGTAAGAATTAAATTAATGGGAGGAGCATATAAGTGGTTTTCTGACACAGTGTACAAATAATGGCTAGAACCTTCAAAAAAGGTTTATAAAATTAATATATAGTATCAAAAATATTAAAAGCAGAAGCATTATTAACAGTGAAGTGTTCTTCATTTTTGAGTTTGATTTATGAGTCACTATGTTTACACTTAACTTCACAACAATATAGTAAGTGAAGATGTGTGTAAACATAGTGACTCATAAATCAAACTCAAAAATATAGTATCAAGTTTGTAAATATGTGTTATCTGCGCCCTGACAGTAGAAAATAACCATGGCAAAGGAAAAACAAATTAATACTAAGGAAACCAATTCAAATACTGTACCACCAGTAAGGAAAATTATCCATGGTTGTCAATAAATTAGAAACTTCATGTTTAGTGTTGGACAACAAACATTCTAGGAGACAATTAAAAGAAAATAAACTAAATGAAATCGGTGACACTTTAGAGTGATCACCTCAAAAATAGCATAACAATTTGGTGTATCTCAGTCTTCCGCGAAAAATGCTACACGTTTACTACAGCTTAAGTTCTATGGCTATACTTGTGTGCAAGCATAAAATCAAAATGATACTGATAAGCAAGTGAAATACTGTAGTTTGTTTTTTTCAAACTGGTGGAAGGTGGTTTTATTGATCTAGTGATATCATTTTCCACTGATGATCTTTGATTTTACATAGACGGACAGTAGATAGGGGCTTCCAAATAAAACTTGTACTAATGCATGAAGCACCTCACTATGACTTTAAAGTTAAGAGTGTGATGTGCACTAAGTGGTAGTAGAATAATTATGACCACATTCTTAAATGAAATAATTAATGCAGAGTGATATCAGAGTTTAATTCCATGGTCATTCGTTTGATCACCTGACAGAAGAAAAACAACATGGTTTCACCAAAAAGATTTTGAACAGCACATCTGGCTACCCAATCATTAAATGCATTAAGAAAAGGGTTCCTCTGATCCAATTAGCTGTGAATTTTATTTATGGAGTTCTTGAAAGACAACGTATATGCTCTAACCCTCATACACGACAAGAAATTATATTTAAGTTTGATTTATGAGTCACTATATTTACACTCAAACTTCACTTACTTGTTGTTGTATACTTGAAACGTTTTCAAGATCATTCGATCTCATCCTCAGCTATTTGGTGACTAAATGAACCTTCCTCTTCTTCCACTACTACGGAGCTCCGATCACTCTGCCATCTGGTGTTAGGGGCACTAATGCCGGGATTAAATGAAGTATTAAAACTTAGTGCCCCTAACACCAGATGGCAGAGTGATCGGAGCTCCGTACTAGTGGAAGAAGAGAAAGGTTCATTTAGTCACCAAACAGCTGAGGATGAGATCGTATGATCTTGAAAACGTTTCAATTATACAACAACAAGTAAGTGAAGTTGAGTGTAAACATAGTGACTCATAAATCAAACTCAAATAACAACTTCTTACTCAAAAGGGAAGAGAATTTTGGAAATACGAAATATGATCCACATTGTCCAAAAGGTTGTGAAATATGTAATACTACAATGGATCCAAGCCGACTGCGGTATACATGTGAATGAAGGCGCGGAGTCCGAGCAAAAAAGGTGTGCACAATTAAGCAAAGGAACAAATGCTTTTTCTTATAAATCAATAAAAAAAGAAAAGAAAAATTAATTAATTAATTGTGAAACCTGTGAAAAAAGCTACATAGGAAAAACTAAGAGAAACTTGTTAACCAGGCAAAAAGAACACCAGAGGAACATTAAGTTGAAACAAACAGAAAATTCTGCAGTTTCACACCATTTTTGGACAGAAAACCACAACATTGGCCACAACATTAAACTGTTAAAATCTTTAAGTACACCCATAGAATTGGATATTTGGGAAAAAATATTCATAAACAAAAATTGTGATAAAGTTATAAATTTTGAAATCCCGGCATTAAATGAAGTATTAAAACTTAGTGCCCCTAACACCAGATGGCAGAGTGATCGGAGCTCCGTACTAGTGGAAGAAGAGAAAGGTACATTTAGTCACCAAACAGCTGAGGATGAGATCGAATGATCTTGAAAACGTTTCAAGTATACAACAACAAGTAAGTGAAGTTTGAGTGTAAACATAGTGACTCATAAATCAAACTTAAATATGAATAATACTTCACTGTTAATAATGCTTCTGCTTTTAATATTTATGACAAGAAATTAGTTATGGCGTCATAAGAATTCTTGATGCTTTACTTAGGAGAGTGAGCAAGAACATTCTTATCAGATATGTTCGCTGTTTGAGAGCAGGTCAACATTTTCAACTTCTGCTAAAGGCAAGGATTTTACTCTGTCTCTGACTGATGTTGCCGACCACTGCAGGCTCACTCATGTTTTGGAGAGAGTCCACGGAGACCATTACAATATATAACAATGACCAAGTCCAATGACAGAGAAAGATAATTCTGTTACAAAGAGATTTTCCAAACATTTTAATATAAAATATACATGCCTCATATGTATAGAAGCAAGGCTGGAATCTGCAAAGGTATAGCAAACAATTTCTTAAAGTTCAGTTTGAATACACCTGCTCAATTTCAAGAATTTTCTTGAACTTCATTAGACACTGTGACCATTACAAACAAGATGGTGTGCTTGTTAAGCAAAGTGATACATATCTAAAACAGAGGATGCATTGAAACTATTTTGTTGTATCAATATGAGAGGAACAAAGACTATATGCACTTAAGGTCACTCAGTTATATAGATAGTTAACCTGAAAAATTCAATGCCATGGCCAGGATTTGAACCACAGATCTGCTGGTTTCTGTCCAGTCATCCTTACACTTGAGCTACCATGGCCAACGTGCCATCCTGACATTAAATTCTCCAACTGACTCATATTTTTTTCCGGTAAACCACTAGGGGCTCTCGTATTCTGTGGCGAATTACTGTTGTAAGTAGTTAAATACCAGTCTTCACCACTGAACTCTTATTATTTAAGTTAATTGGTGGAAATTAATCATTTCTTCACACTAGCCATATATAGGTTAAGGTTTTGAATAGATAGATGAACCTGAAAAATTTAATGCCATGGCCGGGATTTGAACCACAGATCTCCTGGTTTCCGTTCAGTCGCTCTTACGCA
This sequence comes from Mantis religiosa, assembly GCA_030765055.1. Taxonomy (NCBI): domain Eukaryota; kingdom Metazoa; phylum Arthropoda; class Insecta; order Mantodea; family Mantidae; genus Mantis; species Mantis religiosa. The sequence goes on along the minus strand of CM060951.1, from coordinate 27,396,801 downwards.
TTGAGCTACCATGGCCAATGTGGCATTCTGACATTAAATTCTCCAACTGTCTCATACTTTTTTCCTGGTAAACCAATAGGGACTCTGGCATTTGAGATACACCACTTATGGCAACTTACTGCTGTAAGTACTTAAATTTCAGGCTTCACCATTAAGCTCTTATCATTTAAGTTAATTGGTGCAAATTGAATAAAAACCGTTTGGCCCACTTCTGAGAATACTATTATGTATTTCGAATGGGAAGGATTTTAGACTGCCGCAAATCACACGCTCAGCAATACCATCTTGTTATCTCCAGTATTTTCTTATTACGCTCTCTTTCACACACTACCCTAGACCATGCGAGTCTCCTTGGTGCTAAATGTAAGGGAACCCAAACTGAATTTTCCAAAATTTTATATATAATAAAGTAGTTGTTGAAAGCACAATTGTAACATGGATATTCACATATTATGCAGATGTTTTAAATACTATAATTGTAGTTTATGAATTACCTAATTTTCTAAACCAACAGAACTGCCAGTGGCGCATCCATATAGCCGTGAATGTCACTTATGACAAGAAACAAGTCATCATGGTCATTGTATTCATCATCAGAGTATTGCAAATTTATGATGATAGAATCCAAAATCTTGTCACGTGTTATTTCTTTCATAAGATCGTCTTCTTATTTTCTGCATGTCCCATACAGTTTTTCCAGTCTTGTGTTATCTTGTCAATTTCTTCATGAATAAGTCATTCAACGTTAGTTTAAAAGTAGAATTTATGTTTGCAATATAGTTTGAACACATTAAGTAACTCAATTATATTGTACTGGCAGTGGAAGCAGATTACCTCATGTCATTTCAATTATAAGTTGATCCAGTTGATACACTTTTCCCTGGTTTTTAAACAGAAGAACTGAATAATACTGCTTTGAACTCTCTAGAGTAAATACAGATTACGAAGCATTCATAAACATATCACAACTCACATTCTGCCAATGCACTCTATAGCCAGCAGTTGGTGCACTGTTTGCCTTCTCTCGAATTTAGCAAACATTCTGGCTTACTCAAAGTAATTCTTTTACCATGTACTGTGAAATGTTTATATTTCAGTTCTGAATAATTAGAAATATGTATATATAGTATATATATTTACATGCCAACTAATAATAATGTTCATTATAGTACTTACATTGTGATACATTGTTATAATATATTGATTCTTTATTTGTATTATGAAAACTACTGGAGTTAAAAACATTAGGTTTTTATGGTCATGTTAGAAGCATTACTCTCCATCTTTCTCATGGATCACTTTTTGCAAAGTCTGAATTTTTGTCTTAGTGCAAACAGTATTTATCAGAGATAGATTCAGTTGGAGCTCGTCACAAGCCACTTATGGAAAATGCAATAGATACCACAGGACTCCGATTGGTTGCTCAACTAGTAGCATTCAAGGATAAACATCATCCCATTTGAAACACATAATAAAAAGAATTGCCCCTAATGACCATGAAGATTTACAAAAAAAAACAGACAGTCAATGGACAGCAAGTCTCTGTATCTCTCAGTGTTAACCTCCCTGTATTGTAATTTGTGCTTAGTTGTTGGGGGAAAATACTTGAAAACTTAAAAATATTTCATGATGTCCTTGCCTAACTCGGGTCGAAGAAACAAGATGCAGTACAGTACACTACCTCACATAATTTTAGAGAAGGATTCTTATTTTGGTGTTTTATTCCACTTCCTGGTTGCGGCATTCTCTGAAGAAGTTTTATGAATTACATTTTGAAATTCATTAAACGTCGTAAGTTTGTAAGAAACTGACTTTGTGACTTTTAAATCCAGGTTTATTATGTTCTAAATTAATTTGGATGATGATTTCCAGCTGGAACATGAAGATTCCTATCTCAAGGCATTGTCTGGAACCAATGTCTTCCTCTTCCTCCAAAAATGAGTTACCAAAATAAAATAAATTGCATGTTAACTTTCTCAATAGATCCAATTTAATTCTTGATCAGTTAACACAAGATGATATAGCACAAATGAATTTAAAATCTCTCTGATGTATTCACTTTCTAAAATAACTTGTAGCAATCCATAAGCTTCTTCGACAGTCAAACTTATACTCCTAAACTCAAATTAATACAATTTCCCTAACAAAATTGTTTTCTTAAATCACTTTCATCTTCGCCCACTCTGATGATCAAACTTATTCTGATACTATCTTCTAGAGATAATTGATTTCCTTCCCTATAGCAATCGTATAGTCGCACTGCTCAAATCCTTACCCTGGCTTTATCTTTGTTAATAGAAAACTCTAAGATAACGCACATTACTCCACTTAGATATAACATTTATCTGTCATTTGTGATTCCTGCGCTTTCAATTGGCTGAAGTGATACGTTCATTGGTGCTTAGCACATGACCGAGAGGCGTGCCGGTACCCCTCTCACTCTTACAAGAATAATCAGTGTTATCGGAGAGGTATCTATTACCAAAGATACAGCCACGGTAACAGTTCAAGCAGCACAACAATATCCTTTTTTTATTATCTATGTCACTTGTAGCAACCTATATATAGGTCTTATTTATTTTTATAAGTTCATTTCCTAAACTTAATTTAAACATTATAATACTTTCAAACATTCTGCAAATACTTTAAACTAAGAATAACATAAAACAAGTAAACTAAATTGATTTTTTTTTTCAAAGTTAAATTCAAAACAACTGTTAGTTTTTTCTGTGAAATGTATCAAAGTGAGGCATAAAGCTCCGCAAGCACAAACCAGAAATGACGTAACTGAAGCAAACTATTGTCAACTGTGTGGTTCAAGACAGCAAACTGCTGTCAACACATTCTATTTCCTGTTCCATTGTTATTGCTACCTACAAAGAGAACAAGGATAACTTTTCAATGCCACTGACGACGTTTGCCATAGTTGCAAGTCTAACGACTAGGAGATGGAGAAGTGGACCACAGCCTTTTAGCCCGGAATCTTTTGTTGAACAAGATGCAGGCCATGAAAGTCTTTGTTATTATTGTCATCATTATTATACAGGATAAAGCAAATGTATGGAAGTTCAGATTTATTAGACATGTTGCATAAATTGTATTCACCTACAAATTCTCAATTTTTAATTTTAGAAAACATTTGTTTAAGCAACACGTAATGTATTACGGACAATTAGAATATTCCAAATGTATACCATGCATCATTTAAAATCTAAGTTCCCTCCGCTTTTCCAATTTGGAGCTGTTCTTTAACCTGTCTTGAAGGACTTCATGAGAAAAAAGTAGTCTACAGTTAACTTTATTGATCCATTTAGAAGTTACGGCCAATTTTCCAGACCGTTTATTATTCTGGTATATGTTTTATAAACGTGGTAATTCCTTAGGCATTACCGCATCGCTAGTATGTTTACACAGACTGGCATTTTCAATGAATGCATTTTTGGCATTACCGCATCGCTAGTATGGTTACACAGACTGGTATTTTCAATGAATGCATATTTGGCATTACCGCATCGCTAGTATGGTTACATAGACTGGTATTTTCAATGAATGCATATTTGGCATTACCGCATCGCTAGTATGGTTACATAGACTGGTATTTTCAATGAATGCATTTTTGGCATTACTGCATCGCTAGTATGGTTACACAGACTGGTATTTTCAATGAATGCATATTTGGCATTACCGCATCGCTAGTATGGTTACATAGACTGGTGTTTTCGAAGAATGCATGTTTGCAATTTTCGCAACGCACCAGGCACCCACGTCACGCCCACCATTCCTTCGCAAGCTTGTCCAGCATTCACAGTAAAAGAGTTAACTTGTGCTACACAGAATGCTCCCAATTATTTTGATATTGCTTTAAAACTTCTATTATGATAGAAGATATTAAATACATCATACGTGTAACCTACGCCGCCAATTTTCCGTATCGTTTTGTGACTGCATGAAGTGAGAAATATGAAGAATTTTTTTATTGAAAATAGGCTAAAAGTATTACTGATATATTATACCTGTTACAACATGACATCCGTTATTTTGTGTACTGCTGCTTTTCTAATTTGATGTTTCTTTTGAATTAATGTTTAATTTTATTCCGTTAATCAATAAAATTGACAGTAAAATTGTAACTGAGCAAAAAAGCTGACTTGAAGTCAATTTGTTGAAGACGAAATGCCTGTAACGATCATAGGGGCCAAAATGGCTAGACGAGCACACAAGAGTCCGTGACGTCACGTCCATTGCGATTGATAGCCAATTCTTCATTTCTGTATGTAACTTAGCTCTAAATATCAAGAACACAAACGCTTAAGAGCATATACAATTCTCACGACGTGCACATTGCTACATAAAAATGACTTAATGAAATTAGATGTAACCGGCTACCTGGTTTTTTTTCTTTTTTTTTTTTTGCAGAACAGCGGAATAATAATATTGCCGGTAACATATTATACCTACCTGATTTTGCACAGAGCTTTTACTGTTTATTATTTTTGTTTGTTTAATTATTTCCAAGAGTGTTTTATAAATATTACGAGCCTTACTGACCAGGTCATTGTTTCAACAGCAGTTCCTTGTACTTTCATTTCCTAAATGTTTATAAAAATAGTTCCTAGGTTCCTGTCCAGTATAAATACATTTTCAAACTCCGATGAGATCAGTGTGTGAAATATTCAAAAACTCTCCAGACATTATATATATTTTTTTTCTTTTAATTTACGTCTGCCCCAACGTTAAGTTATATCGGACGGTGAATGAATTAGGTGAAATGATGCTCAAATGAGTCCAGGGTCCATGGAGCTTAGAGTTACCCGATATTCGTCTTGAAGGATAAGGGAAAACCCCGGAAAAAACCTTATCTAGGTAACTCACCCTGACCAAGATTCGAACTCGGGACCCCTTGAATGATTAGACATATATGAAATCCGAAAATTGATTCACTACTCTGTTACGAAACTTTAATAAATATGACTTTAATCCTGTTATTAGCTCTTTGTCCAAAATAAGTTCCTCGTATTTGTAAAACTTGAAACCTTCATGGCGAAGATTATAGTAGCAGCGTTCATTCCATCCCAAGCCACCTCAAAGCTTTCCCTTCTGACCTCCCTCGTCACATGTAAGCAATTATAAGGGTTTTCCACCCTTAAACATACGGGTGGTCCTGCTTAATACGTTCACCAAGTCAGAGCGCTGTTGCAATATTTTTCATGTGTTCTCAGAAATTAGCTTAGACTGTGCAAATGTTCTTCCTATGTGTGTTAATTGAGCTTATATTTATAGAGGTTACATAACGTTTTACTTAGTGTAGTTAGTGTAGTTTTATTAATGTTTAATAGTTATTGGCCTTCAGCACTTGCTTAATTTAATTAAGATGTGGAAACCGTGGGAATTGAACCTAACATGGATATACTAACATGGGTTTCCATTCATACTTGTAATATATATCTAACAGCATTTCTAACCTTTCTCGAGTTCTAAAGCGTTTATGACATTTAATGACTATGCGGAATGTATGTGATTATTTATTTAAATTGTGTTTGTTCAAACTTGTAAAATTAGCAGACATCCTTGTAAAAACGCTTACAGCATTTAAAAAGAGTAATAGAGTTTCCTTACCAGTTTTTCTTTAATTCCTTCGTTTTTTTTTTTCTTTTTACTTTGAAGTATTTATTGCTTTGTTAAATCAACGTAATTCACTACCTGTAGCTGCCATAGAATAAAGGAAAATGTTTTAGGATAAATCGGCTCACGATTGCAATAAACAAAGCTCTAACGTGCAATCTTTGTTTATAAATTATTATGAACTACCAGAATATCCAAAGTGCTTTTTTAATTTGCAAGTAAATATCCCTAGCAAATTCATGCACACTGATGCAAATTAACCCATTTAAAATTGTAATGATGTTTTACTAAGCTTTCATTGGATATTATGCTAATAATAGGCATTTAGTTCTTGTAGGTAGTATAAGTACTATACCGTAACAGCATCGGTAATATATCTCTTTTCAGTTATGTTATAAAGAGTTGTAACATTATGTATTATTATAGCATACATTAATCATTTCAAATTTATTTGAAAAGATCAATGACTGTTTCTTATAGTGAATTCTGCTTTATTTATTTATTATTTGCTTCCAAACGTCATTTTAAACAACAGCAATCCTGGGTATTCTCAGCTGTAAACACGTGCCTAACATTCTTCACCTCTGACCCCGGTTGGTGTATCCTAAGATGTTTATGACATTGTGGTTAGGGGGAAATACAGTTTTTCCCTACAAAGAGCGCCAGCTGGGGATGCTTTAAGTTTGGTCACTATACCTAGATGAAGTGTGCAAATGTGAAAGGTTTGTTTTTTATATGCAAAATGTGATACAAATTGGATACAAAAAAATAAACGTAGAAAGATACTGAATATGTGCTTAATCCACAATCATGCTCAGAAATATAAATATTAAGTACAAGTGATGGTGAGTAACGCAAAATCAAAAGCACACATTTTATAGTTTTGATTAAAAAGTTGCTGGTAATATGGAAATATTGTAACACTATGCATATGTAATAGCTTTCTCCAAAAAATTATAATAAACAGCACATTTAAGCAGTATATAACCAAAAGGAATCCATTTCAGGAATACTGCCTGCACATACAAGTTTATTTACAAAAGAACACATGTAATTTTCATCTTCTCAGTCAGCATATTCAGTGTGACTCCACATTTCAGTAATTAAACACTGTACCCACAGTTCTTCTCGATAGTCCGCTGAAAAAGCATTTCCACAAAACATGCAAGTTGCATCTGCTTCATCAGGGGCATTTTCACTAACAGGAATTTCCATATTTGATACCCCTGAGAAAATTGCAGACACACTTGAGCTTTCATCACATTCTTCACTGAGCTGCAGCTGCCTTTTGCACTTGGACTTGCCTTTTAGACTTGGTTTTTGTAAGCCTTTTCTAGGCAAGTGTCAGTTTATTTTGGCTAAAGTTGCTTATAGTCATAACTTATAGGATGAAGACGTAATGATGGCTGAAGAACCTGGTTTAAGACCTCTGTTGGATGTCTTCTTTTTGGCTGAGGCACCGGCATTATGTCTTGGGGAGACATACACATGTTTTGTTAAACCGTTTATGTACTTGGAATAACCAAATTTATGCAAGGCCACTTCACTTCGTTGATGCAAGTTATTGGTCCTAGATTAATTTTCTGGTTTCTTTTCTTTGGTGCTGTAATTGGATGACTGAGGTGTGAACACGTTATCTGGTGTAGGTTGGCTTTCACTGTTCATAAAAGAATTATTATTTTTTCTCTGTGCTGACTCCCGCACTACCATCCATTGATAGACAACAGTCTACATTATGATAAGTTGTGGAAAGGACAGAAGCAATGAAATCCACCTCCCCCAAAACAGTGTGTTCAAATTCGAAAATCCCTGTTTCTGAATATCCTTTAGCAGCAATAAAAGCTGTCTGGCATTTGAGGTAGGCTTACTCAAAGCTTTCAGATATCATATGGCCCTATGAGACGACTGTAGTGACATAATGATTGTCAGACATATTTGCTGTAATGTCTTTAGAGTGCCCATGAAAATTTTAACAAGGCACTGTGTTTCGTGCGATGTGTGGGGAGGAATGCTCACAAGTGACACAGTTTTCTTGTGCTATTGTACTACCTGAAGGTTTCTTCCATGGCTGGCATGCCTGTCCAGTAATAAGAACACAGGAGACTCTTTGGATGGGTTTATTTTCTTTACAAGATGATAAAATCACTCGGTGAACAAATCAGTTTGAATCCATCCAGAAGGGTAGCACCTTCCGATTGCTCCAGGTGATACTCTTTTCTGGTAAAAACCATCATTGGAGGCATTGTTACCACCGGCAGTCATACAGCATATGAAAGTCACCAGAGAGCCTCGCCTAGCTGAAGTGCTGGCACCAACATGTGCTTTAGCTTTTAGCCCAATTACATGGTATTGTCACTGAGGCATTGTTGTGCCGCTACTGCAAGCTGAAGTCGGTGCTGAACGCTTGCCGAGAGAGAGAAAGAAAGAGACAGAGATATCTGGATAGTTCCATCTTTGTCTTGCTGTGTCACGAGTGATTGACTGCATTCTAGAACAATGACCGGAGGTATAAAAGCCCGCAAAGTGTTAGGGAGTAAGTTGCTTGTCAGTTGTTAATTGAGTTGCAGCTGTGCAGTAATTGTGAGTGTGTGCACATTTGAAATGTACCACAGCAAATTCTTTCCTTTGTTTACGTGCAGCTCAGAACAAGATGAGCTGGAAGGCTGCTGTTGTGCATGTCATGCCATTTTTGCTGCAGCAAGGGTTGTACGAAGTAATTGTTTGCTGCAGTAAAAAGCACTTTAAATTTCTGCAAACAAAACTTTTAATTCTATAAACCCACAAAGTCACAGTATTTTATTCTGGACAGTGGTGAAGCCAGTTTCGTCTACATTATAAATGCGATCAGTAGGGTAAGAGCACTCCTCATATTCTGCTTGCAGTATCTCGAAAAACTTGTTTACTGCTCCTTTATTGAAGCCATTTGCCCTTGAGAAGGAAGTACGCATAGGTTTGTACACTGTGAGTTCTTTGTGTCTTCTGATGAAAAGATCAAACCAAGCCCTACCTGCAGTTTCTCTGTAACCAAGGAATGTGGAATATTATTTCTTTTTGCCAGGTGATATGCCATTCTTTTGATATCAGTTCTGTTCAGAGCATAGAAATGATTCTCCATTTCAAATAAATACTCCACAACCCGTATTTCAAGTTCAACACGAAGGACTATTTTACATCCTATCTTTAAATTAACATATTCTTTAAATGACCTATTGCTATTAACATACCTCTGAAAGGTTGTTTCAAGTAAATTATACATTTTTACCGCATTTCTCAGGCCCATTTTTTCCGCTTACAGAAGCTATTGCCTTCAACATGTTTTGAATATCCCATTTCTTGAGAAGATGCTTCGGTTTACCACAAATATGTTTCCGTGGTATCTGAAAAAAATGCATTAAGCATTTCAGACAATGCGGGTAAAGTGGAAGCGCTTCCACATTGCCCCTACTTCGGTGTTTCCATATTACTAGCAACTGGCAATATTGGAAATGAGTCAGTGTAGGTTATCAGCAAAGGTATATGTATGGTTTAGAATACTAAGTATCTACTAAGAAGAACCCTTAATCGAAACTATCTATAGTTTGGCCAATAACCAGTAAGAAAATGTTTAACTTCAAGCTTAAAAGCTATCTTTAACATTTTGTAAACTGCTGGAAAAATAATGCATGATGGTTGGCTTCCAAGAGACAATGTAGGTGACTGTTCTCGCTCTAATGGGCAAGTAAGAACTAAAACAACATGCTTTCAGGGATTTCTACTAGTCTGCAGCACCTACCAAATTTTTTGGTTTACATTTCCGCTTTATCTGCAGGCTTCCACATTTGCACCACTTCCTCTACTAATTAAAGCTTCTTAAGGTAGGATGTCCAGATCCTGATAAGAAAAAGTAGGACACTATGTTAAATGGTTATGTACACTTCCATGGCCTTTATCCATTACTTTTTTAATTGGCTTCCAGTGTGGTCTGTGTTCTGTTGGCTTATAATTTCTTAAAAATCTTGCCGACATTTCACCATAAACTATGTCAGGCTTCTTCATTGGGCGACTGCAAATGTTTAAGATTTTAGCTATTTGAGACAATGTGAGAGAAAGCATTGAAATATTTAAAGCAAGGAGCAATCTGGACCAGGACACCGGCAAACCACTCAGTACGATATGGAAGACCCTATTGGCACAACCTCCCACTGGAGGAGACGGAATTAATAGGGCTGCAGGTAGGCAGGGACAAAAAGAGTATAAAGGCAGTGACCATCTTAAACATTTGAAGTTGCGCAATGAAGAAGCTTGACATTGTTTACAGAGAAACATCAGCAAGATTTTTAAGAAATTATAAGCCAACAGAATGCGGACCACATCGGAAGCCAGGTAAAAAATTAAAAAAAAAGTAAAGGACACAATTTTAATCATCTAACTGTAACTATAACTGTGTTAAAATTAATTGGGGAAATATTAGAAATATGCATATTGAATATTCCTCAGGACCCAATTTGCATTACCTTTATGTTAATGAATTTGAAAACATTTAAGATTAAATATTTAATAAATTTAATTCATGCTCAAAGATTCATAAGCAAACTGTTGTATAACTTAAGATAAATAAATAATGATTTCCATAAGATCTGACATTATTCGTAAGTGGACTCTTGCAATGTTAGCACACAGACAAAAAGACAAAAATACTTCTTACATTATTTTATTGTAAAGCAAATGGTACATATAACAAAATACTGAAACAACATTTGATTTATTCAGGTAAATTGATGGGAATAATCATTTCTTTCATACTAGCCATGTGTAGGCAAGGTTTGAATACACACAGCTAGTGTGGAAGAAATGATTATTTCCATCAATTTACCTGAGTAACATAGTGGTTTAACTATGAAGCCTGGGACTTAAGTACTTACAGCATTGTAAGTCGCCACTAAAGGTGCGTGTCTCATAGCATATGAGAACCCCTAGTGGTCTTGTCATGTCAGCATGTTGGCCATAGTAGCTCAGTTGGTTAGAGCAACCGCACGGAGAGCGGGAGATCCGTGGTTCAAATCCCGGCTATGGCATTGAATTTTTCAGTCTGGCACTATTCATTCAAACCATTTAATTTATTTTTTCAGATACCGTCTGCTGTCTGCTAGTCACTGATCAGTTTAAATATTTTGAGATTAAATTCACAGCATTCAATAGCTTAAGTTTTACAAAATCATAATGTGGTATTCACTACATATGGAGTTAAAACTGTAGTTATTAGATTTTTCATAGTTTCAGTTTTTATCAGAGATTGTCTGCAGTCCATAAGTTATTTATTACACTGCTTTGCAGAAAAAATTATGTTTTTCCATGAAGTAGTATTCCTAAACAGAAGTTTTGCCCTGAATTCAACAGTGGAATCCGTTTATTTCTATCATGTCAGGCTTTTGAGAAAATATACAATTCATACTTCATGGGCAGTTTCTAATGCTAAAGTATAACACCAATGTATGCGGTCTGCAAGAGTAACTTATTCGACTATTTATTAATTTATTTTACAAATGCACCAAGAAGAGCAAATGCATAGTGTGCTTTACATAAACAATAATGTCTTCACGAGGCTGCAAAAATGAGCCAAACACATTTTGTGACATATGTGGGAAGTACATGTTGTGCACACAGAGACTTTAATACTCATATAACCCTTCGTCAAAGAAGCCTACCTTGCATATTTTAGACTTGCGCCTGGTGATGAAAATAACCCAGGGGCCCCTCAAAAGGTATGTAAGTTGTTTGTGGAAGTATTAAGGCTGTAGATGAATGGAAAAAGAGAGAAATTTTATCATTCTCTTCCAATGATATGGAGGGAACAACTAAATCATACCGATGGCGGTTACTTTTGTCAAGATAAAGTCAAGGTTTTAGTGTCAAGAACAAATGTGTCATCAGCAACGAAACCAATCAAACATGGTGAAAGCCTGCCTATTCCTTGTCATCCACTTCAACCAGTACATCGCCTCAAAAGGAAGTTGTAAACGAGATGGACATCAGTGGATCAGATTCAGACAGATTTGTACCCTGCAGAAGTGACAATACTGCAAAATTATTCAGTCAGATCACACTTAACAACTTGGTATGTGATCTTGCTTTACAAAAGGAAAGTGCCGAACTGTTAGGTTCTGTACTGAAAGACAGATTGTTATTGTTACCTGGCACTAAAATTTCATACTATAGATCCAGAGAACAAGAAATATCTTCTCTATCAGAAGAAAGGTCAATGATCTTTTGCAATGATACACCAAAACTTATAACATGACTTGGTGTGAATTATGTAAAATCTGATGGAGACTTTTCATAGACTCATCTGCAACCAGCCTGAAAGGAGTTTTACTCCACAATGGTAATTTTAATTCTGTATCAATTGCTTATTCTATTACCTTGAAAGAATCATGTGAAGGTTTGCATTTTCTACTGGAGTTTTTAAAGTACTCTGAATATGGATAGGTTTTATGTAGTAACTTAAAAATCAATCTTATACTTAGACTACAAATGGGATACACAAAAATGCCTTGTTTCCTGTTTGAATGGGATAGTCGAGACAGAAAAAATCACTGGAACCAGAGAACCCTTCACATCCAGATTAAAAAATGTGATGCATGTTCCCCTTGTGGAACCCACTAAAGTTCTTCTCCTGCCACTTTGTATTAAATTGGGTATCATGAGCCAGTTTGTACGTGGCTTAGACAAGGACAGTGTTTTAAGCACATATGTAATATTTATAACAGAATGACTCTAGATAAGATGAAACAGGTGTTTTTATCGGACCAAAGATCAGAAAATTAATGTGTGACTTCAATTTTGAAAATAAAATTAACCAAACAGAAAGGGTGCCTTACAGAGCTACAAAGATGTTGTAAACAACTTCTTAGGAAACACATAGAGTCAAGATTACAAAACTAAAGTGAACACCATATTGCATAACTTAAGAAAACTTAGTAGTATCATGAATTTGAAGTTGCACATCCTTCATGCTTCACATTGCTATTTTCCAGATTGCTGTCTAGATTTTACAGTGAAAAACACGGTGAACGTTTCCGCAACGACTTAAAAGATGACATAGAAAGAAGGTGCCATGGTGGGTGGAGTGTTAACATGATGGCAAACTATTGTTGGTCTCTGAAAAGGCAATGTAATCTTGGTACGCATGGAAGACGTGTAAAAAGACGAAAGTTTCTTCCTATTTAGGTAACTGTTTTTTTTTTCTATCTAAAGTTGATAATATTTGTAAAATGTGCATACATTGTGTTTAGGAGAAAAAGTTTATTAATAAGAAATGGTTTAAGTTAGAAGGAACATAGCTACAGCTAAAATGTTTGTTAAAGATAGTAAGAAGATTTGGTAATTCTTGGACAAAGTTAAAAAAAGTGGTTATGGATAGTGAACAGAACTTAAAACGAACCTGCATTGATATAATTGATTAGAAATTAAATATCTACTGTAAAAATGGGTTTGACTGGTACAGAACCAGGGCTGAACACTGGTCACACTCAATTGTACATGGCTTAGCAAAAATAAAGAAAAACTAGAAAAAACATTTTATTTAAAATGACATAGTTACATACTTCTTCATACAACCATGATCTTAAGCATTATAGTGATCTTTCAGAACTGTATAAATATAGAGCACTAATACATAAATATAAAATTTTTGTTTCCACTTTACCGAAAAACCTGGACATTGTCAACAAAACAGACGACATATTTGGAATCAGTGCCTCACAATTAGGGGGAAATGACATTCAAAACTGAAATATTAAAAAAAAGCAGAGCAGTGGTATAGAAAACACCCTCTCAGTGGGTGCATTCGTGGCTGGACACATAATAAATTTAATATGCTTGTGGCAATTAACTACTCTATCCTGGTGTGTATCTCATTATGAGAACCCCTAGTGGTTTAACGGGAAACATACAAATCAGTTGGAGAATTAATGTCATGACGACACATTGGCCATGGTAGCTCAATGGTTAAGAGTGACCAGATGGAGACCAGGAGATCTGTTGTTCAAATCCCGGCCATGGCACTGAACTTTTCAGTCTGACTCCATCTATCCAAAACCTTAGCCTATACATAGCGAGTGTACAGGAATAATTAATTTCCATCAATTAACGTAATAATGCAGTTAGTTCACTCAGTGCCACTGTCCATTTCTGTATGACTGCAACTGTTTTTAAGTCAGTCTTGGGGTAGAGTTTATGGTTAAAGCTGAGAAAGAACATTGGTTTACTGTATAACAGCTTTTGGCAGCACTGTGTAACTAAGATTACTTTTTCCCTAACCTGGGAATGCACATACTCAGAAAACATGCTGATATAAAAACTGCCAGTGAAAAGTGAAAATACCAAAAATAAAGGAAAATAAAAAAGGGTCCCTTTTTTCTGCAAAAGTTAGCGACTGAATTTGATGACAAATGTACTTACTAAACATGCAGGTTGTATTAAATTAATGTACATATGGCATTTTACTGAGCTGCTGTACATCTGATGTACATGCATACACATACTCATGCACAAAGAGACTTGTGCATGTACAAGGAAAGAACACTCAAATTACTTCTTAGCGAAAGTGTGGGGAAATCATCTAAAACATCAGTGTTTCACACAGATAATTGCAAATCTCTGGTTTCAGCCATTATCAAATATCAATAATTCCGCATTTCAGCAACTTCTGCAGCAATATACAGGGATGAACATTTCAGATAAATTTGCCCTTAGAAACAACTACTTGCAGGGTTGTTATGAAATATAGTGAGAAAATGGCCAATTTTGTTGAATATTGTTTTTATAAGCGAGAAAAGTGACAAACCAGCGTTATGTTGTAAATGTTGCTACTGCTACATTAGAAGATGATATTGCTGCAAATGTAATTCTTCTTACAACCAAAGTTTTGGAAAGGTTCAACACCAATGTAATGCAAAGTGGTTGATCAAAGCATATTTCTTTTATGAACACAAGGCATAAAGCATGCAAATGCTTTAATTTTTGTAAGAGATGTAGTCAGTATGTACCGTGACAGTTAAATCATTTTATACAAAGGTGGTTCATGTAACATGCATCGCTCATGCCCTTTTAGCCAAATTAAATTGGAGATAGATCAGTGCATGTATTTATATTTGCAAAAGCTTTAATGCAGTAAAATAAGTGGTTGAAGTATCAACTCAGGAAAAGCTACCTTCAAAGCAATATCTCAAGAGCTAATGGCTTATCCTCATGCCCTTTAGAGGCATGTATAAGATCTCACTTCTAAATTTTGGCACAAATATGGCTAGAGAAGAGAGGTGTAAAGATCATTTCAGCTGTTCAAAAATTCAAAGATATGGAAGAATGTTTACCAGAATGAAGAAGACAAAGTGGACAAGAGGGTACCCAAAAAATGAATAGGAAAAGAACAGTATTCATTTTTTAAAACTGGAAAATTGCTGCAAGGTGGAAGTTGTGACTTCAGTGTTTTTGAAGTTTTCACCAGGATACAGTTGTGCCCATATGTTGGTTGAAACAGAAAGGAGTTTTTTTATGTAGAGAAATGTACAAATAATCAATGATTTTTAAATCCAAACATTACTAATGGTGTAGATTTTTACTGCCTTCTACTTCAATATGCATGGGCTGGATATATTTGTCATGATCAAAAGAGCAGCCATTTTTAAATATTGTAATAGCATTTAAAAAATTGTTATTTCTTAAAACTAAATCTCAGTTTTCCTAAAACTTGCTAACACTTTATTCGTCATTTTTGTTGACTTTTAAGGTCATTAACTTTCCAAGTTATCAACACATATTTATATTTGGTTTTATATTTGACAACACTTGAAACAATACATACTTATTAAGAATTTATTGTATCCTTATTCATTTTTCGCTCATGTACCAAATAATGCAACTTCAAATATGACAAAAGAGCAAACTGTTTTTCACAAATGTCACATTTGTGAGGTTTTGTACCCTCGTGTAATAAAATATGTGATTTCAAATGTGCTAACCGTGTGAACTTCTTCTCACAAATTTCACACTTGTGAGGTTTGATACCCTCATGTATAAGAATATGTGATTTTAAATCTGACAAACGAATAAAGCTCTTCTCACAAAGGTCACACTTGTGAGGCCTTTTACCTTCATGTATGAATTTATGCCTTTTCAAATCTGACAACCAAATAAATCTTTTGTCACAAATTTCACACTCATGAGGCTTATTACCTTCATGTCTCAAATTATGTGATTTCAAATCTGACAGCCAAATAAATCTTTTATCACAAATGTCACATTTGTGAGGTTTATTACCCTGATGCGTCAAACTATGATATTTCAAATGTGACACGCGAATGAACCTCTTTTCACAAATTTCACACTTGTAATCTTTTTTGCCCGCATGTATTAAAATATGTGATTTCAAATGTGATAAGCGAATAAAACTCTTCTCACAAATATCACACTTGTGAGGCCTTTTACCTTCATGTATGAAACTATGTTTTCTCAACTGCGACAACAGAGTAAACCCCTTCTCACATATTTCACACTTGTGGACCCTTTTACCCTCATGTATGAGAAAATGTGATTTCAAATCTGACAATCCAATAAACCTCTTCTTACATATTTCACACTGGTGAGGTTTATTACCATCATGTATCAAATTATGTCTTTTCAAATTAGACAATCGAGTAAAGGTCTTTCCACAAATGTTACACTTGTATGACTTTTCATCTTTATGAAGCAATAAGCTCTTTCTGCCTGTTTGTCCATCAATCGAGTGATCGTGTTTTTCTGCAGGTGGTATTTTTGGGACATCACATTCTTGGCTTTCAAGTTCCAGACAGTAATTTCCAAAATTATAGCTTGTGTTTTGCACTGAGGCCTCAGTAGAGGGCATGGGTGAATCACTTCTGTTATCATCAAAAACTGATGCTATATATAATCTGAAACATTGAAGGAGTTGGTATTAGGTACAGTAATTAAACAATGAATGAAACGTAAATCTGAAGAGAGAAACTCTTTCATGATAAACTGACCACTAGGATTACAAAGACCTAATGAGGAGCAGCCTCATTATAACTCAAGTAATTTTGATACTCCAACATTATTCTTAAGTAATTAGTAATAATATTCAAATGAAAACTACATTAATGCCCAATCGATGCCCATTCCTAATATTGGGATTACAAAGATACCAATCATACAGGAAAAGCAACAGAAGACTGGCTACATTCCAATAACATAGAATTAATTTTCAATAAGTCCTGCACTGTGGTGTAGTGGGTTAAGGCATCATGCTTTGGTTCCTTGTCACGGAATGCGATCCCGCCCCTTGGGGTGCACATTTGAAGTCCCGGGTATAGGAGCGGTGCCCACTCAGCATCGTGAGGTATTTTAGGAGCTTACGATAGGTAAGCGACCCTGATCATGAAAGCCAACTTTCCCGCAGGTTGCGGGATTGATGATCGTCCACATTTACCTTGCGAATGTGCGCGCGAGGCTGGAAGTCATGTTGGCAGGCCTTGGCCCTGTATGGGCTGTCACGCCATGCGTTTTGTTATGCTAATGTTCAATGAAGACAACATTGGTGCATACATCAACCACAATGGTTTAAAATGTAATCCAGATCTTTTATTTGTTTCGTCAAATTTAAGACTTAAATGTCATGTTATATTTTGGATAGTCCGACTATTGAGCGACAATTGCTTACATAACAGTGAATAAAAACAAGACAAGTATCTAACAATGAAATCTCTCGGAACTCCAAAAAAAAGCTAACTGCAAATAATATTAATTATAATTACAAAAACTAATATTCTCTATGATCAAAACTATCATTTCTTCTCACATGCCTCTACTACATACAGCAAAAATTCATCCCTAACAGAAAAGTTTAAATTTATAAACCCTTTAGGCATAAATATTTAGAGACATTAAAAATGAATGTGATTTGGTTAGAATGTTAACTGAAGCCAAAGATCGTGAAGGTATTCTCTGGAAAATAAAATAAAATTCAAAGTGGAAATTTTCAGTGGAAAAAGGAACTAATGATAATAATAAAAAAACACCACCGCAACCACCACCACCACCACCACCACCACCGCCGCCACCGCCACCACCACCGCCACCACCACCACCACCGCCACCACCAAACGCATGCAAAAGAGCTTAAATGATACACATTATGTGTGCTTTTATGAAGTGGTTCAACGACACTGTTCATCTTCTACACTGTTTGAACTGATATCTTCTGCACCTTTGTTCACAAAACTTGCACTCACACGAGTCACTCGGTTGGTGGAATTTCCTTTTCTTGAACAGTTTATGAGGGATGCCGAACCTGTAATAGCATGTGTTCGTAGTTGGTTACTCCTGGTCCACTTCATGTTCATCATGGCGTCTGTTGCGAAGAATCCGTTCTCTATCATGTTCTTCTATTTTCTTCTCTGCAATATGTTTGAATGCTTCCGGTGCTGGTAGCATCATCCTGATTCCAGGTCCTCCAAGAATGGTGTTTCTCTAGCAACATGTAAACCATTCTAACCAGTGTACATTTGCTGGCACCTAATGTCCTCTAGATGAATCTCATTTTAACTTTCTCTAGTCCCTTAAAATCTCTAGCCGTAAGCTTCTCCCATATTAGTTCCAGTCTGTAGGTGGCGATTGAGGTGAACACTGTCTCGAATAGTTGCACGGCTGTCTCTAGCTTTAGTCTTGTTATGCCTTTGATATTACAGATTGCTCTTACAGCTCTGATGCTCTCTCCTCTTTGTTTGCTGAAAGACTTCGCGCTGGCTGCAGTGTAATGCATTTTTTATCAGTCACATCGGTTCTTCGTCTAGCTTGAGGTGTCACTTGCCGCTAGTCTCCCACCTCCACTAAAGACCATTTGTACTGTATTTTTATTTATTGCGAACTCATTCTCAGACGCCCATCTTTGTACTGTCACCCTGGCGGTAGATTCCCGAAGCCGATGAAAAATGATGGCCGGTGGAGATTCGGAAAACTTCGGAACCAATCGTTACCGGTAGCGACGGACAGTTGAATGTAGAGTTGGAAAAATAAACAGTTTTGAGGTTCTAGACATTTTGTAATGGTGAACACTGTATTTCGAGGAGAATAAAGTGTAGTTTTTGTGTTTTGTAACCTCATTTTATCATTTCACGAACCCACAAAGTCACAACTGGTGTCAGGAAGCGGGACAACTACATCACCGAACATTATGGCCATGGAATTGGCATTGGAAATGCTTTTGCAGAAGATGAACGAATTAACAGCGAAGTCGGAAGCGGCAAATAACAACTTGGCCGCGAAGATGAATGAGTTAACAACAAAAACAGAAGAGGCAAATAACAACCTGGCCGCAGAGTTGAAAGAAATAAAGACCGAATTGACCACAGAAATGAAGGCAGCGAACGACAGTCTGGCCACGTAAATGAAGGAGGCGAACGAGGTCCTCGCCGCCAAATTTGAGGAACAGTTGGCCGGCGTCAGAGATGACGTGACGGAGCTGGGCAAGCGGATGGGTCAAGTGGACGAGCGCGTCGAGGACCTGGCGAACCGCTTCAATGACCTACAGGAGAAGGGCGACAATAGCGCCAAGTCCCTGAACGCCATGGTTGAAGACGTCGAAGATCTCGCGAACCACGTAAACAACCTGGAGGGAAAGGCCGACAGCAGCGTCAAGTCCCTGAACGCCATGGTGGAGGACGTCGTCGGCAGGAGACTGAAGGATTTGAAGGCTGACGCACCGGGACGCGACACAACATCGGCGCGCGTCAAACCTCCGAAATATGACGGCGCGTCAACATTCGAGGTCTTCCGCCGCCAGTTCGACACAGTGGCCAAGCACAACAGATGGTCACCGGAGGAGGAGGCCACGCAGTTAATAGCCAGCCTCCAGGGACGGGCCGCGGAAATCCTAAACGCGGTGCAGACGACGGCGGCGCCCAAGGACATCTGGGAGGCCCTGGAGAATCGCTTCGGGAACCACCGCTTAGCCGCAGCATACCGCAGCCAGCTAAAGGCAAGGTCGCAGCAGCCGGGGGAGACGCTGCAGGAGTTCGCCATAGCGATCGAGCAGCTGGCTAGCAAGGCCTTGGTTGAGCTGCCACTGGAGTTCGTATCCGGGAAGCCACCTACAATTTTGTCGACGGGGTACGGGACACGGAGATTCGTCAGCACCTAATGCTCGGCGATTATAAAACCATCCACGAGGCGCTGACAGCGGCATTAAGGATGGAGGCGGCCAAGGTAGCATCTATCCCGACGTCGAGAACGAGGAGTGTCCGCTACGCCGGAGACAGAAGACCAGCTGTGGGACGCCGGCGAACACCTAGTGGCCTGTTGGGGGTGTGGACAGCCCGGACACCTGCGGAGAGACTGCCCACACCAGTAAGAGCAGCCGGAAAACGAGTAAGGGCCGGCGTGGAGAGGGGCACGTCGGCGCCATTACCACCATCCCCTCGAGTGACAATCCGCGCCGTCAGCCGGCGGATGGATGACAACCTCATCGTGGACGGCTGGGTAAGAGGAAAGCCGTGCCGCGTGCTGGTGGACACCGGGGCGGCCGTGACCATCATCAGACCTGACGTGGCGAAGGGCTTGCCGACGAGGAAACCGAGCCGACCATACCAGCTTGTGACGGCATCGGGCGACACCATGCCTGTGCAGAAGGAGGCCCTGCTGGAGCTGAACTTGGGACGGAGTGCCGTGCGTCTGTGGGTGTTCGTCGCGAAGGTGGCTGAGGAGGTGATTCTGGGACTGGATGCCCTCAGGAGCCACGAGGCGACGGTCGACGTCGGCAGGAATGTCCTGAGGCTCAACGGAGAAGAGGTTATACTCCGTCAACCAGAAGAGCGCCTTGGAATTGGCAGGTCGTCTTGAGCGAAGACGTGGTTGTCCCCGCGAGGAGCGAAGTGGTAGTGACGGCGCGACCGGAAGGCCAGACAGCAGGTGGGGTCCTGAGGCAGCAGGAGTACGACTTCACCTCGGAACATCGCAGAGGGAAGAGTCTCGGTAACGCAGACGCTATGTCCCGAAGACCCTGTCCAGAAGATTGCGGCCAATGCACAAGAGTGGAGGGGAAGGAGCGTGCCGCAGCAGTTCGAGTAGTCACGGCAGTGCCTGCGGATAGCTGGGATAGCACAGGCCTGAGGAGGGAGCAGCTGGCGGACTCAGACTTGGGGCCACTCTTGAGGGATGTGGAGAACCTGGTGGACCACTTCCACGACATGCACGAGATGGCTCGCCAGAACATCCAGAAGGCGAGCGACCGCATGAAAACCCCATACGACAGGCAAGCCAACAGCCAAGGGTTCCAGCAAGGTGACCTGTTCTGGTTGTACCGCCCGACCCGGACCAAGGGACGCTGCCCGAAGCTTCAGCAGTCATGGCAAGGACCGTACCGTGTGGTGAAGAGGATTAACGACGTGGTCTACCGCATCCAGAAGGTGCCCCGAGAAAAGATGTTGGTGGTACACCTGGATCGCCTGGCCCGCTACGAAGGCGCTGTTCGGGACGACCAGCCTTGAGGAGGGAGCAGTGTCACCCTGGCGGTAGATTCGCGAAGCCGATGAAAAATGATGGCCGGTGGAGATTCGGAAAACTTCGGAACCAATCGTTACCGGTAGCGACGGACAGTTGAATGTAGAGTTGGAAAATTAAACAGTTTTGAGGTTCTAGAAATTATGTAATGGTGAACACTGTATTTCGAGGAGAATAAAGTGTAGTTTTTGTGTTTTGTAACCTCGTTTTATCATTTCACGAACCCACAAAGTCGCAGTACTGTATTTATGTCGTGCTGCATTGCCTCTTTGCGGATCCGATAGCCATGTCGTCCGCATACATTATAAGTGCTACCATACATTGCATCCCCAAAATCTGCTGTCCGCCTGCGGTGCCTCTGTAGTAAAAGCGGGAGTTAAACACTACACCTTTCATTCCCAATGTCTACAGTCTTATTAAATAGCAGCGTGTTAATTGGGACTCCTTGCATTACCCCACTAGTCTGTATAAACTCGTCTGTTACTGAAACTTCATCGGTTATCTGGAACCAATTTCACTTCATTAAGTCATCTATTAGTCCAGCAATGATGTGATCGTTCCCAATCATACACTTAAGCTTCCTATTCATGTGATCAAACGCTTTTTCATAATCTATGAAAACTACATAGTATTTCCCCTTCGGCTTGCTAAGAGCTTCGATCTTATGTAATAGTGTTTATGCTGCTTGTAGGGTGAACATACCCTTCCAAAATCCGAACTGACTTTCTGGCATACGTATTTTGGTGATGTCCGTCAGTGTGTTTGTTAACATCTTCATAAAGCTTTTAAATAGGTTTTCCAGTACCACCCCTCTGTAGATATTCGTATCTTCCATGCTTTCTTTATCTTTACAGAATTTTCAGGGTTACCCTTCTCCATTTTCCTGGTAGAATCCCGTCATCAGACATTTATTAAATAGCCATTTCCATACTGTTTTAAATTTCTGTCGATGCCTTTAAATGTTAGTATGCTTTTTGGCCCAGTCCTGTGGGTTTTCTATTGTTTGATTCTCCAATCCCTTTAGTGATTTCATCCTCTTTGATTTCCATTTCCCGTTCTACTATTTCTGCACTCAAGAGGATACTTGCCTCACATGCTTCCATTGTTATTTCACTAATGCAGTATTTGAATGAAGTGATTTTGCCAGTTTTCAATCGGTATTTCTTTCATCACTCCTCTCGGTTTCCGTTTTAATGGCGGAAAGGGTCCTGTTCTGCTTCCTCTACCATTTGTTGTGCCTTCTTTTCTATGTAGTTGTCTTTTTTAACTTTGTGTGTTTACAGTGTTTTCTTTTGTCGGCGCATCGTGTTACATCTTCTGGATTTTTGGATGTCTTCGCCTTGGTTAGTGCCTGCAGCTTGTCCTTCCGTTCTTCGTAGCACGTCCTATCAAACCACATTTGGGCCCTTCTTCTTGGTGCTGAATGACAGGCGCTCTTTATGAGGTTGTTTATGTCAAGTGCTTTAGTTGTCCTTCTATTCTCTCTCTCTCTCTCTCTCTCTCTCTCTCTCTCTCTCTCTCTCTCTCTCTCTCTCTCTCTCTCTCTCTCTCTCTCTCTCTCTCTCTCGCTCTCTCTCTATGTGTGTGTGTGACTGTAGTCAACTTTATATTGGAAAAACCAAAAGAAATTTAGAAACAAGAGCAAAGGAACACTTTAGGAACATAAAATACAAACAATTAGAAAAATCAGCAGTTGCCACGCATTTTTGGAAAAAAAACAACATAAATCCAGAACCAAAATTATTAAAACATACAACAGGAAAAGAAGAACTGTCCACATGGGAACAAATCTTTATTTCAAAATATAGGAACAAAGTATTCAATTTCGACATCCCCCAGAAAGATTTGTTCAGCAAGTTCCTCGAACCGCCACCAGAGGAGACCGATGACAAAATATTGCCAGCTACACCAATGAGAACCAGTCGATGTCCGGCTGAAGATAGAGGGAAGGCCTCAGAAACATGTTCAGGGAAAATTTAAAAGTAAGTGTTGTTTTGTGTTATTAATCGACTCCCAATTAATTTAACCTTTTTATATTCTTAATATTACATAGTTCAGTATTCTTTATTTTTCCTGGCAATCTATTATACTTGTCTTTTCCGATACTTTCTAATGATCTGTTGTTTAGTGTTCCCCTTAGTGTGGTCCTAAAATAGTCAGCTTTATTTCTTAATTATATGAGTGTACATTACAGTTCTTTTTACATGTATCCCTTTCTATTACATATTTAATGCTTTCATATATGTATGTGCATGGAACAGTTAAAATATTATGCTTCTTAAATATCTGCCTACAGCTAGATCTTCTCTCCACATCTTCAATTATTCGGATAGCTTTCTTTTGTAATCTGAAAATTTTTAACACCTCTTTTGCATTTATATTATCCCATAAAGATATCCCAAATTTTATATGTGAATAGATAAATACCTAATACACCTGTTTTAAGGTTTTATTATCCATAGTTCGTCTAACTTGTTTCATTATGTATATACCTTTATTTAGCTTTTTTATTATATGTTCTATGTGTTGCTTCCACCCTAGGTGTTTATCAATTACTACCCCCAAAAATTCTGTTTGGCATGTTTCTGGAATACTGTCACCATCAACAGTAATTTTTATATTTGTTGAACACTTCTTGAGATTGAACTTTATCCAGCATTTCTTATTTAAATTTATCATTAGGTCTAAGTTTAATAAATATTGTTTTACTATTTTTAAGATTTCCTTTGCTTTATCTTCCACTTCTCTTTCTGTAGATTCATTTATAATTATGGTTATATCATCTGCATATCCTATTACAGTACCACCATGCTTCCTTATCAACTCAAAAAGGTCATTTATATAAAGTAAAAATAAAAATGGTCCCAATTTTGAACCTTGAGGTATACCTGATGTTACATATCCCCAGTCTGACTTAATATTTTCAATTTTGCCTTTGTGTTCTTAAAATTTACTTCCACCCATTGCATTCGCTTTTTTAGATAAGATTCAACCCAATCTTGTACAATTCTTCGTACCCCATATCTGTTTAGGTTTTCTGTTAGTAGTTCTAGGTTAACACAATTAAAAGCCCTACTTAGATCTATGAACACGGCACACTATTTCTCTTTTATTTAAGGCATTTATTATTGTGCTATTCACTTTATCTATCGCTTGTACTGTGGATTTGTATTTTTGAAATCCATATTGTTCCTCCGCTATAATGTTCAGTTTTTTAAAGCAAGATTGTAATTGTTCTAAAAATACCCCTTCTATGATCTTCGAGTAACTACCACATAGTGTAATCGGTCTATAATTTTCCTTTTCTAACTTTCCACCTTTCTGATTGTATATTGGTCTTACAGTAACTTTTTTTAGTGTATCTGGAAAAATTCCCTGTATCAGAGAGGCATTTATAATATGGCTCAATACCTCTGCCGTTTCCAGCTTTATAGCTTTGACAATTTCGTTTGAGATTTCATCCAAACCGCTAGATTTTTTAAATTTTAACTTATCTATTTCTTTTATTACATCCTCCTTAGGTATCTCAAAAGTTGCCATTGACTTTAGCTGTGTTTTCTGTGTGATTAAGTTTTTGTCCTGTGAAGAAGTATTTATGGTTTTGACTTTTTTTAACTATGTTTAAATAGTGTTTATTAAATATATTACAAATTTCTTTTGGACTTTCAATTACTTTATCATTATGCTTTATTTTTATGTTTTCAATTTGTTTACTGTTATTATTCTGATGGACTCTGTTTACAATATTCCATACTGCTTTTGTTTTATTTTCTGATCTTTCAACTATTCCTCTATTGTAATTTATTTTTGCATTCTCTATAACTCTCTTTGTTATTACATTATAGTCATTTATATATTTTAATGATCTTTCATTCATATGTGGTGTTTCCATTGAGTTTAGAAAGTGCATTCGTTTGAGGGATATTTTTATGCCTGTTGTCATCCAGGGTTCCGGTTTCTTATTTTTTCTGCCTGCGCTCAGTTTCATCCTTGTCAATGGGATTTCGGTGTCTAAACCGTACTTTATTATTTTATTTAATATATCATATTTTTCGTTTATGTTTTTGCTTTGATATACCCTATTCCAAGTTGTTTGTTTCAAATAATCTTTTAATTTTTTTTATGCTTTCATTATCTACTTGTCTTTTATACATAAAAATATTTTGTATTATTTCTTTCTGTATGTTAATTTTTAATATTTGCCCATAGTGATCTCCTATCCCTGTTTTTATTACCGATGCTTCCCATTTCAATTTTGGAAAATTTGTGAAAACATTGTCAATGCAGGATTGTGAAGTCTTAGTTACTCTAGTGGGTTTATCTATTCCCGTTGATAAATTCTGTCTGTCTAGTAGTTCAGTCATTGTGTGCTTTTCTTTGTTATTTTTAAGATGTCAATATTTAGATCTCCCATTATTATTAACTTACTTTTTTGTAATAGGTTTAATAACTTTTATAAATTATTGAAAAATATTTCTCTATCTCGTGATGGGGATCTATATACCCCAATAACTATTATATTACTTTCTCTTTCAAAACTTTATATTGTTTTCAACATAAATAGCTACACCCCCACTTAGATACCCTTGCCTGCTCTAATGAGCCCCTAGTACATAACCTTGATAATTATTTGCTAGCACCTCTTCCATTTTTAGGCCATGCTCTGTTAAGACCATGATATCTGGTCTGATCTCATTTACATTTATTTCAATAGATAACCTCTTATTGCTAATGTATTGTACATTTTGGTGAAATAATATTAATTTCCCCCCACTTTTGCTGATTTGTTTTCTTATGCTTTTTTTAGTACCATATACTACTTTCTCCCTGTCTTTTTGTCATGCTATTTTGTTATTTTCCTCTGAATTTGCCCTACTATGATTTTTTGTTTCTTTAGCAACATCTGCTATTTTTATTAGTTTCCATGTCCCATGCAGATTAGCTTGGGAAACATCTATGTAGGTTCTTTAACATGGGAACGCTGAACTAGCATAGAAACGCCATTAGAACCCATATTTGAGTACCGCTTGAGCCAGCAGCAGGAGAGAATAGAGCGAGCGAGATCAGTCAGAGTAGTCAGACAGTGGTCACTTCAGAGGGTCAAGTGTAGACCATGTGGCTCCACAAGCATACAGAATTATGCATCCTCAAGTTAAGCCCTTATGGATCTTTAATATAATTTTGTAACACCATTGCCACCCTAAGTCTCCTCAAGACTTAGGGAGTGTTTTATACTACTATTCAGCCACTAGATTATAGTAAATGGGTTTAATATGGACTTATGTATTGTCTCCCCAACCTTTGCCCTACCTCATTCACCTTCCTCATACCTCCTAGTTATGCCCCTAGTTACGGGGTAGACTGTAAACCCTAGGATCTCACTCTTACATCCTACACCTATATAACAATACACTTAAACCCTGTGTTCTAAAAACCTATAAAAACTTAACTGCATGAAAAGCTTTCAGCTCTTTTTCCTAAAAAAGATAAAGCCCAATATTAACTTAAGTTATAAAACCCTATTAACCATAACATATAATGCTCAGTATTTTGGAATATTGTTTGGCAAAAAATTAACCTGAAACATACTGAAAAAAAAAAAGAGAAAGAAACAAAGATAAAGAAACGAACTATTTTAAGATATTGAAAAGACTTGCAGGAATTAATGGGGCTGTGCAAGGTATACGTTAAATACTACAGAAATTATATACACATATATAAGACCAGTTCTTATTTACTGTGGAGGTGTACTGCTAACAATATCACCTTCAACTTCCACAGTACTTGAGTGAACACAAAATCAAGCTCTTACGTTCATTACTGGAGCTATTAAAACTACTCCTATACTGGACCTTATAACCATTCACATGTAATAGACTTACAATGATAGATTTAGAAATGGAAGCCTTTTTAACATATGAAAAACTTTTAAGACTTTCAGAGAGTAAAATATGGGTAGAACACCATATAGCTATTTTCAGTTTGACAACTCAATTGTGGCAGACACAACATTTAATGGCGGTTGGCAGGAGGTGCTGGTTAACACAGCATCCAATCAAATGCTTGTTTATGTTCACTTGACAGCTACATTAATACCTTATAAGGTGTTTTTATTTTGTCTTACTACTGCATATAGCTTCTCCCCACCCTTTGACATATGGCTACATCGCAGTTCACTGCTAGTGGTCAATGTTCAGCCATCATTAAATTTTGCGTCTGCCATAGGTTTTATATAGGAAGTACAATAAATAAATTAGATTACCCATTTGTACTAAAACATCTCATGCCTCTTAAAAAGCCACTGATCATTAAACTACAATTCAATCTTGACATAATTACAAATTATTTAATTATTATCATCTTAATTTATCTATAGAAGCTAAAGCATATACCCTTGAAACTGTAAGTTTAAAACATCTAGATGAAGGACTCACAATATACCTGTGAATTGTTTTCTTTCTATAAGCATATTGAAAATTGTTTCAAAATTTTGATGGAGAAATTGATGCAAATTATATTTCTTTATACAATCTATTCGTTTGGGCAAATAAGATTTCCAACATAGTTCTCATAAGAGATTTAAAAGCTCTATTCATGCTGTTATTTCAACTGATTCCTAAAATGGGAAACATAAATGAAATTCATAGTATGGTTAAAGATCTCCAAAATTTAAATAAACAAATAGTTTTCCAATGGACTCCATTCCACTGTGGAATTTCTGGAAATAAATGAGTAGATATGTTGGCTAAGAAGGGCTCCAAAATTGCTCAAACAAGGAAACAAAATATATGTTGCAATGTTCAGATTAATCACAGGCTGTAAGTATCTGAGTAGATATTTGTTCAAGATTGGATTAATGATTTCCCTGCATTGCTTTTTATATGGTAAAGATGATTTAAAGAACATTGATCACCTAAATGTATGCGAAATTCTGAAGAATTAAGATTTGATCTATAAAGATTGGGAGGCAAGAACAGGAGGAAGAAGAAGAAAATGATGAAGAAGGATTTTATATCAAAATCTGAGCATTAGACACACAACATACAATTTATAACCTTAAAAACAGAAAACAATTTTGTCTTTAATTTAAGTGATACACCATGGCCTGCTACATTTATAGCATGGAATGAAATGATACTTGGTTTTATATTGCAGACACATTCTCTGTCAAGTACAGCAGCTGACTGACTATATGTACTCTCCAAGGAGTAGCAGCTGTTTTCTACTTTATGCAGTCTAAATAACGGGGTTTCAAATTATTTTTAGTCTTTTAGTAAGTTTATACTGAAATTACAAGTTCTTTTATAGCCCAACTCAGTACGAAGGTATATAGCATTTTAATGGTGAAGCAACTATGAGTGATGCATGAGTGGAGGAATTTGGTAGCTGTGACATCAAAATTAATTGAAAAAGCTATTTCTGGTCACTTTTTGATACTTTGTCACTTACATTTTTATATCAGTGAGGGAATAGTTTTAGAAGGCATTGTGTCCATTTTAAGGTTTGATTATCTTCTGTTATTGTCGTCTGCTCTCTTCTCTGTGGTGGTGTAACAATGAACTTCATCACAATGGCAGAGTTGAAGATGCTTTATCAAGGGTTAAAGACATGTATGGATTACTCCAAGCAGCAGACTACATATGAGACATCTAAATTGGCGCACAAACATTATATGAAGCAATTAAAAACACAGTAAAAACAAATGCTCAAAAATAGCACACCAAATCAGAAATTAGAAAAGAAAAAAAAAAAACACTTCAATAAGCACATCATGCAATCACTTAAAAGGACACCAGTCATATATGCTAAAGCTGATATGGGCAATAAAATAGTAATTTTGGAAAAAACAGAATACACAAAGAGGATGGAAGACCTGTTAACCCTTTCTCCGATAGGGACATAATATGATGTCCAAGTTAAAATGCCCCAAAATGATATGGACGTGCATAGATGTCCTGTGCGTACATACATTTAATACTTATATAATGCCAATTATTTTACTCTCCCTATTTTACAGTAAATATAAATTAGTTCTATAAGAGATGAAAGCTTACCCGTACAGGTTTCTTTTTGAATGGTACACCTCAAAACCTTGATAAACACACAAGGGCACATCTTCAGATTCACAGCAAATAATATTAGTTTTCTTGCAAACTTCTTTTTCGCGACACACTACACATTTTTGAAATCGTCACAACCTTTTTGGTTGTGGGAAGTGTCCTTTTAAGAAAGTGTTTTCTTTCAAGCATGAGGGGTGCTCTAGTGGTGGATTTCTTACCCCTAGTATGAAGAGGCCTCTGAATGTTATACTACTCAATTAGGTTATGACCTATTAATGTACGTAAAGTCCAGGTTGGTCATTGCCTTGCATGAGTTTAGAACTCTGCAAATTACTAAACAATTGTGTATGGTTACATTGAGCTGGTGTAAAAATACTTTTTTATAATATTTAACTGTTTTTCGTAAAAAGGATAGTTTGTAATAACTGATCCACCCCTTCCATATTTGACCTGTTATTTCTCCTAAAACTTCAGCAGCTGTCATGCCATCTGTACACCAGTACAAGTCTAATGTAGGCTTACAAATAACACGAACATTGTCCACTTCTGAATTCTACCCATAAGCCCTAAATTGCCTTTAGAGGCCAGGGCTTCCTTCACCCTACTCACACATATATATTTATTTCCGTAACAATGAGACGCTATATGAGCAGAAAAAAAATTTGTGAAAATGTCAGTTGGTTGGCTGTCGGAAGTTAGCTGTACACCAGAAAGTATGTCTGTCTATACATATGCTATGTGTGTTCCAGTTATTTTGATCACTGCACAATATTGATTCTTCATGAACACCTCAAGCAAGAGGGTCATTTTCTTCCTCACTGTGACGTATAGCAACACCTTCCTCATAATCGCCATCAATATTAAAATCATAACAAACAGCAAAAAGTTCTCCTCATTTTCTCTCAGAAGCCCTACACATCATATGGCAAACTAATTTATTTGCTACATTACTAGGAGAAGTCATGATCAACACTAAAATCTAATAATGTCAAATGTGCTATTTATCTAATTCTTGAGAGCTATAAGAAATCACTCTAAACACCCAGTCAAAATAAACAACATATATTGAGCAAAAACTGCTGCATAAGGCTGGCATAAACTTTGGTTGTGAAATACTACCGTAAAAAGTATATACAGATGCTGACAGAGAGATACGTTTCTTTCCAGCGTGTTTCACGCAACACACACAATGAATATCGCTTCATTAGTATAAACTACAGCCTAAAACCTTGAACCAGAGAACTCGCTTTTGCAGCTATACATATATACTATTTATTAATTTTTAGATGAGTCGTATTTATTACACATCTGCTTCACTTTCGTACCTATTTTGAGGACATGTTTCGCAAATCATCATTTGCATCTTCGGCTCTTATGCGACTAAAGCTTGATATAGTGGTGTGGGTAATTCTGGAGTTGCTGCTGCCATCTGTTGATTTAGTGATGAACTTAAATGTGGGATTCTCTTCTGGCAGGATTTCAAAGTTCATTAGTTGGTTTTTATGTTTTTCTATGTATATTCTCTCCCATATGACGAGTTCACTATGTTTTTGTACGTATTTTAGTAATTCCGTGCTATCTTCAATTTCATGATTTTCAGACCAGAAATGAGCTGCTATTGCGGACTTATCAATATTTTTGTATCTTAAGTGCCTGAAGTGTTCTTTCTTTCTAGTGCCTATGTTTCTTTTTGTTCTCCCTATGTAAATTTGTTCACAGTCTTTATACTTAATCTTGTAAATGCCTGACTTTTCCTCTGGTTTTATCTTATCAGTATTACTACTGTGAAGTAGGTTTTTAATGTTGTAATTGTTTTTTGGTGCCAATGTCATATTGTATTTCTTGAATATTTTTTGGAACTTTTTTGTGGCCCAGGGGTGGTAAGTATATTTAGCAAATCCAATTTCTTGTTTTATTTGTGTGAGAGCTGTGATCTGTTTTAATCTCTTTTGGAGTTTGAATTATTTTAGTTTTTTATCTACAAGGTTTTTTCCATATCCATTTTTAATTGCAGTTTTTAAGACTTGATGGTATTCATTTTGATATTCTTGCTGGCTGAGGGGTAGATTTACCAATCTGTGTGTGAGACTGTTGATGGTTGCATGTTTGTGTGGAATTGGGTTGAAACTATTTGCTTTGATGTAATTATCTGTGTGTGTTGCTCTTCTATGGATACCAAATTCTAGTTTTTCATTGCATTTTGTGATTTTAAGGTCCAAAAAAGGTAGAGTACAGTCCTCTTCGGTTTCCACTGTGAATTGTATGCTGGGTTCTTGCAGGTTGAGTAGTTTCAAAGCATCATCTATTTGTTTGTAGGGCACTATTGCAAAGATGTCGTCTACATATCTGTACCATGTTTTAAAAATATGAGGGAAGGCTTTAGTTATATGTGTTTCGAAAAAGCTCATGTATAGATTGGCCAAAAATGGTGATAGCGGGCTTCCCATAGCTAGTCCTGAAATTTGTTTATAATATTTTCCATCGAAAACAAAATAATTTTGATGTATACATATTTCAGTCATTGCCAAATATTCTTCTATTGCATTGGCTTCTAGGTTTATAGAATTTAGCCATTTTTTCAGTTGAATCAAAAGTTTGTCTAATGGAATGCTAGGGAAGAGGGAGCGGACATCAAAGTATACTAAAGTGTCATGAGGTTTTAGTTTAAGGTTTTAAATTTTTTCTACCAGGTCTAAAGAGTTTTTTATGCTCAGAGTATGGAATTGTGGAAAGGACTGCAATTTTTTGGACAGCCATTTTGCCAGAAGGTAAGTAGGAGTGTTTATATTATTTACAATGGGTCTCATGGGTATGTTGTGTTTGTGTATTTTAGGCAAACCATATAGTCTTGCAAGGGTAGGGTTGTCCGGTTTGATAGTTTTTTGTTCAGCAGTTGTTAAAATTTTACTATTAATGATGGTTTTTTGTACATAATTATTTCGCTTCACTGTGGTGTTCCAATACAGTTAAATCTCGATATATACTATTGTTTGTATGCACACAAAACAAAATGACCCAAATGTTAGATGTGTTTAATGCAAAGAATGTCATTTGCTACTGTGAAACAAAGAATTAAAATTTAAACTATTTATTAACATACTCTTTACTTATTGATACTGTGGATGTATTCTGCCTTAATAGGTTTTAAACCAGTTTCCGTTTATTTTAAATAGCTTAATAAGTACGGAAGATACAAATGTCTATTTAAGAAGCATTTTTACAGCATTTAACAATTTAAATGTCTTGTTCTGTTTATTCGGTGTCCGTTCAGCGCCCATGCAGAGTTTCAATGGCCATTGCTGAAGCGGTTAAAGTTTAGTAATTACAAGAAACTGGAAACCAACCCCTTAAATTACTGTGTTAAATCTACAAATAAGATCTTTTTTAAAAAAAGCAAACTTATCAACAAGAAAGAACTACACAAAACTAGAGTAGATAATTTAACCTGACCAAGAATATATGGGTTACTAAAAATACATAAAACATAAAAATGAGACCTATCACTAGCAGCATAAATGCAACCATATATAATTTGGCCAAATGGTTATTAAATAAATTCAATAGCCACCCAAAGTTTGAAAGTGCAAATTTTCAAAAACTCTTTAGATTTTGTAGAAAAAATTAACAACTTAATGCTAGACAAAAATAATACATGGTTTCATTTTATTTCACATCATTATTCCCAAGCATATCAATAGAAAAATTGCAGGCACTGTTAAAAAAGGGCTTAGTACAATAGAGCTAGAAACGGTAGATGCAGAAGAATACATCTCATTAACAGACCTATGTATTGATCAACACTTAAACTTTAATAGTAAAGGATCAAAGTGGGTTGCCCATGCATAACCCTGCTTTCTGCCTATTTATGAGTACATTTGAAACACATGTTAAAATGCCTTCCTATGGATCTTGAAAGTTTGGTATCAATGTGCTGATGACATCTTTGTAATAGTTCATAGAAGACATTTAGATGAGCATTAAAATCACTCAATCTGCAGGGAAAAACTATCAAATTCACAATAGAGCAGGAAGTCAATGGACAACTCACTTTCTAGGATGTAAATATCATCAGGAATGAGACAAAAATAGAATTTGGAATTTACAGAAAGCCAACATAATCAGAAAATTAAATAAAAATCATAGCTATAACCCAATTACACAGGCCACGCCATGGCTCAGTGGTTAGACCGCTTGGCTCTCACCAAGGCAGCCCGGGTTCGATCCCAGGTGACCGCAAAGTGAAATTTGTGGTGGACAACACGGCGTTGGGGCGGGTTTTCTCCGGGACCTCCGGTTTCCCGCACCATCTGATTCTACCGGTGCTCCATCTCCATCTCATGTGTCATCAGTGTCACCGCCTGCGGTGCCGTATGTAGTAAAAGCGGGCGTTAAACACTACACATTTCATTTCCCAATTACACATAACCATGAAATAACGAACAGTTTTACACATGGACTAGTAAACGTATACATGGGTAAAGCAGAATAATACAATGAAGTCTTCAGTTATTAATAAACAATCACAAAATGGGGTAACAAAATTTGAACTTAGGATCCTTCTAAAATCCTACTGGAAAAAAGATTATAAAGCCACTGCTGCGGCTCAAAGAATATGTGAAGTGGAAGGAAAAGGTGTTAGTGAGTGTGTGGCGCAACGATGGTTCCAACATTTCAATGATGGAGACAAAAACACTAAAGATTTACCACCTTCTGGAAGACCTGAAGTATGAAATATTAAGGATACTGTATAAATAAAGATGTTAATTAATACGAATAATGTAATATAAATCTTTCTTTATAAGATCTTATAATTGATAAAATAATTATATATGCCAAGTTTTGCGAGATAATATGCCAAAAGTATCCATAAGCTTTCAGAAGAAATTGGTGCATCGAAAGATACCATGCAATGCCACTTGGAAAATCATACAGAAACTGCACTCCTTGAACTCACACCTCAGCAGGCTGAACATACAGTAGATATCTGTTGTCAGCTTATCTGTGATCCCATGGATGATAGATTTGTCAGGATAATTCTCATTTGTGATGAAACATCGGTATATTACTGAAACACTGATGCCTCAAAGCTGTGGCTTAATCCCTGCCAACCTGGCAAAATGATGATGATGATGTTGATGATAATAGTAATGATGATGATGATGATGATGATGATGATGATGATGATGATGATGATGATGATGATGATGATGATGATGATAATAATAATAATAATAATAATAATAATAATAATAATAATAATAATAATAATAATAATAATAATAATAATAATAATAATAATAATAATAATAAAGTTCTGTTCCAAAGCAATGTTGTGTGTCTGGTGGAATTTTCAAGGTGTGATTTACTGGGTGTTTGCGGGCCTTTATTCTCAACAACTGAAATGAGCTCACGAAATTTTGAGATGGAGGTACCTAGCATTTGTTAACCGAAATTAGAGCTCTATTGAAACAGAACAATGCAACACCCCATACTGCACGAACAACCATGGAAAAAATTCAGGAACTGGGAGGAATCAAACTGCTACCAAACCCAGCTTACAGACCTCATATCGCGCCATCAGATTAACATCTTTTCCGATCCATGACCCATTTTCTATATGGAAGAAATTTTGACAACATTAAAGCAGTGCAAGTGGTTGTCCCCAAATTCTTAACATCAAAACCACAGACGGGTACCACAGTGGGATAATAAACCTTGCTGAATGATAGCTCAGGACCAGAGAATCTAATGGTCTATACTCTGAATATCAGTTAATTGCTTGTCAGAACACATTTCAAATAATTGTTTTTCTTAAAAAATGACATTACTTATGAGACAGTATCTATAGAAACATCAAACTGAAACAAGCAGATACATCTGCAATAGCAGTTTACTTTTGGAACAAAAACCATAGCCTTGACCCAAATCCTAATTTATTAAAACTAATGAAACCAAAGCAAATGACATATGGAAAATATGGAAAAATAAGGATTGAGCACATGAACTTTGAAATCCAACCAGTTGATAATTTTATAAAGAAGTATATACAAACAGGTTTTCTCCCTTTAGTATAGCTAAAGAAGCACTAATCAGAAGGTTCATTATACAGTCTTACCTGGGTGATTTTACTGAAGTGAAGGTCCCATCCTGCAAAAGATAGCACTAGTTAAATGTCCTGCATCATACAAAATACCTGATTTTATATAACTAGTATGTTATTGGGAGCTATGCAGAAATGAAGATAAAGTATGGCGAGTATTTAGAAAAGAATAAATAATTTGATTTAAATATTTCTTAACCCTCTTGCTGCCAAGTCTCTTAAGAGAGCTTTTGTCTTAAAATGCCACGCATCAATATAATCGACTGTGTTAAACCGAGTGAAGACTGCCACAGTAAATCTAATTGACGCAATGTCTGTGAGGCCGTGAAAATGCTTTTGAAACATCCTATAGCAATAGGATGCTTCTTATTGGATGGGATAGCAAAGCTTCTTTTTCTAATGGTGTGATTCTTGGTCATTAAAAGGATCTTTTGTTATTTGAAAGAGAGAATTTCCCAACCTCAGCAATATAGTTTGACCACGTCCTGTTTAATTCTGTTTATAGCTGTAAAAATGAACATGGTTAGTTATTCTAATGATGGTTTTGTGCCAGGAGGAGATGATGACAAAGTTATTTCATATCAGGATGAGTGTGATATCAATGGAAATATTCTTACAGTGAGGAAAGTGGCTAAAAATGCTTAACTTAGCGAAGTAAGGTTTATGTTTTTATTTAATGTTTTATACTTTCTGAACCCATATTTGATCATTATAATCATTTTTCTTTACATACATAAAGAGAGAATTCTTAGATATGCTGGATAATGTTACAACTGGTGTTGGTAAACAGAGATGACAGACCAAGAGTATCTGTATATATTCTTGGTGCCCGCCTTGGTAGCGTGGTGGTAGCATGTCTGCCTCACGTTCAAGAGGTCCCGAGTTTGAATCTCGATCAGGGTGAGTTACCGGGATAAGGTTTTTTCCGGGGTTTTCCCTTATCCTGTAAGACGAATGTTGGGTAACTCTAAGCTCCATGGACCCCGGAGTCATTTGAGCATCATTTCATCCATTCCATTTATCGTCCAATACGACTTAACGTTGGAGGACGTAAATTACAAAATATATATATATATTCTTGGTGCAAACCATCCTAAAATCATCACTATTGGTAAGCTAAATTTTGCATATTATGTAACCTAACTCAGTTCAGATATATTTACAATTATTTTATTTATAATTGAGTAAATTTTTATAGTGCTAAAGATTGCGTTATTTCAAAGGAAATATGTAGCATTTCATTTGTTTTTAAAATAACAAAATTAACATTCCTTGTCATAATTAAATATGCTCTGGTTATGTTTTTGCTAGCTGATGGTTCTGTTAGTTAACAGAATATTCAACAGAAATTAATTGGCAAAATTATCTTCTACATTAACTTTAAAGAGAGTCGATTAAAGACAAGTGGCACTTGCAAAGTGGCTAACAAACAAATTCAATTCATTTCCAAAATTCGACAGCCTAAGCATCAAAAACACCTATGAACTTATAGAACACATTAAGGATACTGAACTAAAAGAAGAGGACACACTAGTCTCATTTGATGTTAAATCACTGTTTCCCAGCATACCAGTTAATCAACTCCCACCGTTGATAGAAAAATGGCTCAAATCACTTGGAATGACATCATCTGA
This sequence comes from Mantis religiosa, assembly GCA_030765055.1. NCBI lineage: Eukaryota > Metazoa > Arthropoda > Insecta > Mantodea > Mantidae > Mantis > Mantis religiosa. The sequence continues at coordinate 27,359,854 of CM060951.1, read as the reverse complement.
AATTTCAGACTACATTGAACTAACCAAATTATGCATAGAACAAAATTTCTTCCAGTTTCAAACAAAATATTATCACCAAACTTCAGGGTTAGCAATGGGCAACCCCCTATCACCCTTCCTGGCCGATCTGTACTTGAGTGCATTAGAAATAAGGATAAACAAAGGTTTCCCTTGGATGTTCAAACTCTGGCAACGATATGTAGATGACATCTTTGCAATAGTACCAAAAAAGCACATCAGTGATGCACTAAAACTTTTAAATATCCAAGAAAAAAAGCATCAAATTCACTGTAGAAATAGAAAAAGATGAACATTTACCATTTTTGGATCTAAAAATAATGAGGAATAAAAACAGACTAAACTTTGGCATTTACAGAAAACCAACACAGACAGACAACTACATAAAAGCTAATGGCTACAACCCAAGATCCCACAAACAGGCAATCTTCAATAGTTTAGCACACAGACTGGTAAACATCCCTCTCACAGCAGAAGAATACAAAACAGAATACAACAAAATAATTGAAATAGCACAAAAAAATAACTTTCCCAAATCATTAGTGGACAAAAAAGTGAGCTTAGCAAAAAAGAAGAAGCTACTAAAGGAAACCACAACTCTCTCAGCTACAGAAACTAATATGATTTTCAAAAAATTCACTTACCATCCATGGGCCTATGATAAATTCAAAAAAGTCTTCAAAAAACAAAATATTCAACTAGCACCAGTCAACCATTTCTCCTTAAAAAACCTAATTTGCTCAAACATCAAAGATGCCATTCCATCTAACAAAAAATCTGGTATATATCAAATTGAATGCAAGGACTGTAGTCAAATTTATAGTGGAAAAACAAAAAGAAATTTAGAAACAAGAGCAAAGGAACACTTTAGAAACATAAAATATAAACAATTAGAAAAATCAGCAGTTGCCACACATTTTTGGGAAAAAAAACACAACATAAATCCAGAACCAAAACTACTGAAACATACATCAGGAAAACAAGAACTATCCACATGGGAACAAATCTTCATTTCAAAAAATAGGAACAAAGTATTCAATTTCGACATCCCCCAGAAAGATTTGTTCAGCAAGTTCCTTGAACCGCCACCAGAGGAGACCTGTGACAAAATATCATCAGCTACACCAACGAGAACCAGTCGAGAGCCGGCCGATGATAGAGGCAAAGCCTCTGAAACATGTTCCGGAAAAATTTAAAAATAAGTGTTGTCTAGTGTCTTTAATCGACTCTCTTTAAAGTTAATTTATCATAACAACACTGTTTTCAACACTTCCAAGAAAGGAATTATCTTCTACATGTTTAATTTTGCTTTAAAATTACATTTGTTATATTTTTTTCTAAAACTCAGCATTACCATACGTAGCAGGCTGGCAATTTTCACTGTTGGTGACATATTTGAGGCTGGCATTTCAACACCAAGCGGGCACCACTGATCTGATGTGTGGCAGCAGGAGGGTTAACGTTATTAATTCTGGATTATGTGTTTTGTAAATATGTTATCAATAATAACAAATTCTAATTACAGTACTTTTCTACAAAACTTACATTAATATCATCATAAGCAGATGAAGTTTCTGTTTCCAGCCACCGAGTTTCTTCTTTAACTTCTATTTTGTTATGTATTTCATTATTACTGTTGTATATTACTACAGAATCTTCTGGAAGAAATTCTACCTCTTTCTGTAAGCCGACTTCTACTTTAACTTCTGTCTTATAGTTATAGCTGTAGTTAAAAGTTCCGAAATTAATCTGATCAGTGAGAGGACTGCCAAAACAGTTGCTCTCTTTTTGTGAAGAACAGTCTGGGAAGGGAGACTCTGATTTAATTTCTGTTTTAATCCTCGCATCATAATCACTCTTCAGAATCAGTGCGTCACTGTTAGTCTTCTCCTTGATAAACAACACCCTCTCATTCTGGGAGGCTACATTAAGTGAGAGTGGATCTTCTTCTTCGATATCCATATCCATTTGAAAGTTGTTGCTTCTAAGTCTGTAAACAAACAAACATACAATGAACATGGACTACCATATACAGTTCTATGTTACTACACTCTTTGTAGTCCCTATCTTGTATCACATGTATTCTAATACTGTACCTATCCTGTAACTTCTGGTTAAACTATAACAACTGGTTAAGGAGCTATCAATATGTGCCATTTAATTTCTCTTTCCTCTCTACACCACACTCAACTTAAAATCACCTTTTCATTGTTACAGATTATAAAATCACCTTAACCAAGTTAATATAACTGAACAATATGAAAAGTAAACACTAAACCAATATGGCAGACTTGATCAGCTGGCTACCAATGAAAGAAAATAACTAAAAATTACAGTGAAAATTGCACTACTATACAATCTCTTTATATTGAAAGATACAACTATGTTGAACTTAATTTCTAAACACCTTTTATGATAGCTACAATTCACAAATTCACACCAAAGCTGATTAACCCTGCAGTGCTCACGTGGCGTCTCACAGACACCAGCCTAGATTCATTTCATCATCTCTTCAATACTGATGAGGTCATTATGCTGAGCTACTATCTACCTTTCGCTCAGCAACTCTTAATCAATATATCTAAGCGACAACCCGCCAGTTTTCGCTTAACAAGGGTGCAGTAATGTTACTATTGTGAATGTGTAGACACATGAGCTTTGCTGTTGCAAGGTAAGTTATCGGTTTAAAACATATCTGTTGCAGAAATTAGTGATCACAAACTGTCAATATCATTTTTTTTTTTTCCTGATGGAAATGGTTTTAAAATCTAAGTTTGCAATGAGTGGAAAACAGAGGAAATACAATCCTTCTGATCCAAATGATTGGAAGATAATGCAAAGTTTGTTAGAAAAAGTAGACGATGGTGATTATGAACTTGATTCGAATAGCGATGCTGAGGAATATCAAAGCAAACAAATGAATCTACAGACACTGAACAAGACACAGATGATAGTAATAATTAGAGTGAAAGTGACACGTATTTCTTAGGGCAGAATGAAGTTTGTAAATGGAGTAAAACTAATCCGCCAACAAATCTTCATACTTGGCGGCAGAATATTGTTACACATTTGCCTGGTGTGAAAGCATGTGCGAAACAAGCAAAATTGCAAAAACAATGTTGGGAGATATTTTTTTATGACAATATATCTAACATAATGACATGCACAAATAAAAAAAAATTGAGGAGGTCCAAACTAATTATAGATGCAAGAGAGATGAGAGAGATGCAAGACCTACAGATATCCTTGAAATAAAGGCTCTCTTTGGAATACTATACTTGTGTGCTACTAAAAAAGATAACCACGCTCACACAAAGGATATATGGGCAAAGGATAAGACGAGTATAGAATTCTGCAGACTGATAGTGTCTGAAACACGTTTTATATTTCTACTCTACTGCCTCTGGTTTGATGACAGGGATACAAGAATGGAGAGTAAAAGACTTGTCAATCTGGCTCCAGTTCGAGCTATTTTCACTTCATTTGTGTAAAACTGCCTGAATGCATATTCAGTTGGGGAATACTGCACATCAGATGAAAAATTAAAGTGTTTTAGGGGAAACTGTCAGTTCAGACAATACATTTCCAGCAAGGCAGGCAAGTACGGCATAAAAATATATGCCTTGGTCGATGCTCAAATGTATTACACAGTGAATCTTGAAATCTATGCTGGAAAACAGCCAGAGGGTCCATTTAAAATAAGTGACAGTGCTAGTGATGTAGTGAAACGTCTAACCTCAGTTATTTCCGGTACAGAAAGGAACCTCACTACAGACAATTGGTTTACGAGTATCAAAATTGTAAATTATCTGTATGAACACAACATTACCATTGTTGGAACTGTAAGGAAAAACAAAAAACCAAATTCCCCCTGAATTTGTCACAGAAAAATCCCGAGAGGTAGGCTCATCTTTGTTTGGCTTCCAGGAGAACTCCACATTAGTTTCATATGTACCCAAATGGAATAAAGTTGTATTGGCTCTCTCTACAATGCACCATGATGCTGCTAGTGACATTACAACTGGAGAAGGAGAATTCTACATCGGTTTCATATGTACCCAAACGGAATAAAGTTGTATTGGCTCTCTCTACAATGCACCATGATACTGCTATTGACATTACAACTGCAGAAAACAGAAAGCCAGAAATATTAACTTTCTATAACACAACAAAATCAGGTGTTGACACTGTAGACCAGTTGTGTAGCACATACAATGTGTCCAGGAAGACAAACAGGTGGCCAATGGTGGTGTTTTTCAGCATGCTAAATGTAGCAGGCATAAACTGTCAAATTATTTTACAGAGTAACAATAAAAGTGATGTGAAGAAACGCAGTTGCTTTCTGAAAAGTTTGGCTCATGATCTTGCAGATGACTACTTGCATATTTGCTCACAATGTTCTTCCCTACCAGTTGCCCTCAAAATTGACATTCTAACCTATATACTAATACAGACGAAACACAGATGACAAAGGAAGCTGATACGAGTGGAAAGAGAAAAAGGTGTTACAAATGTGGTCGTCTGAAAAACAGAGCCACGAGATATACATGCAGATCTTGAGGACAGCATATATGTCTTGACCACGCCCAGCAAATATGCTCAGACTGTACATAGTGTAAATATAGAAGCACTGTGAAAAATAAGCTATAGAACATTCATAAAGGTTTGAGGCTGAGCATAATATTGAAGCATTAGAAGAGACCAGAAACTGGTCGTAAAAGTTGCTATGCTAATCTTAGGACACTAACATTTGTGAATCATCAAAAATTGGTTAAATGTGCAACATTGTTTAATTGTTAATTGCATTTAAATCAAACTATGTTAATGTCGAATTTATCCAAAATGAGTACTCTTAAATGTAATTGTAATTAACATTGCTTTAATGCACATCTTATTAATTAAGAAATGTATGCAAAACATGTTCAGGAATTTTAAATAAACTATGATTATCCCCTATAATAAAAAAGGACTGTTCAAACTACATAAATGTACCAAAATAATGAAAAAATTGAATGGCGTCTCTGAGATGCCACGTGAACCTCTATGTCTCAAAACACTACATGAGCACTGCAGGGTTAATACGAGAGCCTTATTGTACTATTCCAACCACTTAGATGCCACCTAGTGGACCTCTCTATTATTCAAACCTAAGTCAACTGTATAATTCCCAGTTAGCCTAAGCTATAAACAATTGCACATAAATTTCATTGAACCCGCCTCGGTAGCGTAGATGGTAGCATGTCTGCCTTATGTTCAAGAGGTCCAAGTTCGAATCTCAGTCAGGGTGAGTTACTGGGAGTTTCAACAGTTTAATCTTTTGGATGATCAACTTTCCACTAAACAGAGATTATCAAGGAGAATACCTACACATAAAAAAGTAGCTATGTCCAACGGTTTCAACCCAAATTTAGTGAAAAAACAGACAGACAGTTAACAGACTCAACAAGGCTAAGAAAATAAAAGAAACCGCTACCCTAGAACCTACAGGAGCAAAAGAGAAAACAATTCTTAAAAAATTTTCCTTCCATCCATCAGCCCATAATAAATTTCAAAAAAAAAAAAAAAATTCTCAACACAACATAATTCTTACATCTCAAAATAGATTTAATATCAGAAATTTATTAAAAGGCCCCCAAAAATTCAATTACTACCAAAGAAAAAGCAGGAACCTATGAGAACAAATGTGAAACTTTCCCTAAAATTTATATAGCAAAAACAAATAGAAATATTGACATCAGAAATAAAGAACATATAAGAAACATTAAAAATGGTGAAACAGAAAAATCAGCAGTGGCTTTTCATTTTTTGAATACTAGACATGACATCAACTTGGAAATATCTTTGATAAAATACGTTAATCACCCCATAGATCTTTCCATAAGGATAAAAATCTTCATTAACAAAATTCGTCATAGAGTCATGAATTTTGAAACTCTTTGACAAGTACATCATGTCATCTATCGACGATACGAAGAGGAAACCACTACAATATGCACCAGTCGAGTACCAGCTGATGATAACAGCAAAAGCTCTTGAAACACGTCCTGTGAAAAAACAGTGTGAGTGAAGCTGTGTGTCGATATTTTTTCTATTCACTTTTACGCTAAGTTATGCTTCACTATCTCTATGCTTCTTTCAATTTTATACTTTAAAGTAAACTAACCTGTGCCAAGTGGAACTGTACTTACAACTAACATTGTAAAACAGTTATTTCTGTTGCAGAAGGTTGCACTTGCCAGTGTTCTTGTCAGCACATGTTTTCTGCTTTGTTTGGGTTGCTAATTATGGCAACAGACAGTCAGCAGCAGAAATGTTTCCATTGCGCAGCTTATGTTGTGGGTGTGTAAGTTTCCAGCCAATGGATGAAATGGAAACTTTGTTGCATTTTACTTACATTTATTATCATTATTAATGTTTGATGGAGAGCCCAAAGTAATGTTAAGTGTATAATAGCATATGTTCAGTTGTTATTCATTAAAAAAAGTAACAAAACCTATGTTTTGTCAGTTTACACACTTCTAGAGATACAACAGGTTCCAGTTCTATATGGCTAACGGTTACTAAAGAGCTAGTTACATGACCTATTTCAGAGTAAGTGTATCTTGTGTTTATAATAGTTATAGATTACTAAGTTTTAGCTATACTGATACTTTGACTGTGCTTTGCGCCTTACGATCCTTCGCTATATTAGTTCATTACTTGTGTACCTTGAAGTTGTGCATTATAACTCGAAGTTCCGTTAGCAGAACCATGAAGAATACAGAATATTATTAGTGAATAAAAGTTACCACAATTTTAACCTCTAAAGGTGATAATTTTGCGCCTCATGGTTTGCTAGAAACAAATATTAACCTTCCATTTGGTCGTGAGGGCAATAGAAGGCCTCTAGCTATTTTAATTAAAACAAAAAGAAATACAGACATATAACTACACAAATATGAGGGCCTTCCAGGCCCTGTGTAAGCAATAGTATTCTGAAGTCACAAGCCTAATGGAGGGTTATAGTTTATTCTAGCTGTTAACCTCTGAAGTGGTATAAATACCTCAAGCACATACCACAGCCATAGGATATGGAAGATTGTCAGGCATTAATAGTAAAAATAGTAATTCCACAACTAACGCTACATGGAATATTTCCAATTAGCTCTTCACGTTGTTTTAAAACTTTTATTATGAGAGTACCTCCTAGTAACATTACACCATGTGTAACACAGGAAAAGTTTCTATAGCGCTTTGTGATTCTGCAACAAGTGACAAATTTTCAGTCATATTAGGTTGGTTTAAATGTATGTTTTTTTCCAGGGAAGACAACTTTAAGATTAGTTTAAAAACAATTTTAACACCCTTGCTAAAAACTGGAGGATCCATATCGTAGTTGTGGAAATATATTTAAGTAATATTATAAGAATCCTAAATTAATTTTAGAAAAACTACATAACATTAAAAATGTAAAATGGAAATATATAATCAGAAAAATATATAATAAAGAAGGTACTTAACGAAAACCTAGTTTCCATGTAAATATTTACGGTAAGCAGACGCTAAATGAAGGTGGTCTGAACTTTCAAAAGCGTCTATAAACAGGAAGAAAGGTTAAAAGTATTGATGTATCATACCTGTTTTAACAGATGATTGCTACCTCCCTTAATTTTTGTGCTACGGATTTCTAATTTTAAATTTAAATGCATTTTTAAATTCTAACCATTACAATACTACAGTATGTTATAGTAAATCTCGGCATCTTTTCATGAATGTGTACGAAGTTGGATCATGCCGGCAGTGAAAATATAGGCCTAACAGAAGTACGTGAGGATTCGCGAAACGCAAAATAAAATAACACTAAAGGAATAGAAAGTTATAAAAAGAAATGGATTCATAAATTAGACGGTAGGAGTTCCGTTACTGGGTTTATTCCTAGGAATAGTGAGCTGTACCCAATAGCCGAATTCTTACAAATGATGAAGAAGAAGAAGAAGAAGAAGAAGAAGAAGAAGAAGAAGAAGAAGAAGAAGAAGAAGAAGAAGAAGAAGAAGAAGAAGAAGAAGAAGAAGAAGAAGAAGAAGAAGAAGAAGAAGAAGAAGAAGAAGAAGAAGAAGAAGAAGAAGAAGAAGAAGAAGAAGAAGAAGAAGAAGAAGAAGAAGAAGAAGAAGAAGAAGAAGAAGAAGAAGAAGAAGAAGAAGAAGAAGAAGAAGAAGAAGAAGAAGAAGAAGAAGAAGAAGAAGAAGAAGAAGAAATCATGTAAACTTAGCATATTTTTTTTATTTACGTTCGCCCCAACGTTAAGTTATATCGGACGGTGAATGAATTGCGTGAAATGATGCTCAAATGAGTCCAGGGTCCATGGAGCTTAGAGTTACCCGACATTCGTCTTGAAGGATAAGGGAAAACCCCGGAATAAAACCGTATCTAGGTAACTCACTCTGACCGAGATTCGAACTCGGGACCTCTTGAACGTGAGGCAGACATGCTACCATCTACGCTACCGAGGCGGGCAAAATTAGCATATATTTCGTAGTTTTATTTCTCACTGCAAAACTGGGACAGATGCAGTTTTATCTGATTGCACCACTTACATGGTAGTTATGATACTGTCCACCTCCAACATTCGCATTTACAATAGGGTCCTGGTTGGTGACATGACCTCTATGGAAGAACTCTTTCTCATTCAGTACCTAAATTACACGCAGAACCTGTTAAATACTGTTTATTTGATTGAATTTTGTACACCTTACTAAGATAGATATAAGGTTATTCTTACAAAGCTCTTAAAAATTAGATGCATTATCTTCGTTACATATAAATATATAAAACAAACCCACAAAAACACGCTAAATGCAGTGATAAATAGTGGAAAGCTTTTACATTTGTATAAATAAAACTGAAGACACATGAATATTATTAGAACAGTTCTTAAAGAAAATTCCTCTTAACCTTCCTTGTCACTCGTCAACTTTCGTGACGCAGTTACTCGCCATACATGCGATATTTTTTGTATCATTTGTTTTCAATATTTCAGTTTTGTTTGGTTTTACAATGACAGCACTCATTATTGGTATGTGTTTAATGTATACAGAACTTTGACATAGGCACACTAGATTTAAAAATTAATAGTTAACATAACACAGAAGGAGCCGTGCACATCAATTTTTCGATTGCTCTCTACAGACGTACTGCTCGGGACCTAGCTATGCGTGTTTGTGGTAAAAGGAGCGGTCTGTTAAGGGGGGTAAGCTAGTGATGTGTGGCAATGCTTGCATAAACAGAAATTGTCACTTGAGATTGTTATTTTCCCTATATGAGCATAAGTGGTGGTGCTCTCGCTTCTACGCATTTGTTTGTTACGAGTGCCAGGTTATTGTATCTTAATGAGGATGAGGGAACATCTGAGGTCATTCGCAAACGAAATTTTTCGGGCCATAGTGAGGCTCGTCAGTTATTTATTTGATTTAGTTGGAATATAACAGAAATATTTCACACAATCCAGGCAAAATTATTACTTAAATATCCCAATCAAGCAGGCATACTTTTTAAATTGTATATAATGTTCTAAAATATTTTATATTACATAACATTGATAATTCACGTACTTGAACGCTGCCATATCGGACGATGCATACAACGATGTTTAAATGAGTCTGGGGTACATAGAACTTAGAGGTACCCAAAATTCTGCTTTCAGGTTAAGAGAAAACCTCGAACGTTAAGTCATATCGGATGATGAATGAAATTATGCTTAAATGCTACAAGATCCATAGAGCTTAGGGTAACCCGATATTCATCTTTCAGGATAAGGGAAAACCCCTGAAGAAATCTTACCCAAATGAATCATAATGATCGAGCTTCGAACTTAGGCCCTCTTAAAAGAACACTAATTTGAGCTAAAATATAGTTTTTCTGCTACAGGCAGACACACTACACCTTACATTACAGGCGCGGGCAGCAGACTACTGTCATATCAGAAAATCAGCACATTTCATTCTGAAGATTAGAAAGGAGCGCCAACAACATCAGCCGGCCTCGATAGGGTCGATGGTAGCGTGTCTGCCTCATATTCAAGAGGTCCCGAGTTCGAAACTTGTTCAGGCTGAGTTACCTGGATAAGGTTTTTCCGGGATTTTCCCTTATCCTCAAAGCCAAACGTCAGGAACTCTAAGCGTGTCTGCCTCACGTTCAAGAGGTCCCGAGTTCGAATCTCGGTAAGAATGGGTTACCTGGATAAGGTTTTTCCGGGGTTTTCCCTTATCCTTCAGGATGAATGTCGGGTAACTCTAAGCTTCATGGACCCTGGACTCATTTGAGCATCATTTCACCCAATGCATTCACTGTCCAATATGACTTAACGTTGGAGGACGTGAATTACAAAAAAAATCATCATCATCATCGTCATCATCAGCCCGCCTTGGTAGCGTAGAAGGTAGCATGTCTGCCTAACGTTCAAGAGGTCCAGAGTTCGAATCTCGGTAAGGGTGACATACCTGGATAAGGTTTTTTCCGGGGTTTTCCCTTATCCTGCAAGACGAATGTTCGGTAACTGTAAGCTCCATGGACCCTGGACTCATTTGAGCATCATTTCAACCAATTCATTCACCGTCCGATATGACTTAGCGTTGGAGGACGTAAATTACAAAAAAAATCATCATCATCATTATCAGCCCGCCTTGGTAGTGTAGATGGTAGCATGTCTGCCTCACGTTCAAGAGGTCCCGTGTTCGAATCTCGGTAAGGGTGACATACCTGGATAAGGTTTTTTTCGGGGTTTTCCCTTATCCTTCAAGACAAATGTTGGGTAACTGTAAGCTCCATGGACCCTGGACTCATTTGAGCATCATTTCAACCAATTCATTTACCGTCCGATATGACTTAACGTTGGAGGACGTAAATTACAAAAAATCATCATCATCATCATCATCATCATCATCATCATCATTATCACCCTGTGGCACAGCGAGGAATTTCAACCGAACACCTTGCAGGAAACAATTATAAACAACATCATGCAAAACATGAGGAATATGATGGAATCACTCAAAGTACCTTACAACATCTTATAAAAGAAGAAATTAAAAACACGCAACAAGAAGAAGCACAACCACAACAGAAGCCATGCCCACAAAACTAATTACCGAACATAACACAGGAAACGAAAACAAAATCCCATCGACAAGCAAGATGGCACAGGAACAGGAATCAGACATAGATGGGGGAAGTGGCAACAGGTAACCAGCAGAATGAAACGACCGGCCGTAATTGGTGCCGGACAAAGAAATACAAGCAACAGACAAGATGGCCTGACTACTTGGTAGACTGAAACATTACACAACCACCGATGCTGTGAAACCGTATGTGAGATGTGGCAAATAAATAACAAGACCACGCGTCTTCTATTGTGCAGATGCAAGGTGAAAGGCTGGTAGTGGAATGCAGTTGAACCTTGAACCTTCAAGACCAACTACCATTGGTTTTGTGTCTTTATCTGCTTTAGTTTGCCTTTGAGTCTTGATTGTAGAGGACGTTGTTTTGTAGTAGTGCTGTAAGCATGGTGAACTTAAAAATCAAACAGTGCATTAACCTGAAATTCATCATGAAATTTAAAAAAGGCACCAAAGGAATGTTTTCATATGTTAAAGGAAGTGTTTGAAAATGAAAAATGTGCCAAAAGCGAAGGAAATGCCTATTAGTTTCTTTCTGCGATATCAGCGGTGTTATCATGACTGAATCATCAATCAGATATCTTATGAAGAAGTCCTAATCAATCTGAGAGAAAGAGTAAGGAAGAAAAGACTGTATATGTGGAAGGGTGACACATGGATTTTGCATCAGGACAACGTGTCAGCATACATTGCCATATCTGTGAAAGTTTTTAGCAGACAAGCACATTGCTGTGCTCAAACATCCTCCATATTCACCAGATCTGGCACCTTGTGCCCATTTTCTGTTTCCAGAAGTGAAAAGTGTATTGAAGGGAACATATTTTCTGTGATTTGAAGAGTGAAAAGCAAAACTGACAGTTGCTGAGGGTAACAACGGTTGACCTGCAGTATTACTTTGAACAATGGAAGACATATATACAGCGGTATTCAGATAGGAGAGGGGAGTAAGTTCATGGGGATAAAAGTAAGTTGTAGCTTTGTTTGCAATAAATCATATTTCTGATGCCAGTTTCGTTACTTCATTGCCATAACTCGTATAGAGAAACAAGGAATTATATAGAATGTGATATACAAGGAATTGGTGATTATTATAAGTATGAAAGCTTTTAAGCTTGGAGTCCCTTCCAGCTTCATAGAGAAGGTAAACGAAGCAGAATTTTGGCCAGCAGGGATGCATCAGACGGTTCCACTTCTTTCAGGAAAATGAAGGAACTCAAAGAATGAGACACAAAACATACAAAAGAATTCGAGTATAGACACTAAACTGGAATATTGAAGGATTCAAAACCAACTAACACATGCTCCCGAAATTTTCTTTAAACCTTACAAGATAGTATTCTTGACAGAGACCCTCCCAACAAATGAGTGAACCCCAGTACACACACTACCGGATCAATGTTTTGGCAGAACAGAGTCCAAAGGGCACACCCAGGAGTATTATTTCATCCATTGCATTCATCATCTGATATGACTTAACGTTGGAGGATGTAAATTACACAAAAAAAAGATATTCATAAGAGCGCCCCATTTTTGGAACATTGCAGGAAGTGATAGCAAAACAGTTACTAACGGCTGGATTTTTCCTTTATTTTCCCTAAGTTTTACAGACTTTTAAGATATACATTCTGATACAATGTACAATCATATACATTACATAAATAGTGAAAAATTCAGTTTTAGTTTACGCTGTCGCAGTTCAAACATCAACAAAGCAAAATCCAGGAGACAAAGGTCTTTAAAACAGCCCTGGTGTGAAATAAGGACACCAAATCAACAATAACTACATTGAACTGCTTTCTAGTCTAAGCACAAAATGCTAACTCAGATGTTGTAATTTCATGCAAGGCATATAAAATATATGTGTCCCAAAACTTGGACATTGGTAGGAAATGGAAGCACAGGGATCATAACTACAATAACTATTTGGTAAAAGCTTGGGATTGTCAGTCAATGGAAAAATGTTAGGCTCTTCATCCATGGATTATTAAGAAACTGGTGCAGTAAAATGTTATTAGGTATAAACTAATGAATCTGCATTAAATAGCACAAATTTGGGCTCTTGCGTACTTATTACTTTTGAACAATTTATGAACATATTAAAATGCTTACATATATTAAAGTTTTGAGCAACATGTCTGAAAATTCTTGATATACTGAAGGCATATATGAAAATTTCATTTATAGCACTAATATCTTATTCTTTTACATGTGTTACTGCATTGCTGGTTTAGGTCACTCTTCATTGAGTATATACTTTTCCATGAAATCTCACTGTGGCATTGGGAACTCATCAGAAAGTCATCCGCTCTTAAGCTTTATTACCAAATGGTAACAGAAAACGTGCAGTTCAGAAAAGAAAATTCCTACCTAAGGTATCCCTAGCATTTACCCATACCATCAGGAAGTCAAATACCATTTCTCATTTCCCTTACAAACTTTCATTTGGTAATGTTCATCATTCCTGTCTTCATCACTGAAGATGCTTCCTTCTGCATCTGAAGCTATAAATGTATTACTTCAGAAGAAACTTTTAGAATTTCTTTCCTGATAATTGAAATTTTACATTTTCTGACCTGAAAATTCATTGCCTCATGTAGCAACAATCATTTTGAGCAAGAATATTAGCTAAGCCACTAGTGAGTCTCTATAATGCATCACTACAATCGGGTGCATTTCCAAATAAATTAAAAGTATCAAAAATTAAGCCACTGCATAAAAAAGGGGAGAAGAATAAAAGCGAAAATTACAGACCAATATCAATCGTATCATCATTTTCTAAAATATTTCAAAAACTGGTTCATAATAGAATATCATTCATCTCAAAATACAATATTCTTTCAGAGGCCCAAAACGGGTTTAGAAAAAACAGATCTACCAAAACAGCAATGGAGAGTTTAATAAATAAAATTCAAGAAGCTATTGATAAAAACTTAGCTATTGTGGGTTTATTTCTAGATTTAACGAAAGCATACAACGTTTTAGATCATGAAATACTACTGAGGAAATTAAATAAATATGGTTTTAGGGGTATTATGAATAACTGGGTTAAATCCAATTAAAGCAATAGAAAAAAGTTTGTAGAACTTCAGTTTGAAAATAAAGGAAAATTAAATACAGTTCAGTCCAAAGTGAGAGAAGTTAGGCGAGGAGTTCCACAAGGATCAGTCCTGGGCCCATTGTTATTTTTGTTGTACATAAATGATTCGCCAATTGCCATTAATTCCACAGATGTTATTTTATTTGCAGATGACACTAACATCCTAATAAAGGGAAACAATCAAGAAAGCGTACACACCAAACTCAATGATAATCTATGTAAACTGCACACATGGTTTACGACAAATGAACTAATTATAAATAAGGATAAGACTATTCCATTTCATTCCATACTTGCCAAAATAGAAATGTGGTCAAACCTCCAATAGTATTTGATAAAACAACCATTCGCTACAATAATGAAACAAAATTTTTGGGATTACATATAAATGAGAACATGAAATAGACCACACATATTCAACATTTAATAAATAAACTGAGTTCTATTTATTAATTTATAGATGATACATATGAGTTCCATTTGTTATTTGCGTAAACATTTAAAAAGCTTAATGCATTTAGCAGCATTGAGAAATATATATTATGGTTATTTTCGCAGCCAGTTACAATATGGGATAGTGTTCTGGGGGGAAAAATCAGATAGTCTTTAAACTTCAAAAAAGAGCGATAAGGATACTAAGTGGGGTGGATAACAGAACATCTTGTAGGCCATTATTCAGAAAACATCAAAGATTACCTCTAGAATGTATGTTTATTTTGGAATTAGTGATCCATGTAAAACAAAATAAACTACAAATACAAAATTACAAAAAGCAGATATTCACAAGTACAATACAAAATGTGAAAGATGACTTTCACATTCAAAGTTGTAGAACGGAAATCTTCAGGTCTAGTGCTATCAATAAAGTTATAAGATTATACAACAGGCTACCAGAAAATATTAAACAAATGAAGAGCCTTATACATTTTAAAAAGGGAATAAAACTCTTTTTACTGCAACATTCATTTCATTCTGTAAATGAGTTTTTAAATGTTAATTAGTTTTAAGTGACTGTAGGTAAATAATGTGAATAGCCATTAATGTAATTTTTATACTATGACATGTCTGATATCAGTGTATGATCAAAAGGACAAAATAAATTGAATTGAATACTAACATATTATACGGTTAGAGAATGATGTAAAACTACAAATATGTGATATAACATAAAAAACTTAAAATATAAAGTTATCACATGTGCCTAAGGATTTCTTATCTCACATTGTCACTGGGTATGCATGTTGGGTACACCATTTTCAACTGGAGACTAAACATGCAAGCAAACTGTGACATTATTCGACTTTGTCAAAACCAAAGAAGTTTTGCAGGCAGCCTTCTACAGAAAAAGTCTTGTTGACTTTGTTCTGGGATAAGAGAAGTCCTATTCTAAAGTACTAAATGCCCCCACATACAACAGTGACTAGTGCCAACTACACAGATCTTCTTAAGGTCCATTTAAAACCTGCAATATGCATAAGGATACGGGACTACTGGCTGCAAGAGTTTTGCTTCATGTGTGCCAATGTGTGCTACACGCAAAATAAAACAAAATCATTTGAGGGGTTACTATATCATACTCTTATGCAAGAAGAAGTTAGAAAGAGTTAGAAGCTGAAACACAATCTGTGAAAACATTTTGCCACCTCAGATTTATGTAGATAATCTGTTGCACTCCATAAGAAAAAACCTAATTTCTTTTTAATCTGACCCAGGTTTCTGCTCCCTACAGTGGTTTTTCTACAGGTTTTAGATCTTAAACAGGGTAATAACTCTTGAGCTCTGAGTAGATGATTCGCATTACAATTAGACTCAGAAATACATAGGACACACAAGAAGAATTAGGTAGGGGAAGGTGGGGTAATGGCACGCCCTTAACTTTGCACCTCTGTTAATAGCTAGCCGCTTGCTGCAGAATCTTGAAACACCTGGGATAGATTTAAGTATTAATGTAGATATCATGACTAGAACAGTAAGTTCCTCTCAGTAATGGTATAGCTGCTAACATAAAAAATGTAAGAAGTTGCATTGCGTACCATTCCCCACCCATGTGGGGTAATAGTACGCAGATGATTAATTATTTTTCTGACCCATGCATCATACACTGATATCATACGTAAGTGTAATTCTGAAATAACCCAATTCAAGAAATCCGTGTCTATGGTACCAAAACATATCTATTAGTAATTTAAAGCAGTACAAAATGAATTTTCACAAAAAGTAACTATGTTTTGCAAATCCTGAAAAGTTAACTTTAATTATTACTAAGGCAGTAGTCACATTTGAAATTTGCTGCAGAATCGGCTGCACTGCAATCTGCATGAACCCAACCAGAACACAGCATGCATCGATACCATATTTCTCCATTACGACCGAATTCTTGACAGAAGAGACAC
Organism: Mantis religiosa; assembly: GCA_030765055.1. Taxonomy (NCBI): domain Eukaryota; kingdom Metazoa; phylum Arthropoda; class Insecta; order Mantodea; family Mantidae; genus Mantis; species Mantis religiosa. The sequence continues at coordinate 27,343,196 of CM060951.1, read as the reverse complement.
ACCTCAGATGTGCCATTTGTCTGGGGCAAGCTGGAGATTATGCCATGAGGGTCTACATCATCTAATTCATCATCTTGACATAGTTCAGCTTCATCATCAATTTCATCTGACGAACTACAATCTTCATGATAAGAGTCTCTTTTTCTTCTTATTCTGTTTACCCCTACAACTCCCTTTTCTGTTGCTGCTTTGGCTGAACATTTCTTCTTTGTCCTTCTTGGCTTCTACTTCCTCTAATATCCGTTTCCTTGGAGTGGACGTCAGAATTTCTGAATGTTGTTTGGGTCTTGATTTGCATGATCCTGAAGTGTTTGTTGTCATCCTAGGTATTGGAGAAATATCTAAAATGGACACTGTAACTCCGCTACAAGAAGGTTCATCTTCGCTTGATTTCTCTCCTTTTTCAGCCTCCACAGCTGCTTGATCCACTAGAATGAAGTCCTCTTCTGAGAACAGGTCTGGATTCAAAGGGAAGATTCCTGTCTTTTTAAAGCCAGAAATTGCTTTTTCAATTCCTGCAACCTTGGTGTAGGCAGCATTAAATAAGACAGGGACGTCTTCCTTGCAGATTCGTTGGTATGGGTGGCTTCTCATGAACAGAGTGCATTCTTTATTGTAAGTAGCTGTAAGTGGTCCATAGAAAGAAACATCTAATGGCTGCATTCGATGGGAAGTGTGCGGTGGCAAGGACACCACTACAATACCATTTTCTTTGCAGAAATCGTAACTCATTAGGGATTTGTGGCAAGAATGACCATCCATAATCACAGGGGTAGGACTTGCAAGTGACGACTGTGTCTCTTCTGCGAAATGTCTCAGCCATCTCAGAAACAGTTTATCAGTGATCCACCCTGACTTTGAACAGGAATAAACACTTCCGGCAGGTCCTCCTCTTGTTAATGCAGTCGACATTCTCACGCCGGGAAAAATAAACATGGGTGGTATAAACATGCCTGTTGCACTAATTGCACAACACACTGTTATGTTTCTGCCATGTTCCAAACTTGTAGCACTTCCTAATTGTTTCTGTCCTTTAGGACCAATGATTGATGGAGGTTTCTGCACTGTAGAAATTCCTGTCTCATTGACGTTGTAAATCCATGATGGTGGAAATTTATACTTCTTAGTAACATTCAAAATGTTGTCATAAAACAGTTAAATCTCTTGTTTATTAAATGCAATAATTCTGTTCAAACTTGTTGGCTCGGGTTTTCGCAAGCTTAGACTTGGATGCCGCCTCAAAAATCCCTGTGCCCAATCTTTCCCAGCTAATTTCGATACAGAGCTGAAACTATGTTTCAAATTATTTCTTTCAGCAAATTCGTAAGCTATTCATCTTAGTTCAGTTAAACTCACACCGCAAAACAATTTCGCCAAATTCAGCACATGGTCAGAATTTCTCTCTCTTATTGTTCACTAAAAACTGTTTTTGTGCCCATTTTTGGACCACCTGTAACTCCCATATTTAATTGTTTGCGAAGTGTAGCCTCATGAATACCAAACTGTCGTCCAGCTTCTCTAACTTTCTTTCCATTTCTAACTGCAGTCATGGCTGCAGCTAAAGATTCTTCTGTCCACGCAGCTTTATGTGTTTTTCGGACATAATTCCGCACTATCTGGAAATAAAATGCCTCTCTTACTAAGAGCATTGTAAATTTCAAACATTAATTACCTTACAGATCTCATCAAAAAGCTGAAAATTAGACAAGATGTAATGGTACGCAGCACGAAGAACCATGACTCAGCTTGCGTGCCATTACCCCAGGTTGCACCATTTTGTATTCTTCTCTTTTTAACTAAAACGGAATGTATAAAAATGAAGCAAAGCAAGCATATTGTAGCCTACAGTTCATAAAATACGACTAGACCCTTTGGTTGCACAATAAAATAACAGTTTTCTACTTACCTTGTAAAGAATATAGAAACACGCTTAGAAGAATTAGCAGCAAAACAAAAATTCAACCACAGCTCAACTGTCTCTCACTCAAGCAACTCCCAACTGACTGCTGCTAACTTGGGGAAGCCGACACTAAATATCTCTGCACTTGCTTACGTCTCTGCAGCTGTAGCACCAGAGTTTTCATAGTGCATCCCATTACCTGCTACGTACCATTATCCCTCTCGCCCCTAACATGAAGGCAAAAGGGCACATGAATACTACAGGAAGAAGTCTAATGGAATATTTTTACTGGTATCAATGACATCCACATTTTCATCAGGTGAACCGCTGAAGTCACGTTTATCATGATGGAGAATCCAGATTTCTGGTATGTCATCAATGTCAGAAAACTGCACTCTATTTTACAAATGAAGTATACAACTTATTACTGGCCATTGTGATTCATAAGTAAACTAACAACCAAAAGAAGATGATTAACCTTTCCAAAGGTGTGAATTAAAGCAGTATCAGCTGTCTTATAAATCGATTTAACATGCAAGTTTTTGCAAGTCACCAGAGAGATAGACTTCCAAAGCATATATTCTATTATCTGGCTGATTTCTGACCTATTGTCCAGCATTAAAAGGTTAAAATTTGAGCCCTTCTGCTAATTCTATGAGTTCATTTGGCTGCTAATCAAATGACGCACTTTCAGAATATATAAAGAAAATAATACTTTGTTCACAAGTTACATGTCCATAGCTTTATATTGCTGCTCAATCAAATGATTATATATTTCATGCTTGAGGAATTAATAAATCTTCACTGCAAAATTTCACCCTTATGTGAAATGTGTAGTGTTTAACGCCCACTTTTATTACATATGGCACCGCGGGCGGTGACACTGATGGTACATGCATGAGATGGAGATGGAGCACCGGTGAAATGAGATGGCAGGGGAAACCGGAGGTCCTGGAGAAAACCCGCCCCAGCACCGTGTTGTCCACTGCAAATCTCACTTTGCGGTCGCCTGGGATCGAACCCGGGCCGCCTTGGTGAGAGCCTAGTGGTCTTTCACCCTTATGGTTGGCATTTATTTAGTATTGATGAATGAAAGTATGTGACTTCAAAGATAACATAGTAAAGCTTTTGTCACATGTTAAATAAGCACAGGTAATTACCTAAAGGGCAGCCATTTCTTCCATAGCCGTTTCCCAAGACTTAGTGACTCATCCTTATATTACATGTATATATCAGCAGTTACTTTTGAATTTCAGCACAAACATGTTTGTGATGATACTTTCAGTTGTTCAAAAGATCAAAGATATAGAAATTTGTAACTATGACAAAGACCAACTGGACCAGAAGTTAGTGAAAAAATAAAAATATGAATTGGAAAAGAACACTAAGTATAAATAAAACCAAGACACTGCTAAAAGATAAAATTTCGGACAAGTGATTTCAAAGATTTTATACCTGGGTAAATTTCAAGTACTTAGTGTATTTCATTAGACATCTTTAACAATTTTAATGATATTTCAAAAATTTACTAATTTTCAAAATTTGCTGACATTTTATTCATAATTTTGGTATATATTTAAGCTATCATCTTTTAATCCCTAGTTATCAACCCAATAATATATATTTATCCTCTGTAGTTGATAACACACTAAAGCAATTCATTCCTTTCAAGAATTCATTACAACAATATTCATTTATTTCTGATGTACCAAGTAATGCAATTTTAAATATGATGGAAGAGCAAACCTTTTGCCACAAATATCACACTTAAGAGTCTTTATACCCTCATGTAGCACAATATGTGATTTCAAGTGTGACAGGCGAGTAAAACTCTTCTCACAAAGTTCACACCTATGAGGCTTTTTACCTTCATGAGTCAGACTATGCCTTTTCAAATTTGACAATCCTGTAAAGCTTTTCTTACATATTTCACACCAGTGAGGCCTTTTACCCTCATGTATTAAAATATGTGATTTCAAATGTGACAGGCGAGTAAAACGCTTCTGACAAATTTCACACTTGTGAGCCCTGTCTCCTTCATGTATTAAACTATGCCTTCTCAAATGTGACAACCGAGTAAACCTCTTCTCACAAATTTCACACTTGTGAATCCTTTTACCCTCATGTATTACAATATGCGATTTCAAGTATGACAAGTGAGTAAACCTTTTCTCACAAATTCCACACTCGTGAGGTCTATTACCCTCATGTATTAAACTATGCCGTTTCAAACGTGACAACAAAGTATAGCTCTTCTCACAAATTCCACATTTGTAGGGTCTTTTACCCTCGTGTATTAAAATATGTGATTTCAATTGTGAAAGGTGTGTAAAACTCTTCTCACAAACGTCACACTGGTGAGGCCTTCTGCCTTCGTGTATTAAGCTATGCTTTCTCAAATTTGACAAAGTAGTAAACCCCTTCTCACATTTTTCACACCTGTGTGATTTTTTTACCTCACAATTATGACTTTCAAAATGTGACACCTGAGTAAAGGTGGCATCACAATTTTTACAATTGTAGGACCTTATATCCTTATGAAACAATAAGGTACTTCTAGAAGATTCTCCATGAGTATCTTTATGAGATTGTTCTGAATGATCATGTTTTTCTTCAGGTGGTATTTTTGTGAAATCAGATTCTTGGCTTCCAAATTCCAGACAATCCTTTCCAAAACTGGAGTTTGTGTTTCTCATTGAGGCTCCAGCAGAGCACAATGGTGAATCATGGCTACTATCACCAGAAGCTGATTCTATATATAATCTGAAACATTGAAGGATTTAGAATTAGGTACAATAGTTGAAGAAAGAATGATAATTAAATGACAAAAGAGGCTCTGTTTCATGATAAACTGCCAACTATAATTATAAATACAATGAACAGCAGTCTCATTATAAAAAGAGTAATTTTCTTAATCTTCATTATTATTGTTAAGGTAAGTAATATAAAAATGAAAACTTAATGGTAAAACCCATTTGACAATTATGGTAATACAGGCAGGCTCTTTAGACCGCTTGACTCTCACCAAGGTGGCCCGGGTTCAATCCCAGGCGACCGCAAAGTGAGATTTGTGGTGCACAACACGGCGCTGGGGCGGGTTTTCTCCGGGATCTCCGGTTTCCCCCGCCATCTCATTCCACCGGTGCTCCATCTTCATCTCATGTATCATCAGTGTCATCGCCTGCGGTGCCGTATGTAGTAAAAGCGGGCGTTAAACACTACACACATAGGCAGGCTCTGTTACATGCTATGAGAAAAACTCAATTTTAAAATATGCTTTAACAACTATCAAGGAAGCGTTTTCGTAGCTTATCCCAAACTAGTTCATTAGGATAAGGCAAGCATTGTGAGGTCTAAAACATATTCTCAAGTTCCTTCTAATACATCTTCTTTACCAAATATTGATGTCAAATAATTATAATTTTCAGTCAAACATTCATGTTCAAATTTTGTATGGTAAATCTTCTGCTTATTTATGTGTTTTCTGAGGACATACCCTATATAGTAGCTTTCTTTCTTTATATATCTTTAACTAACAATTGCTCTATTCTCAAAATGTCCCTAATTCATTAAACTTTGAGCCTCATGCTTGACTGCAAGTTTTATGATTGGGACATCAGTCTGTCCTTTCAAACTGATAACATTTTTGGCTAAAGACTTCAAACTCACATTTATCACTAAACAAAACTTGTATCTATTTTGGATGGATAAAGTCAGACTGAGAAGTTCAATGTCATGGACAAGAATCGAACCACAAATTTCCTGGTCTCCATTTGGTCTCCTGAGCTACCGTGGCCAAAATGGCAACATGACACTAAATTATCCAACCAACTCATATTTTTTTTGAGTAAACAACTAGGGGTTCTCACATACGAGATACATCCTACAGCCTGCATCCTATTTACGGCAACCTATCTGGCAGAATCAGCAGTATTATCACGATATAAAACATAAAGACCACAAGGTACCTCCAAAGATTAAACACTTGCGACAGGTGAAAGACAAACTGGACTTCCAAGCTCCAGGAGTGTACTGCATTCCCTGTAAATGTGAGACACTATATATAGGACAAACCGGAAAGACCATTGCCACCAGAAGAAACGAACATGAATGGAGCATTCGTTTAATGCAACCTGAGAAGTCTGGACTGGCAGAGCATTGCTTTAATAAGGAGCATAGAGCCAAATTTTGGGAGACGACCATTTTAACAAAATGCAGCAGTTATTGGGAGCAGAGAGTTAAGGAGGCTTTGGTCATTTCTTCTGAGAGAAGCACGCTTAATCGTGATGCTGGATTTCAGTTCAGCTCCTCTTGAAAACGGCATTAAAATGGAAATCTATCGACTTAAGAAGCATAGATCTATACAACTTGATCATCAGATTAAGTAGTTACGTTTCTATGACTTAATTAGTTTTCTATACTCATGCCATCCTGTGACCTAGTATTTAATTTACTGCAAACAGTGTTCTGTTCAGGGATGTGAGTATTGGCTGTGTTTTGTCGTTGATTTTTTTGTTATCTCAATTTAGTGTTTATAACATTTCTTATTCATTCATATACTGATGATGAGTAGGATGTACATTCCCTAAACATTGATTTCTAATTATCTTTCACCAGGCTTATTTCGCTGGAATATCTTTATTCATCGCCAAAAAACTTCAGGTCTTAATTTATCATTTTGTCATATAATTAGCAGCTCTTGGAAGTTTGATTCATAGATTCAACAGCATACCTCTAGATCAAAAACAATATAATATTGAATAGAATAAAAAGAAGTTTTCAGAAAGTGGAGTGCCATTGTTACTAATTTTAGTAATATAATAATGGAATTTATAGACATTTTACATAGAGCACTGAAAAATGGTTTTAATCCAAACTCAAGCAAAAAAATTATCAATTATAGGCAAAAGAAATTAAAACAGATCACTACTCTTCAAAAGATAAATAAAAACTGGAACTACAAAAAGTTCACTTTCAACCCTAGGCCATTTCCAAAGTTTGAACGAACATTTCAAGATTATGACATCAAACTAGCACCACAAAACGGATTCTTGCTCAAGAAGTTGTTATTTAATTAATTAAAAAACAGAATACTACCAGAGCAAAAAACAGGCATATATATGATAGACTGCTAGGATTGTGACAAATTTTATATTGGTTTGATAAAAAAAAATTTGAAAACTAGATTAACGGAATACTAAAGGAACATAAAATATAAACAAACAGAAAAATAGGATAGGATAGACTGTAAGGATTGTGACAAATTTTATATTGGTTTGGCAAAAAGAAATTTAAAAACAAAATTAACAGGACACTCAAGTAACATAAAATATAAACAAACAGAAAAATAGGCAGTTGTTTTACACTTCTGGAATGATAACTAACACATCGAAGAGATTAAATTACTTAACTTGAAATTACAACATGACAAGAAAATTTTATATTAAAAACATTCCACATATTTTAAATTTGTAAGTGCCATCAGTGAATGGTCTATTGAACTTATGTAAAAATTCTTCCAAACGAGGGAGCCAATTATGATGATAGTGGCCAGTTGCTAATTAACTGAGAATGGGACTTCAATGGTCCCAAAAGTGTTCGTCAATGTTTAAGCAGACATGAGTGAAGTTTCAAGTTTTAAAAGATATGACTCAATTTTAAGTCTTTCAACATTGAATTAGCATATTTGAAGTTATAGTAAAGAAAGGGGCAATTTCTGATAGTTTGCCTGCAATCCTCCAAGTAATGAACGAGGATTGCATTTTTCTACTGTAGCCCAAAAAACTATTCATAATGGGAGACTTCAATCCCCTTCCAAATATTGAAATGATAAAGATACCAATCAAGCAGGGACCGCACCATAAAACTGGTACATTCCAATAACATAGAACTAATTTTCAATTATTAAATTATAGATGAGTTGTATTTACTACACATCAGCTTCACCTACATATCTATATTGAGGACACGTTTCACAAACCATTGTTTGCATCGTCGACTCTTATGCGACTAAAGCTTGATCCAGTGGTGTTGGTAGTTCTGGAGTTGCTGCTGCCATCTGTTGATTTTTTGATGAATTTAAATGTGGGGTTGTCTTCTGGCGGGATTTCAAAGTTCATTAGTACATTCCAATAACATAGAACTATCGAGATTTAACTGTATTGGAACACCACAGTGAAGCGAAAATTATTAATTTTTAGATGAGTCGTATTTATTACACATCTGCTTCACTTTCGTGAAGTGAAAGAGAAGCAGATGTGTAATAAATACGACTCATCTAAAAATTAACATAGAACTAATTTTCGTATAGGTACATAAGAGAAGCTGATTTGTAATAAATACGACTCATCTATAATTTAATAATTATTTCGCTTTACTGTGGTGTTTCAATACAGCTAAATATCGATATAATTTTCAATTATTTCAAAATTGGTATTAACATCCTTCATAATGGTTCAAATTTTAATCCAGATCTTTTATTTGTTTCCTCAGACTTAAGACATAAAATGTTGTATTCCATAAAATATGGGGTACAACCATTGAGCAAAATTGTTAACATAACCTTGCCTCTGGGATTAAAACTAATAACACTTCTCCTAACAAGCTTCTGCCAGCTTTATTGCAAAAAATACATCCCCACAGGAAAAGTTAAAATTTATAAACCCTTATGGTCTAAATATTTATAGAGCTTAAAAATGGAACATGACTCGGTCAGAAAGTTAGCTGAAAGTAACAAAGACCCTAAAAGTATCCTCAACTGGAAATTCGAAACAGCAAAATTCTCTGTACAAAAAGGAACTTTTATAATAATATTAAGGAAAGGACTGACTTTAGGAAAAACTATAAAATTCATTCCAACATGTTATAAAGATGACATCCATAATCATCTTATTAGTTACAGTGATATAGAATTAACGATATCCAAACAATTGCGCATATTTTGAATTTAAATTTTGCATCATATAAAATCCTAAGAATATAGAAAATATTACAGAATAACATGGACAAAAAAGCAACATCTTACCACTGAACTTCAACAGAGGAAATATTCATTGAAAAAACTATTTGTAGTTGGTGTGTTTGACACTTCATCACTTACATTTTTGTATTACTGAGGGACCAGTTGCGGAAGCTGTAACCTCCATCTTCAACCTTTTCCCAACTAATATCTGAGTCTCTCTGCTCTCTTCTCTCTGACGATGGAACTGTGAACTTCTTTGTCAAATTATCTACTGGTGGGATTTTCTGTCCGAATTTTTCCATATGAATATGTTCTCCCATGTTGTCAGTTCATTTTGGTTTACCACTTCTTTTAATCATTTTGGATTTGGATCAATGATTTTCATTTCCAAAATGAAATGCAATTGCTGACTTATCTTCTTGTTTCACTTTAATGAAACCGACTACATATCATTTTTAAATTAATTTTTACATCACAGTTACTTTATTTCTCCAATCATGTATAAGGAAATATTATTCATGAATTGACAGCCTTTTAACTTGATATAGCTCAAAACACCTAATAGCATGCTCCAGGACCAATCAAATTCATAGAGAATTCAGAAACAATTTGGACAAAAAAGCTAAAACCACATTACTCAACTTCCATAATAATAATGCCTTTCATGGAAGTGCTGAAAATAGTGTTGTAATAAATTAAATTTAAAAGGAGTCAATTAATGACACTAAACAACACTTACTTTTAAATTTCCCCGAACATGTTTCAGAGGCTATTTGCCTCCATTGTCAACTGGACAAGCTCTGGAGGAATTTGTTCTGGAAGTTCCACACTGTCACCTCGGATATATTTGCTAACAGAGCATAAAATATTTAAATTGCGATTTCTTTGTAATATACTGCACAGTTTTGCACTCAATATTTCCTCATATTTTGAAGGGCCACAATGAAATTTACTCTTGACTTCTTGAAATATTGATATAGATGCATGAAGGGACAAGCCACCCATTTCTAGCTTTCATATTGCTTTAGGTATAATTTTGAAATGCGTCTTTATAATAGTCAAGTCTCTCTGCAAGATTTCATTTCTGAAAGTGTCCAGTGAACGTTGAATTGCCAAAGCATCATTTGGATTCAGACATGACAATTCTGCAAATCCACCCTTCTCTATGAAGGCTGGTTCTACGGATTCTGGGGAGGACAGCACTTCCCTTCTATCACATAAAAAGAAAGAGTAAGAACATCCCAAAGAAAACTAAGGGAGCATGAACTATTATTTATTAAGCTGAAGAAAGAGATTTATTCACTTAAAGCTGAAAACTCTAAACTTCAGGAAGCTTATATGAATGATAATAAAGCTTCGTCAAATCTAGTTGAAGGTATGAACACACAAGGATATTATACAGACGAAGAGGAACGAGAACATGAAGCAGATTAGATTCTTCAGAAGAAGAGGTCAAACAAGAATAGAAAAGCTGAAGAATCTTCAGAAATAGAAAAATCAAAACCAAATATGACAAGAATTTCTACAAAGAATGACTAGAGCAAATACCTCCTCCAATCAATATAGTTGGAATAAAAGAATATCATAAGTTGCCAACACATGTAAAATAAGTAATGGCTCACTGATTTAAAGTAGTTACTCTAAATAATAATGTCTGGAAAATTAATGTACAAGACTTGGATACATATAGAGCTCTGACACAGAAAGTTGATTCTGAAAAGTTCCAGTGGTATACCTATGAAAACAAACATTAACGACCTATTGAAATTATTATTAGAGGATTAAACCCATCTTGTGAATCATGAGATCATTCAAGACCTACAAAGAAAGAACTTTAAAATTTAGGATGCCATTAATATTTTAAAGAAAGAATCAAGTGAAAATGAAAAGTGTGAGACAACCTGGACCAAAAGAGGACTTCCACTTTTAATGCTAACCTTCGATAACAAGGAGGACCTCAAAAGGATATCAAATCTATTCTTAACCTGATCATTAAGGTTGAATATATGAGGAAAACTTCCAAACAGATTCCACAATGTAAAAGGTGCCAGAGCTTTAACCACACTCAAGCCTATTGCAAGAAAGAACCGAGTTGAGTGAAATGCAATGGAAAGCATTTAAGCAAGAACTGCACAATGAGCAGACAAAGTACTCCAAAGTGTATTAATTTTAAGGGTAGGCACCTGGGAAACTATAGAGGTTGCAAGGTGGAAGTTGAATTTCAAAAAAGACGTGATATGGCTGCAAAATCATCTTTTTATTGATCAGGAATAGAAGTCAAGCAAAGATAGATTGAGATAAAGTAAATAAAAAGAGAAAAGAAAGTAATGAAACTAAAAGGCTAAAAACATACACAGAGTAAGCAAAGAACAAAGTAGTTGAAGATTATTCGATAGCTGAGCATTAAACACATTCCAAATAAATTAGATGAACAAATTATTAATTTTTAGATGAGTCGTATTTATTACACATCTGCTTCACTTTCGTACAAATCTCGATATATAGATAAACAAACTTCGGTAAATCAAGAATTAAGCAAAATGGAGAATATTATGCAAAATAAAAGTGCAAGTAGATACAAATGACTTGTTTTTGTATAGCAACATGGAACACAAATGACCTCCAGCTAAAGATTCAAGAACTAGAATTATTCCTGAAGTATGAAAAGATACATATACACAGTAAAATATATACAATAACAACCCGATCCTTTCAGAAGAGCAAAAAAAATATTATACATTCTTTGAAGCAGAAAAACATAATATACACATAGACAGACAAAGGTAACAAGATAGTCATAATGGATAAATCTGATTATATTGAAAATGTGGAACAAATGCTGACAGTGATTATTAAGCCATTAACAAAAATCCTCTAACTACTTGCCTACAAGCATATGAAAAACCCACAGTAAAATCAAGCATAATACCAAATATACAGTTAAACTGGATAACCGAACCTTACAGAGACTCTATGGCTTACCAAAAATACACAAATCATCCACAACAATCAGACCTACAGTTAGCAGTATAAATTTACCAACATACAAACTTGCAACGTAGCTAATAAGTAAGTTCAACACATTTCCTAAATTTGACAGCCTAAGCATCAGAAACACCTACGAACTTATAAAACACATTAAGGATACTAAATTAATAGTGGAAGATACTTTGGTCTCATTTGATGTCTCATCTGTCTCATATGATGCATACCAGTAAAACAGCTCCCACCGTTGATGTAAAAATGGATCAAATTACTTGGAATATCATCACCTGAAATCTCAGATTACATCAAACTAACCAAATTATGTAAGGAACAAAATTTCTTTCCGGTCCAAATAAAATATTTCCACCAAACTTCAGGTTTAGCAATGGGCAACCCCCTATCACCCTTCCTAGTCGATCTGTACAAGAGTGCATTAGAAATAAGGATCACCAAAAGTTTCCCTTGGATGTTCAAACTCTGGCAGCAGTATGTAGATGACACCTTTGCAATAGTATAAAGAAAAAAAAATCAGTGATGCACTTAAACTTTTAAACACCAAAGAGAAAGCATTACGTTTACTGTAAAAAGAGGAAACAGACGAACATTTACCATTTTTAGATCTAAAAATAATCAGAAATAAAAACAAAATAAACTGTGGAATCGACAGAAACACAACACAGATAGACAACTACATAACAGTTATGGGCTACAAGCCAAGATCCCACAAACAGGCAAACTTCAATAGTTTAACACACAGACTGGTCAACATCCCCCTCACAGCAGAAGAATACGAAACAGAATACAAAATAATAATTAAAATAGCACAAAAAATGACTCCCAAATCATTAGTAGACAAAAAAGTGAACTTAGCAAAAAAGAAGAAGCTACTAAAGGAAACCACAACCCTCTCAGCTACAGAAACTAAAATGACCTCCAAAATATTCACTTACCACCTATGGGCCTTTGATAAATTAAAAAAAGTCTTCAAAAAACAAAACATTCAACTTGCACCAATCAACCAATTACCCTTAAAAAACCTAATTTGCTCAAACATCAAAGATACCATTCCAGCTAACAAAATATCTGGTATATACCAAACTGAATGCTATGACTGTAATCAAATTTATATTGGAAAAACTAAAAGTTATTTAGAAACAAGCGCAAAGGAACACTTTAGGAACATAAAATGCAAACAATTAGAAAAATCAGCAGTTGCCATGCATTTTTGGGATAAAAATCACAACATAAATCCAGAACCAAAACTACTTAAAAACACAACAGGAAAACAAAAACTGTCCATATGGGAACAAATTTTCATTTCAAAAAATAGAAATAAAATATTCAATTTCGACATTCCCCCCAAAAGATTTGTTCAGCAAGTTCCCTGAACCACCACCAGAGGGAGACCTCCAACAAAATATTGCCAGCTACACCACTGAGAACCAGTCGATGTCCGGTTGACAATGGAGGAAAGTAGCCTCCAAAATATTTACCGAGAATATTATACAAATATAACAATTTGTAACAAAAGCCTCACTTAACTTAAGAAAATGAGGTTAATTGTTCTTTCTAAATGATATTGATTTCACGAACTCTTGTCCGCATCTTCAGTCACGGAAAACCACAGGAGAAAACAAATTCCTTGTTAAGGAAGTTGCTATGTTCTTCTGTTTTTTCAGTATTACTATGTTCTTATGTTTTTTTCAGTTTTACTATGTTCTTGTGTTTTTTCAGTAATACCAAAATCTGGAAACTAACAAACTTAAGAACAGAATCAAGTGCTGGTATTTCAAAATTCATTACCTGATGTTTATTTTTTAAAATAAATATCTTTTCCCAAACTGTTAAATCTATCGGGACATTTAATTGTTTTAATAATTTAACTTAAGGATTTATATTACGGCCAGTTGATCAGTTTGTTTATACTTAATGTTACCAAAATGTTCTTTCATTCTGATTTCCAAATTATGTTTTGTCTTGCCAATGTAAACTCGATCAGAATCTAAACAATCAAATTGATAAATACCAGATTTTTTATTATTAGGAATTTCATCTTTTTTAGAGAAATGTAGTAAATTTTTAATACTATATTTGTTTTGAGGAACCAAAGTTATACCAAACTCTTGAAAAACTTTTTGAAATTGTTTATTAAACCAAGGATGGTAAATAAATATTTTAAAATTATAATCATCTTATATTTTTTTAAGGGTAGATTTATATTTAAATTTTTCAATCTTCTTTTGTATAAAATCTTTATTAAAACCATTAAGTAAGGCTATATTAATAATATGTTTATATTCTTTATTAAATTCATCTTTATTTAGGGGTATATTTATTAATCTATAAATCAAACTATTAAAAACAGCAAATTTATGTGGAAAAGGGTTAAAACTTTTATTTTTTAGGTAATTATCAATGAGTAGATTTCCTATAAATACCAAAATCCAATTTACTATAGTTCTTATTATATTCAAATCCAAAAACGGAAGAAAACCATCAATTTCAGTTTCTAATTTGAATTTTATAGCTTTATTTGTAAATTTAGTAATTTTAAAGCATCATAACCTTGTTTATCAAGAACAATAGCTAAAATATCATCAACATATCTATACCAGGCTTTAAAAATCAAAGGGAATGCTTTAGAACTTGCATTTCTTTCATTTGATTTTTAAAGCCTGGTATAGATAAGTTAATGATATTTTTGCTATAGCTCCTGATAAACAAATAAATGATGCTTTAAAATTACTAAATTGACAAGCTATCAAATTCACATTCGAAATTGAAATTGATGGTTTTGTTTCTTTTTTGGATTTGAAGATAATAAGAAATAATAATAAATTGGATTTTGGTATTTATAGGAAATCTATTCATATCAATAATAACATGAAAATAAAAGCTTTAACCCTTTTCCATTTAAATTTGCATTTTTAATAGTTTGATTTATAGATTAATAAACATACCCCTGAATAAAGATGAATTTAAGAAAGAATATAAACATATTATTAATACGGCCTTAATTAATGGTTTTAATAAAGATTTTATACCAAAGATGATTGAAAAATTTAAATATCAAAAAACTGTTAATGATATTTCTACCATTAAAAAAATAAAAGACGATTATAATTTTAAAATATTTACTTACCATCCTTGGTGTAATAAACAATTTCAAAAAGTTTTTCAAGAGTTTGGTATAACTTTGGTTCCTCAAAAGAAATATAGTATTAAAAATTTACTACATTTCTTTAAAATAGATGACATTCCTAATAATAAAAATTCTGATATTTATCAATTTGATTGCATAGATTGTGATCAAGTTTACATTGGTAAGACAAAACGTAATTTGGAAATCAGAACGAAAGAACATTTTCGTAACATTAAGTATAAACAAACTGATAAATCGGCTGTAGATCATTTTTGGTCATTTAACCATAATATAAATGTTGAAGTTAAATTATTAAAACAAATGTCCCGATAGATATAATAGTTTGGGAAAAGATATTTGTTTTAAAAAATAAACATCATGTAATGAATTTTGAAATACCAGCAGTTGATTCTGTTCTTAAGTTTGTTTCGTTTTCAGATTTTGGTAATACTGCAGAAACATAAGAATATAGTAACATTGAAAAAAACATAAGAACATAGTAATACTGAAAAAAAAGAACATAGAAACTTCCTTAACAACGTATTTGTTTTCTCCTGCGGTTTTCCTTGACTGAAGATGCGGACAAGAGTTCGTGAAATCGATATCAATTACAAAGAAGAACTAACACCATTTTGTTAAAAGTGAAGCTTTTATTGCAAGTTGTTATATTTGTATAATTCCATTGCTTTACTGTAGCTAGCTTCATTTTCTACATAATAATTTACCGGAAAATTTAAAAGTGTTGTTTAGTGTCATTAATCGACTCACCCTTAAATTTAAGATACATATCTGGTTGATATCAGAAACATATTTAACAAAAGAATCTTTTCTAAGAATCAGAGGTTTTACAGCTTATCATACTACCCACCCTTTGGATGTAGCAGGAGGTGGCTCCTTGGTAATAAAAGATTCATGCAAACATTATGAAGAAACAAAAAGATAGACTGATATGATGCAAGTCACCACAGTGTGATTTACATGAAGAATCCAGAGTTCAGTGTATCTGATATATATTGTCCTCAATTTAATATCCAAAGAGATGAATATCTTGACTTGTTTACTAAATTAAGAGAAATATTTACTATTAGTGGGGACTTCAGTGTGAAGAACACTTATTGGGGTTTCAGATTAACTACAACTAAAGCAAAATCCTGGTATAAAGCAAGAATGTGGGCTGGCTGCGAATTCCACTCATCAGGGAAACCAAAGTTGCCTTCCGAACCAGAAAAAAACCCCTGATTTAATAGACTTATTTTTATCATAAAGGGTATGTCTAGAAACTACATTAAAGTGACCAAGTATGATGATCTGATTTCTGACCACACTCCAATTGTACTTACAATAAGTGAAACCATCATCGAAAAAGAAACCCCAGCCAAATACACTGATAATAACAGCAGATGTAAAATATTTGATCCAAGTTGGAGAGCACAAAAGTCATTGTGCATATTTTTTTAAATCACCTGAACAACTAGGAAGAGAAATAGGTGCATTCATACATAATATACAGCAAGCAGTGTGGAACAGCACACCAATGATTTAACAAAAATCAAATGATAATGATTACCCATTTGAGATACCAGTAATGTAACAGAAAAGAGAAAGGCTCACAAAAAGTGGTAATGTAGCAGAGCACCACAGGATAAAACAACCCTAAATCATGTAAGTAACAACGTCAAACAAAAACTTAACAGACAAGAAGATGAAGCATGGGCAACCTGTAAAATAACCTTACCAACATAGTTGTCTTATCAGATTTTAAAGCCACTATTCAGGGTGTTATTTCAAATGACTGCCCTAAAATGACTGTTATGATTGGTCATCCAGAAAAGGTGTGAAACTGCAGATCTATTTGTTTGTATTTTAAGTATCTCATACACTTCTTTAGTCTGGTTTCTAGATTTCTTTTTGTGTTTTCCAATTACAATCAGATGAAACAGAGACCATAACTGTCTGAGAGGACATTTGTTCATGACTGGCTTAATGATTTTCTTGCAGTGCTTTTTATGTGGTAAAGATAACTTAATGAATACTGACCACCTAACTGAATGTAAAATTCTGAAAAATAAAAAAGGTCTAGTCTCTAAATACTATAAATTAAGAGAAAGAATGATCTTATCAACAAATTCTGAAAACATGCACGCACGCACGCACACATTCTCTATCAGGTACAGCAACTAACCTTCTTACTATTTTAGTTAATTGATGGAAATTAATCATTTCTTCACACTAGCTGTATATAGGCTAAGGCTTTTGATAGATACAGTCAACATGAAAAACTCAATGCCATGGCCGGGATTAGAACCTCGGATCTCCTTGTTTCCGTCCAGTCGTTCTAACCCATTGAGCTCAATTGTAGCTCAATGGATTAGAGCGACTGGTGAGAAACCAGGAGATTGCGGACAATTATGTTCCAAAATAAAAAAAATAAAAAATAAACCTCTGTCATTTACAGAATATGAGTTGCCGAGGTAAGACATGTCTTGATGATGCTTATGCTCAGGACATCATGGGTGTGCAACTGGAGCTATATAGGGCCTGTTTATGCTCAGGACATCATGGGTGTGCAACTGGAGCTATATAGGGCCAGAATCAGGCCCTTTTTACTAAGAAATGTATGGTAAAGAACAACATTGTTATAGAAGGAAGGAGAGATGCTCTATGGACCATTTTGGTTTTGATAATACTGCTACTAGTTAGAGGAGTTGAGCTGAACCCTGGACGCAAAACGAAGATGACAATGGAAGTGCTGAAGGAGATACATAAAAGGGAGGAGACACTAGATAAAATAGGGTTATCAGAGAAGAAAATAGAATGCAGGGAATGGACAAGAGAATTGAAGGAAAAATAGCTGAAAAAAATGCAGAGATAAGTATATTGTTAAAAAGGAAAAATGATGAAACAGAGAAAGAACTAAGAGAATGTGGCCAGAGAATAGAGGCAATCGAAAGAGCGGAGTACAGAAGAAGAAAGCAAAAACTTGTGGTATTTGGCACAAAAGAAAATCGAGACGGCAGGACCTGGGAGCTGAGAGAGGAGCTTCTCAGGATCAGGAGATTGTGGACATGCACACGATTGGAAGAATGGTAAAAGGACCAGGTCAATTTTAATGAAATTGGCTACGATGAAGTTGAAATGGATAATAATACACAAGGCAAGTTAACTGAAAGGATCAAATATTTTTATTGAACAGGATTACATAAAAATGGAGCAGGAAATGAAGAAAGAATTGATTAGAAGAATGAAGGAAGCCTGGGCAGACAGGAAAAAAAGCATTTGTTAAAGGCTTGAAACTCTGTAGAAGGCGAAGATTGGATCCTTGCACTGCAGAGAATGAATTGAGAACAGGAAAGGAATGAGACAGTCCGCAAAATCAGAATATATGGACAGGTCAACATACCGAAGAGTGCGTGCCAGATAGAAATACAAGAACCAAACAGGTAGCCAAAGGAGGAGTAATGACGTTAAACATCAGAGGGGAAGAAGAGGCCAGAGATGGAGGGGAAGGAAAAGAGACACATGAATGGGAAGAGGACAGCACAGTGCAGATATAGAAGGATAGGACAGAAGAGTGGGGAAACATAGCGATGAGTGCAGCAAGTGTACACATGATGGGGCAAAGTGAGTCACCTTTGAGGTTTGTGAATGAAAGTGAGTTAAAAGAAGTGTTGGAAAGAGGGGAGATGGTGGTGTTGGGGAGTACAGTAGTGTTCAATTAAGAAGAGGAGAGCGGGGCAGAGATGACAGGAGTAACAAGGCATCAGAAATTAGTGGCCAAAAGAAGCAAATTTTCCTCCCTTTCAGGTAATAAATAGCAACAAATGTTAAGGCGGATGTTCTGGAACACTGAGGGTTTAAAAAGCAAATTGATTAATGGGAGTTGCATAATACAACAGCTGGACAAGACATAGTTGGAATTGCACAAATGTGGCTAGAAAATAATGAGTTAATACACTTATAAAGTTTATACAAATAAAAATATTTATTAGTACTGTCACCCGAGCGTCGGAACACCATATAGAGTGGGCAGCAGGAGACGGGTTGGCGTTCGCCCCGCCCCATCGTTTGTCTTATAGCGTTAAGAAGGAATGGCTGGGACAAAAAACAAAACTGTGCCATCTCTTTCTGTTCCACCTGTGTTCTCGAACTTACGGGATATTTCATCTAATGGAGAACCTTCCAGATCGGCAAGCGGACCCTATATAAGCAACACGTCGTGCAAGAGGAGTCAGTCAGAGTTCTTGGCAATCAGCGTAAGAGTTCAGTGCTAGTGTAAGGACGAGAAGACTGTGTATGTGCATCGGAGTTTATGTAATTGCGAGTGCAAGTGTAACTTTAATGGACGAACTGGTGAATTGTAATTGTGTGCAGTACGTAATTCTGTGTAATTGGCAAGTGTTAAACTGTAAGTCGGTGGAAATAAAGAACATTGTTGAGTTTGTGTAATTGGACTTTTCATTTCACGAACCCACAAAGTCACAATTGGTGTCAGGAGTGCGACATAACACAATGGAGGCAGCATAAGAAAAGATTTTAGCGGAACTGAAAGAAATGAAGATGGCAAATGAAAACCTCGCTGCAAAAACAGAAGCGGCAAATGACAACCTGGCCGCGGAACTGAAACAAATGAAGACGGCCAACGACAACATCACCGGGAAGATGGAAGAAATGAAGGCCGAGTTAACCACAGAAATGAGAGCAGCGAACGGCAGTCTGGCCACGGAAATGAAGGCGGCGAACGAGGCTCTCGCCGCAAAGTTTGAAGAACAGTTGGCCGGCATAAAAGAGGACGTCACAGAGTTAGGCGAGCGCGTCGAAGACCTGGCGAGCCGCGTTAATGAGCTGGAAGGGAAAGCCGACAGCAGCGTGAAGTCCCTGAACGCCATGGTGGAGGACGTCGTCGGCAGGAAGCTGAAGGATTTGAAGGCCGACGCGCCGGGACGCGACACAACATCTGCGCGCGTCAAACCTCCCAAGTATGACGGCGCGTCAACGTTTGAGGTCTTCCGCCGCCAGTTCGACACAGTGGCCAGGCACAACGGATGGTCACTGGAGGAGGCCACACAGTTAATAGCCAGCCTCCAGGGAAGAGCCGCGGAAGTCCTAAACGCGGTGCAGACGACGGCGGCGCCCAAGGACATCTGGGAGGCCCTGGAGAATCGCTTCGGGAACCACCGCTTAGCCGCAGCATACCGCAGCCAGCTAAAGGCAAGGTCACAGCAGCCGGGGGAGACGCTGCAGGAGTTCGCCATAGCGATCGAGCAGCTGGCTAGCAAGGCCTTGGTTGACCTGCCACTGGAGTTCGTATCCCGGGAAGCCGCCTACAATTTTGTCGACGGGGTACGGGACACGGAGATTCATCAGCGCCTGATGCTCGGCGAATATAAAACCATCCACGAGGCACTGACAGCGGCATTAAGGATGGAGGCGGCCAAAATAACATCCATCCCGACGTCGAGAACGAGGAGTGTCCGCTACGCCGGAGACAGAAGACCAGCTGAGGAAAGCCGGCGAACACCTAGTGGCCTGTGTTGGGGGTGTGGACAGCCCGGACACCTGCAGAGAGACTGCCCACACCAGGAAGAGCAGCCGGAAAACGAGTAAGGGCCGTCGTGGAGAGGGGCACGTCGGCGCCATCACCACCATCCCCTCGAGTGACACTGCGCGCCGTCAGCCAGCGTATGGATGACAGCCTCATCGCGGACGGTTGGGTAAGAGGGAAGCCGTGTCGCGTGCTGGTGGACACCGGGGCGGCCGTGACCATCATCAGACCTGACGTGGCGAAGGGTTTGCCGACAAGGAAGCCGAGCCGACCATACCAGCTTGTCACGGCATCGGGCGACACCTTGCCTGTGGAGAAGGAGGCCCTGCTGGAGCTGAACTTGGGACGGAGTGCTGTGCGTCTGTGGGTGTTCGTTGCGAAGGTGGCTGAGGAGGTGATTCTGGGACTGGATGCCCTCAGAAGCCATGAGGCGACGGTCGACGTCGGCAAGAAGGTCCTGCGGCTTAACGGAGAAGAGGTTATACTCCGTCAACCCGAAGAGCGCCTTGGAATTTGCAGGGTCGTCTTGGACGAAGACGTGGTTGTCCCCGCGAGGAGCGAGGTGGTGGTGACGGCGCGACTGGAGGGCCAGAGAACCAGGAACATGATGCTGGACCAGAAGACGCCTGTACACGGACTGTGTGTAGCCAGGGCATTGCTGCCGTGCCGAGAGGAGGTGCCCGTGAGACTGCTAAATCCTACGGATGCCGATCACGACGTCCAGGCCGGGACGGAGTTCGGAACGTGCGAGCCCGTGGTGAGCGTAACGGCTATCGACGAGACACAGGAGCCGGCGCCGAAGCAACACCTGGGGCCCCGGCTAGAAGGCTTAGTGGAGAGGGCGGCCGACCACCTGACCGCAGAACAGCTGGAGAAGGTTCGACAACTGCTAAGACGGTATCAGCGCGTCTTCAGCCAAGGTGATAGTGACTACGGCCGCACGGACAAAGTGCTTCACCACATCGACACCGGGGACGCCCGGCCTATTCGGCAACCACATAGACGCGTTCCGCTGGCGAAGCAAGGGGCGGTACGAGACATGCTGGAGGACGTGAGATCCAGGGGAGTGATTGAAGAATCTGACAGCCCTTGGTGTTCCCCTGTAGTCTTGGTGACGAAGAAGAACGGCGAGCTGCGCTTCTGCGTAGACTACAGAAAGTTGAACGTTGTCACCCGGAAGGACTGTTTTCCCTTACCCCGGATTGACGACACCCTGGACACGCTAGCTGGTGCACAGTGGTTCTCGACCCTGGACCTGAAGTCGGGCTACTGGCAGGTAGTTCTAGACCCAAGAGACAAGGAGAAGACCGCATTCTCGACAGGCCAAGGGCTCTGGCAGTTCACGGTTATGCCCTTTGGCCTCTGCAACGCACCAGCTACCTTTCAATGCCTCATGGAGTCAGTGATGAGAGGGCTGACTTACGACGCCTGCCTGCTAATCCTGGACGACATCATTATCGTCGGAAAGACTTTTGATGATCACCTAGAGAATCTGAGTAAGGTGCTACAGAGACTGCAGGCGACCAACTTGAAGCTGAACGCGAAGAAATGCCAGCTCTTCCGCAAGGAAGTGAACTACTTAGGCCACATAGTCTCAGCAACCGGAGTGGCCACAGACCCGGAGAAGACACAGGCTGTGAGAGATTGGCCTCGCCCAAAGGATAAGAAAGAGTTGCGTAGTTTCCTGGGGCTGTGCAGTTATTACCGCCGCTTCATAAAGGGGTTCTCCAACATCGCAAAACCCCTCACCCGCCTGACGGAGGAACACCGGCCTTATGTGTGGACAGAGGACGCCGAAAACGCCTTCCAGCACCTGAAGGAAACCCTGTGCAGTGCTCCAATTTTGGGTTTCCCACAACTTTGTGGCGCCTTCATTGTGGACACCGACGCCAGCGACCATTGCATTGGAGGTGTCCTATCGCAGATCCAGGACGGCCATGAGCGGGTGATAGCCTACTACAGCAAGACGCTATCCAAGGCAGAGAAGAACTACTGCGCCACCCGACGGGAGTTACTGGCGGTGGTAAAGACCTTGGAGCACTTCCACAAGTACCTGTACGGTCAGCCATTCCACCTGAGAACTGACCATTCCGCCCTAACCTGGCTATTCAGCTTTAAGAACCTGGAAGGCCAGACAGCACGTTGGGTCCAGAGGCTGCAGGAGTACGACTTCACCTCGGAACATCGTAGAGGGAAGAGCCACGGTAACGCTGACGCCATGTCCCGAAGATCCTGTCCAGAAGAGTGCGGCCGGTGCACAAGAGTGGAAGAGAAGGAGCGTGCCGCAGCAGTCCGAGTAGTTGTGGCAGTGCCTGCAGAAGGCTGGGATAGCGCAGGCCTGAGGAGGGAGCAGTTGGCGGACGCAGGCTTGGGGCCACTCTTGAGGGAAGTGGAGGCAGGGATGAGACCAACCTGGGAGGACATCGCACCGAGGAGCGCCACCTACAAGTCGTACTGGGCCCAATGGGACCCGTTGAAGACCAGAGAGGGCGTGCTGTTCCGGGTATGGGAATCACCCGATGGGAAGACGCAGAGAGAACAGTTGGTACTTCCCCGGAGTAAGGTCCCGGAAGTCTTGGAGGAAGTGAACGCCGGTACTTCGGGAGGACACCTGGGAGCGAACCGAACGATTGACAAACTACGGCAGCGCCACTACTGGCTGAGACTCCGAGCAGATGCTGAGAGATGGTGCCGTCAGTGTCACGTGTGCTCGGCGAGTCGTGGCCCCCAGACTAGGAGCCGGGGTCGCATGCAGCAGTACAACGTCGGAGCGCCATTCGAACGGATCGCCGTTGACATTGCTGGACCGTTCCCAGTTTCCGAACGAGGCAACAAGTACCTAATGGTGGTCGTGGACTACTTCACCAAGTGGCCGGAGGTGTATGCCATCCCAAACCAAGAGGCAAAGACAATCACAGACTGCCTCGTGGAGCAAGTGTTCTGTCGATTTGGGGTGCCGTTAGAGCTACACAGTGACCAGGGTACCAACTTTGAGTCCAACCTAATGAAGGAGGCACTACAAAGGCTTGGGGTGAACAAGACTCGCACTACGCCTCTACATCCCCAATCGGATGGCATGGTCGAAAGGTACATCAAGACCTTAGAGGAACACCTGAGGAAGGTCGTTGCCAGCCATCAGCGAGACTGGGACGTCAAGGTGCCACTGTTCTTGCTGGCCTACCGCTCGTCTACACACGACACAACTGGGATGACGCCAGCCAGCTTAATGTTCGGCCGAGAGTTACGCCTCCCTTGTGACCTGGCTTTTGGAAGCCCTCCGGAAGCGAAACAGCCAGCGACCGAGTATGTGGAGAACTTGGTGGACCTTCTCCACGACATGCACGAGATGGCTCGCCAGAACATCCAGAAGGCGAGCGACCGCATGAAGACCAGGTATGACAGGCAAGCCAACAGCCAAGGGTTCCAGCAAGGTGACCTGGTCTGGTTGTACCGTCCTACTAAGGGACGCTGCCCGAAGCTCCAGCAGCCATGGCATGGACCGTACCGGGAGGTCAAGAGGATTAACGACGTGGTCTACCGCATCCAGGAGGTTCCCCGAGGGAACCTGGATCGCCTGGCACGCTACGATGGTGCTGTTCGGGACGACCAGCTTTGAGGAGGGAGCAGTGTCACCCGAGCGTCAGAACACCCTATAGAGTGGGCAGCAGGAGACGGGTCGGCGTTCGCCCCGCCCCCTCGTTTGTCTTATAGCGTTAAGAAGGGATGGCTGGGACAAAAAACAAAACTGCGCCGTCTCTTTCTGTTCCACCTGTGTTCTCGAACTTACGGGATATTTCATCTAATGGAGAACCTTCCAGATCGGCAAGCGGACCCTATATAAGCAACACGTTGTGCAAGAGGAGTCAGTCAGAGTTCTTGGCAATCAGCGTAAGAGTTCAGTGCTAGTGTAAGGACGAGAAGACTGTGTATGTGCATCGGAGTTTACGTAATCGCGAGTGCAAGTGTAACTTTAGTGGACGAACTGGTGAATTGTAATTGTGTGCAGTACGTAATTCTGTGTAATTGGCAAGTGTTAAACTGTAAGTCGGTGGAAATAAAGAACATTGTTGAGTTTGTGTAATTGAACTTTTCATTTCACGAACCCACAAAGTCACAGTACACTGTAACTAGCTTCACTTTCTGTGTAAACACTTATGAAGTTTTAGTTATTTAGGCACTGCAGCCACTGAAAGGAAAGAAAGAGGGAGAGTGTCAGGAGGAGTAGGTGCATTTGTTAGATCAAAGTTACTCAACAGGAACAGCATAAAGGCAGTGATAAAGAAAGATAGGAATGTGAGTTGGTTAATAATAAAGAAATGTCCAGAAATAGAACCTAGTCTAGAAATAGGAATAGTTTATAACCCTACCACAACATCAAGCTTCTGTAATAATAGAACATTTAATAAACTAGAGGACGATATAGAGGAGTTAAGGCACAAGTTTCAGGGCATAGTGTTTTAGTTAATGGGGGTTTTCAATGCCAGAATAGGTGAAGAGAAAATTCGATCAATAAGGCATTATGAAATAGGTGGGGAGAAAGTACATGAATAGGTAAGGAGCAGCAAGGACAAGGTTCACAATAGAGAGGGGTAAAATTGCTCCATTTTTGTGAACCAATTTGTTTATATGTAATGGGGCAGTAAAAAGAGATGAAGATGGTGAATATACGCTTGCAAATAACAACAGTCAAAGTGTGGTTGACTATATCTTGTGTGGTGAGGAGCTCATTGAAAGAAATAGTAATTTCAAAATGACAAACGAAATACTGAGCAGTGGCCACTTTTTGTTAAGAATATAAATAGAATTGATAGAAGAAAGTGATAGAAAGGAGGAAGGTGAGCTTAAAGTAGTGAATGCATTTAGATGTAGGGAAGAAATAAAGAAGGAATTCCTAACTGAATTAAACTCAGAAATATAAGAAATAATAAGAATAGGTATAGAGGTTGCATTGAATGAGAACAATATAGAAAGAGGCTTAGAGTTAATGAAACTAATGAGTAGTGGATGGTCCGATGAAGAGTGTGGTAGGGCAAGAAGGGAAATGTTTAAAAACCTTGCTTGTTGGAGAAGAACGGGGGAGGGTAGAGATACGATGACTATGGTAATAAGTAGAGAAGCATACAAGAAATTATCAGAAGAAAAAAAGAACGAGTGGCAGAATAGTATTTGAAAGAAAATGAAGGATGCCATGCAACAAAAAATAATAAAATATGGGGTATGGTGAGAGAAGTAAATAGACAGAATGAGGTGAAAAATGAGATAATATCATAGGAATGGCTAAAAAACTTTAGGCACCTAGTTGCAGAAAGGGAATGGATAAACAGACATAGTATTCCGTTGGGCAAACTGAGATGGATGATGAGATACTAGACAAAGAAATTACTCAAACGGAAGTTTTTCAACAAATTAGAAGCTTAAAGTGTGGTAAAGCAGTGGGCATGGGTGGGATTCCAGGGGAGTTTTGGAAGAGGTATGGGGAAACATCAAGTGGATTAAAGAATATAACTAATTTATTTAACAAGATGAGAGAGAGTAGGAAATTACCTGACTACTGGAAAACAAGTGTGATTGTACCAATATTTAAAGGAATGGGGAGTGTAAATAGGCCAGAGAACCACAGGCAGATAAGCTTACCATCTATAATTGGGAAAATGTATACAGGCCTTCTAGCAGACACACTAATGGATTGGGCAGAAAGAGAAAATAAAATATCAGATTTTCAAGATGGATTTTGGAGGAAAAGGCAAACTATACACAATGTTTTAGTTAACTGATGGAAATTAATCATTTCTTCACACTAGCCCTACGAAATGATTAATTTCTATCAATTAACTAAAATAATAAGAGTTAAATGAAGCCAGGAACTCAAGTACTTACGATAGTAAGTTACCACAAGCTGTGTATCTCGAATGCAAGAGCCCCTAGTGGTATACCGGGGAAATATATGCGTCAAATGGAGAATTTAATGTCATGAGGGCAAGTTGGCCATGTTAGCGCAATGGGTTAGAGTGACTGGATGGAAACCAGGAGATCCGCGGTTCAAATCCTGGCCGTGGCATTGAATTTTTCATGTTGGCTCTATCTATAGACAATGTATTTAGAGTCAAGACGCTAATTGATAATACTTGAGCAGGAAAAGGGGGAGACTGTATGTTTTTTGCGGACTTTGAGACAGCTTTCCACACGATAAACAAGGGGGCTCTAAAATGGAAATTAAGTAAAAAAGGGGTGAGTGCATAAATGAAATTGATAATATACTGGGGTGAAATTCAGAACAAGATGTGGGCTGAAAGTACTATCAGAAGAGGCTGAACATAAGTTACGCTTGAGACAGGGGTGCAAATTGAGTCTTATCCTATTGAATTTATTTACAGATGACTTAATAGGGAGGGGTAAGGAAAGCAATGCCCATTACCAAATAATAATGAACAAAGAGATTCCTGGATTACTGTATGCAGATGATTTAACGCCAGGAGCAATTTCTGTAGTAGGTATACAAAAATCAATAGAGGCAATTCATAGGTCTTGCGCTAACTGGGCATTAAGGATTAACAGCAAAAAATAAAATTAATGGTATTTAAAAGAGGGTTGATACTGAGGAAAGGAGAGGAGTGGTACATAGGAGATCAAAAGGTACAAGTGGTAAAGGAGTATGACTATTTAGGTGTAAAGATGTGTAGCAGTGGAGGGTGGGGCGCACAAGGCAGAAAAGTGATAGCTAATGGCAGAGCGGCAACAACAGGGGTAAGAATATGTAAACATAAGCTGGAGATGTCAGTTAGATGGTTAGAAAGAATGTATGAAGGGGTCGTTGAATCCAGAACAATGTATGCAGTGGATGTTATGGGGCACATCAGAGATGGCAACACAATTAGACCAGATGTATGGATTGTTCTGCAAAGAACTACTAGGGCTGCTAAAATCTGCACTAAGAGAAGTGGCATTACTAGAGTTGGGAAATAAAAAGGGAGGGGAATAATAATAGAGAGAATACTAAAATTCTGGTATAAAGGTATTAAAGGGCAGAAAGGGAAGTTATTGAATCTGTGCATGAAGCAACTGAAAAGCATTAAGAATACAACCAGTTAGTGGTCGGAATTGGAAAGAATGGTATCAAAGATAGGCGTGGAAGATTTATGGAGAGCAGAGGAGTGATATCATTGTGGTTTTCAGAAGGAAGTGAGAAACAGAATGCAAGACATAGATAGGCAGGAGATATGAGAAAGTATAGAAGAAAAGAAAACTTTGAAATTTTATAAGCAATTAAAGACAGAATGGGGTAGGGAAAAATATATAGATCAACGTGACAAAACTGCAAGAGAAGGCATAGCATGAATGAGAGTAGGAATAATGTATCTAAAAGGGTTGAGAAGTAACGAGGTAGGGTGAATTTTGTGGAGATGAAAGGAGCACTGTTCATTAACTGGTAGAATGTTAGTTAGTTACTAACACTCCCCACATGGCAACCTTGGCCTTCGGGGTAACCTCACCCCACCAAGTGATGACCGGACCCATTTCTCAGGTGGAGGCACCCAGAGGGCGGTGTCCATTACCTCCGATGATAGGGTGATAGTGAAGATGGCGGTGAGGTGAGAGGACCTACAGTTTTTACCGTGGACTCCGAACCACGTTGGGCATAGGGGATACTTCACGTGTGCTAGACAGAGGTGAAGGCGTGGATAGGGCCGACTTAAAATCGCCAACCCCAGAGCCGGGAATCGAACTCGGGACCCTTAGAACGGGAGCCGCGAACTAAACCACCGCGCTACCCCGGCGCCCTAACTGGCAGAATGTTAGAGTTAACAAATTGCAGGAGAAAAATGTGGGATAAATGGGACAGTGTGAGCAAAGAGGTGGTGGCGTTATGCATGTTAACGGGGACGGGTGGAAAGAAAAATGGATGTATAGGAGAATTCTTATATAAGTTAAGAGAAAAGTGGATTAGGGTAAAAGAAGCGAAGGTCAAGAAGAAATGACACCAAGCTGCTCAGGAAAACCAAAGGCTTATGGCCATGGGGACCTGAGTCAGCAAGTAATTCTTAGGGTGAACAATTTCATGTATCTGTACAGGGTATACAATAAGTGCATGTACGATTTTAAAGCCATTGTAGTGAAACTGTAATGGAAACTGTACAAATTATTAAAAAATATTACAGAACATCTTTTATTTAAGTTCAAAGACAGGACACTTTTGAAAGGCCATTTATAGAGCTTATTAATGGTGAAACAACTATGAGTGGTTTTGAGATTATTATACATGCATAAAAGTTGTCTCCCTTTAGGTAAGGAAGCGCCAAACATTAGGAGGTTCATATTACAGTCTTACCTGGGTGATTTTACTGGAGTGAAGGCCCCATCCTGCAAAAGATTGCATAATAAATGTCCTGTATCATAAAAAGTACCTGGTTTTATAGAACCAGTATATGATATTAGGATTTACCCAGAAACAAAGATGAATATATAATAAAAAAAACTAAATAAAGGTATATACGTAATGAAACAAGTTAGACGAACTATGGATGATAAAACCTTAAAACTAGTGTATTATGCATTTATCTATTCACATATATAATATGGAATATCTTCATGGGGTAATATAAATGCAAAAGAGGTGTTAAAAATTTTCAGATTACAAAAGAAAGCTATCCGAATAATTGAAAATGTTGAGAGAAGATCTAGCTGTAGGCAGATATTTAAGAAGCATAATATTTTAACTGTTCCATGCATATACATATATGAAAGCATTAAATATGTAATAGAAAGGAATACATGTAAAAAGAACTGTAATGTACGCTCATATAATGTAAGGAATAAATCTAACTATTTTAGGACCACACTAAGGGGTACACTAAACAACAGATCATTAGAAAGTATCAGAAAAGACATGTATAATAGATTGCCAGGTAAAATAAAGAATACTAAACTATGTAATATTAAGAATATAAAAAGGTATTTGTCAAAACAAGCTTTTTATAGTGTGGAAAAGTACAAAGCAAAAAATGGAAAATAAACAATGTACATTTTAGCTTCTAAGCAGTGCATATAGTAGACTTTTGGGTGTATTTTTATGTTTTTCTTAAAGTGTAAAATGACGTATCCTCTCTATGAAATATAGGGGATGAATAAACTGAAATTGAAACTGAAAATTGAAATACAGCAAGTAGTTAGAAAGGAATACATAGTTTCATTTAATTATGTCTTAATGTTCTTAATTCTGCATTAAGTATTTAAAATATTTTATTAAGTAATAAGAACAAATTCTAAGACATTAGTTTTCCAAAAAGCTTACCTTCATGTCATCATAAGCAGATGAACTTCCTGTTTTGAGCCACCAAGTTTCTTCTTTAACTTCTATTTTGTTATCCTCTGGAAGAAATTCCCTCTTTTTCTCTAAACCGATTTCTATTTTGAATTCTGTCTTGCAGTTAGTGCTGCAACTAAAAGTTTCAAAATTAATCTGATCTATGAGAGGATTGCCAAAACATTCTGTCTCTTTTTGTGAAGAACAGTCTGGGAAGGGAGAGTCTGATGTAATTTCTGTTTTGATAATCACATTATCATTCCTCAGAAGCACTGTATCATGGTTACTCTTTTTCTTGATAAATAACTCACTCTCATTCTGGGAGGCTACATCAAGAAATAGTGGATCCTCTTCTTTAACATCCATTTCAAAACTGCTCTGCTTAGTCTGTGGAAAAACAAACATATAATGAACATGGACTACTGTACCTATAGTTGTATGTTACTACACCCTTTGTAGTCCCTATCTCAAGTTACATGTCATCAAATATCTGACTCATTCTGTAACTTCTGGTTAAGCTACAGCAACTTGTTCAGGCAGCTTTCAGTTAATATGTGCTATTTAATATTCTATAACATAGAAACCACAAAATTTTGCTGATACGAAGAAAATTTTGCTAAACTTTAAGAACCAAGGCTTGTTTAAGTGCTAGCAAAACTGCGATTACTGGATGAGAAATAGATGTATTCCTACTCTGAATGCTGAAAATAGCAGGAGGTCTGTAACCAGAAAATGAAGCCATTAAGTAAAATTAAGATACACTAAATATGAAGATAGAAGTGCATGCTTCCACGAGAAATATATAATAGGTTTCTTAACCTAACTTTTGACTACACAGATCATTTCATAAAAGAGAAACATTGGATTTATAAGGCAGTAATAGTAATAATACTAATAATAAAAATAATAAATAAATAATAATGATATTGATAATAATAATTATAATAATAATGATAATGATGATGATGATGATGATGATGATGATGATGATGATGATGATGATGATGATGATGATGATGATGATGATGATGATGATGATGGTGATGACGACGACGACGGCGGCAATGACGATGATGATGATATTTATTGAGACACTAAGCTTTTACAAGCTGCACTGTGTTTTAGCCCAGGTCACTGTTACAGAGGACACTCCATTGAAGTATACTTACAGACGTATTACAATATGTGTTGTTACAAAATAGACCCCTATTATTCCTTCCCATATATATGGATATACCTTACTTTGATATTTTTTATATTTGACATCTTTGATATCTGACATTCTTTCCTCCACAACTCCATTTCCTTACAATCAAACAGTGTAAGTTTTATATTCTCTAATGGGCACTTGTCTTGCAGGTATCTGTTTCTTTGACCTGTTAATCTCCATATCCCAGCTATTAACCATGCTATCCTCTTTCTTTCTCATTGGTCATGCTATCTATATACCTCTCCCTACCTGAGCTATCTTTCAATGGAATATAGAAGACAAGTGATCTCCTCTCTACTAACTAGTTTCTGAATGTCCATGTCTGCAAATCTTTTTGTTTTTGTTTTGTAATTTACGTCCTCCAATGTTAAGTCTTATCAGACGGTGAATCAATTGGATGAAATGATGCTCTAATGAGTCCAGGATCCATGGAACTTAAGAGTTACCTGACATTCATCTTGAAGGATAACGGAAAATTCCAGAAAATACCTTATCCAGGTAACTCACCCTGACCAAGATTCGAACTCAGGACCTCTTGAATGTGAGGCAGACACACTACCATCTACACTACCGAGGCGGACGCAAATCTTTTTCAGGCACCTTTCCAGAAACCTTTATAATTAGTTTCTCTCTTTCTACAAATGTCACCCATACCATTACCTTGAAAGTTACTTTGTAAATTACCTACCCATCCTTTATTTGTTAAACTTAGTTCTTGATACTTCAAGCATTGTTGCAATATATTCCCCTCCTCTAAATTCAATACCAAATACCAATAATTTTTCGACCTTTCTATAACTATCCCTTTTCTTGCAACTCTCCCCATCCTTTATTTGGTAAACTTAGTTCTTGATACTTCAAGCAGTGTTGCAATACAATCCCCTCCTCTAAATTCTATACAATATTCCAATATTTTTATGCCCTTTTTATAACTAACCCTTTTCTTGGAACTCTCCCCATTTCAGTTAGAGCTACTTCATTTGCAGTTAATATTGGCAGCTCTAAAACTTCATTACAAAATCCCCTGTGTACACAATCTACAACTTCCCATCCCTTTTCCAGCACACATATCTGAATACCATATAGCATTTGTGCCTCAACCACCGAATTATTATATACCCTTTCCAACCATTTCATTTCCATTTCAGCCGTTTTATACAAGCAACCTGTTACCACTGCAACTACTACTTTCCGTTTTGCCAGTGCACATTTATTTTGCTTCTCCCATTTCCGTCCTGCATCAATTTTCATTCCTAAATAATTACATTCACATACCAATTTATATTATATGCTCTCTTTCTGCCATTTCTCATATTTACTCAGTTTGGTACCTTTTTCAAATACTACAATTTGGGTTTTAGCTCTATTTACATTTAGGCCCCAATCTGCACAATATTTATCTATTTCTTATACAAATATTTTTAACCCATTTATAGTAATAGCATTAATCACCAAGTCATCTGCAAACAATAATCCAGGGATATGTAAATTATTAATTACTGGCAACAAATTATTATTGTTGCTTATATTTTTCAATATATCATGTATGAACAAATTAAACAAAACTGGGCTTAATTTGCAGCCTTGCCTTAGCCCTTTTTCCTGATGTATGTCCATAGTTATTGCTCCTTCCTCATATTTTATGCAAAATGTGTTCTCTTTGTATAACCTTTTTAGAATGGTAACCATTTTGTTACTCAACCCCTTCATTAATTGTTTACGCCACACTAAATTCATCTCTATTCGATTGTATGCTTTTTCGTGATCAATAAAAACAATATATATGTTACCTTTTTTGTATCTTAAATACTTCTGAACTAGTGTTTTTATAATAAAGACATTGTCCACTGTTCTTCTACCTTACCTAAAGCCCATTTGATATTTTGAAGGAATGCTGAATTCTTCAATCCACTTTTGCGTCCTATCAGCCTGCAAAAATTTTCTCCACATTGGACAACAGTGCTATACCCCGATAGTTGTGTTTATCCAACTCCCCTTTGCCCTCATATATTGCTGTATAATTGCTTTTCTCTAACTTTTTGGTATATAACCTTTGGTTATCATAGAGTTATAAACAATGATGTTAATAATCTAGCCCTGTTCTCATCTTTGCACCATCCTTTAAGAAATTCTCCTGGTATACCATCTATTCCTGGAGCTTTATTTCTCTTAATTCGTCTAACCTGTTTTATTACTTCCTCCCCTGTCATATCCCTATCCAATATCTCACTAAAGTTATTCTCTATTTCTGGGATTATCACCTCCTTTTTAGATTTTCACATGCACATAAGAGAAGTAACTTAACCTCTCTTCCTGACTTATATTATGTTTGATTACATATTTTTGTACAATGTCTATATACCCTTTCATATTTTACTCACATTATTTTCAGCAATAGTGGTGATTAGTTTATCCGCTTTCTTTTGTCTCCATTGAGATTTTTTACTTTCCAGTAGTTCATTGTAGTAGTGTTTACTTTGCAGATACTCCTTAGAGTGAGTATCTCCTATTTCTCTCCACTTTATCAATTTTGCCTTTACTGTGTTTTTATTCACCCTAAATTCCTCTTTAAACCAGCCATTACAAGTATTAGAATATCCTCTATTTGTCATTTTCATCCTCTCTCCTGCCAAAGTCATAGTAAAGATCAGAATACTACTTGTATTTGCAATTTCATAGTGATATAAACTATGCATTATGCGCTGCTGACATATTTTCCATATTGGATTCTAAAGTGTACTTAAATTATGTCTTGTCTTCTTCCTTCCATTTATATCTTACTAATTCCCTTTTTGCTGCACTAATCTTTGCTAGTCTTCATTGGGTGCTCCCTGAGCTTTAATAACCATGTCTGCTACTAATGGGAAATGCCCATGCCTAATGCTTATATTAGCCACTTTAATATTATTCACCATATGACTTAAACTGCACAACCACAATACATAGTCTATTACACTATGACCGTGTGCATTTATAAAAATAAATTCATCAAGTTCATCTTGCCCGCCTCGGTAGCGTAGATGGTAGCATGTCTGCCTCGCATTCAAGAGGTCCCGAGTTCGAATCTCAGTCAGGGTGAGTTACCTGGATAAGGTTTTTTCCAGGGTTTTTCCTTATCCTTACAGACGAATGTCGGGTAGCTCTAAGCTCCATGAACCCTGGACACATTTGAGCATCATTTCACCCAATTCATTCACCGTCCGATATGACTTAACTTTGGAGTACGTAAAATTTAAAAAAAAAGAAAGTTCATCTCCATATTTTCCATTAAGAATATCCAGTGCATTTTGCTTAAAGAGATTAATGGATTTCTCACTACCCCTTTCTGTCACCTTATCCTTGCTATGCCTAGTATTCATATTTTTCCTGCTTACGTTGCTTGAACCAAGCTGATGATGAGAAGATATTCATGAAATCGTGATCCTAGTCAATTTATAAGAGAACAGTCGTAATTTCTTGTAAGATAACTGGAGATGTCAGTTAGATGGTTAGAAAGAATGTATGAAGTGGACACTGAAGCCAGAGCAATGTATGCAGTGGAGGTATGGGGCACATCAGAGATAGGAACACAATTAGACCAGATGTATGGATTGTTTTGCAAAGAACTACTAGGGCTGTCAAAATCGGCAACAAAAGAAGTGGCATTACTAGAGCTCAGTAATACAAAAGGGAGAGGAATTATAATAGGGAGAATACTGAAATTCTGGTATTAAAGGGCAGAAAAGGGAATTATTGAATCTGTGCATGAAGCAACAAAAAAGCATTAAAAATACAAATAGTTGGTGATCGGAATTGGAAAGAATAGTATTGAAGATAGGTATGGGAGATTTATGGAGAGCAGAGAGAATAAATCATAGCACTCTTTCGAAGGAAGTGAGAACTAGAGTACAAGACACAGACAGGCAAGAAATACGGGAAAGTATAGAAGAAAAGCAATCTTTGAAATTTTATAAGCAGTTAAAGAGACAATGGGGTAGGGAAAAGTATATAGATCAATGTGACAAAACTGGAAGAAAAGGCATAGCATGGATGAGAGCAGGAATATTATACCTAAAAAGGTTGAGAAGTAATGAGGTAGGGATGTGTGAATTTCGTAGAGATGAAGAGAGCACTGTTCATTGCCTGATAGAATGTAAAGAGTTAACAAATAACAGGAGAAAAATATGGGATAAGAAATAGGACAGTGTGAGTAAAGATATATTGACATTACACATGCTAACGGGGAGGGGCGAAAAGAAAAATAGATGTATAGGAGAACTCTTACATAGGTTGAAAGAAAAGTGGATTAGGGTAAAAGAAGTGAAGGTCAAGAACAAATGACACCAAACTGCTCAGGGAAACCAAAGGCTTGGCGAGGGGACCTGAGTCAGCAAGTAAATCTTGAGTCAACAATATTCATGTATTTGTGCAGGATGTATAATACTGCATGTTCAATGATAAAGTTATTGTAGTGAAAATTGTAATGGAAACTGTACTAATAAATATGAAATATAAAATTAGTGAAGTTTTTTAAGTTACAAATTATATTTGTAAACATTTGTTTGCTACACTGTTAATAGTTTTATATTTTACGTATTTGTGCATTTTGTAATTATTCTGATAATGGTATCATCAACAAATAGATTTAAACACTCAATCTCATGTTTTGCATTCCGCACTGTATCCTTTGTTCTGGGAAGAAGCTTAACAATATTGTGTGCATGGGTTCTAACAGTTACATTACCTCGCATCTTCTTCCACTTGGTTTTATTGTCTTTTCCAACAAATAAATCTACATGTCTTGTTTTGTTATAGCTTTCATCACTGTTTTCTTGAATCTCGAATTCACTGTCTGTTACTTGCTCCATACCAGAATCACATCAGTGTGCCTGTGCAATGTCTTCTTGAGTTTTATCTTCATCATCATGATCTGTCAAACTTTCCTCTTCACTATTCCGTTCACTATACCACTTAGGCCAAACATCTGGATCACTGCTACACAACAATTGTTGTCTTTTTGGAGCCGGCATCATGTTAAACTGTAAGCAACATATATTGATAGAAACAATATTCTTAATAAGAGGTACAGTAATTCTAGAGAGATGGATAACTAAACATATAAACCAAAAATACAAACAACACCTACCTATTGTGCAACACGATTAGGCGTGTGGTCTACAGTGGTAGACCCACATAAGACAGCGGTCAATAATTAAAGTCTGTCACTTTCAAAAGCAACTGAAGTACTGATAGTGAAGACATAGCGCGCCTAACAGCTAATAACAAGCGGGAGTATGTGTGCAATGCAAAAGTTGAAGTAAAACAATTCGAAACACCTGTCTACACAGGTAGACCATGCGCCTACCGCAGGGTTAAATGTCATTCTAACCTCAACAGATGAAATGTGTAGTGTTTAACGCCCGCTTTTACTACATACGGCACCGCAGGTGATGACATTGATGATACATGAGATGAAGATGGAGCACCGGTGGAATGAGATAGCGGGGGAGACCGGAGATCCCGGAGAAAACCCACCCCAGTGCCGTGTTGTCCACCACAAATCTAACTTTGCGGTCGCCTGGGATCGAACCCGGGCCGCGTTGGTGAGAACCAAGCGGTCTAACCACTGAGCCACGGAGCGGCCTGCCTCAACAGATGTAGTAGATATTGTAATGTTTTCATATTGTATTTTGCTTCAGTAATATTTTATTCTTGCAGGTCTTATGAAGCACCATATGCAAATACTTTACCCAACAACTTAGCTAAAGAGAATGCTGCCAATTCACACTTTGCATTGTTTTAAGGATTTTGTTATGAGTGTACCTCTAAAATCTTAAGGCATTCGCTATATATGTACTTATAACCCATATGAGCCTTTGTATCGCTTTGCGAATCCGCAGAGCAACAAATAGGAAGTTAACTCAACATCAAATTAGGTTATGGGTAGTGATATATCATACCTGTGACTTTCCCTCATTTTTATAGTGCTGCTTTTGTATTATATTGATTTAATTGACTAATGTTTAATGCTAATTTTAATTCAATCCATCTTAATACTTCGTACATACAGAGAAACCAACTCTTGCTATTGCACAGTTGAAGAGAAACCTGCTGCTGCTTGCTGCCCGCTTCTTTTGAGACACCAAACAATATAGTTGTCGACGGGCCCTAAAACACCACAGACTCACTCATCCAAACAATATACGAAATAAGAATACTTGATACTTGCATGAAAGTTATCAGTTTTGTCTAGTATTTTGTGGACCAGAATTTCAATGCGATGCCCCAATTTACATATCAGGCTTCAGCAATTTAAATGTTATGCTACTCTTTCGAACTGCTTTATATAGATTCAAATTTACACCTGATCTTGAATTTAACCATGAATTATTAAGGTAATGAATGAAA
Source organism: Mantis religiosa (assembly GCA_030765055.1). Lineage (NCBI taxonomy): Eukaryota > Metazoa > Arthropoda > Insecta > Mantodea > Mantidae > Mantis > Mantis religiosa. The sequence continues at coordinate 27,305,768 of CM060951.1, read as the reverse complement.
TACGTAAGATTAAACATTGATTAGAAATTAACAGCGAAATCGCGAAAGCAAACAATAATGGAGACAGAAATAGTGTGTCACAGATATACGATCAATATAATTTGAAAATTTGCTTGCCTTCCGCTCAACTTTTCAACAGTTGAGAAGGAAATGTTTCGAATATCAACGTAAGTCTTTAACACCACTCTGATATTTTGTGCACTAATAGGTATGTATTTAGTATTAGGTTTTAATGTAATTTGACGCTAACGGCCATTTTCTTAACATAACTTAGGATTATAACCATTTATTTATCTATTTACTGCTCAAAAGTAGCCATATCCAGAGTAAGTAGGTGTTCCGTCTAGTCTAGTCCATCTAATCCAGAAATTCTGTCCATTAGATCGCGCATTGTAGCAGGAACTTCCACTGTTCATAGCAAATAATTCGTTACGGGAATTCATTTCAATTATTTTATCTGTCATTATAGCAACCTTTTCAAGCCCTTCTTCGCTAACGATTACAATGTTTTTTATTGAACACGGAACTTATAAGAATCATTACTAACACCCACAACAGATGCTCCTGTTAAGATATTTTTAGAAGATTGAAGATATTAACGCTTCCTTGCATGTATGTATTCTCGATCCTAAAATTCTTTCTATTCAATCGTGCCTTATTTGCAACAAATAATGTAATTCACAGAATAAACACTAGACAAAAGCATAAATCCATTATTCCCGTGCTAAACTTTCTTGCTTGCAGAAAGGTGTGCATTATGAAACTATCAAAATATTTGGCGCACTTCCTATAATGTTCTTAAAGAAAAAAGTTTATAATTTCGGTGCTTATAAAAATGCTGTTAGAGAGTATCTTTGCTCAAAATCTTTTTATTCTGTACAAGATTATCTGAATGATAAATTATCCTGATAATGCTTCTGTAGCTCTGTAAGTAGTATCTAACTGTTCTAATGACAAATCATTAGCAATAAATCTTTGATGCATTTTGAAAGTTTATTTTTTATGTATATGTATTTATGAAATAACAATGAATGGTATCCATTGCAAAAAAGTTGAGACTTACTGGCATAAGCCAAGTGAAAGCTGATGTAAGAAGTGTTTGATTTTGTATCATATATAATTATCCCTGCTTTGTTTTCCATGTTGCTGTTCATATGGCCTGCATACTATAATATGCGTCTTATGTTAACTTTTCAAGTACATATATATGCTATTAAACTTTATACCTCTGGACATGTTCAATGTTCACAGCCTTTTCTGGCTACAAGTGAACCTACTGAACGTAAATCAGTCTAATCTAATCTAACCAGAGGGTCTTAAAAACTTTTTCTGATACATGTATCCCTACCTACGCTTGCATATTAGGTACGCAATAATTGACTAGGTTTTTCACCTCCTGAATCAATTCCAGTAAACCAGTCTCTTGAAACGTTTATCTTCGCTTTCCTTGTAAATGTTCAGTATACTGTTAATTCTGTAAATATTGTGCTTGCTATGTCCATTATCCTATACAAGATACCAAGGATGAATTAAGATGAATATGAAGGAATATGAACTTTCCTTGACCAATAAGTATATATTTGTTTCTGCACTTGTAATAATGTCCCAAATGTTTTATATGTATTTAGGTTCCAACTGATGCACTAGGTCGTTAAATTCACTCGCTTCTGAGATAATTGTGCAAATACACTAAACTGTGCCTCCACCTGATAAAACCACATTTCAGGTTTCTCTATCCAAAAAGGTGGAATTTTGATTCTAAGTTATTGGCTTCCAATCTTGTATCTGGTGTGGTCTCGTTTGTCTACATGTCTCTTCTGTTTATCATGTGGGAGTCATCAATATTTAACTGTCGATACTGAAACACTAATATTAATTGTACTTTTTATTTATCTGAACTTTTTCAAAAACTATTTGTAATGTATTTACTGTTTTTTCTGTTTCTCAATTTTCCATTTTTTAAATCAGTGTTTCGATATCAGCACCTATTACCTCTTGTGGTAAAGCATTATAAAATTTTATTCCAATAAAACTAGGCATATTTACATACAAGTGTACTCTGTAGTTAAGGATTGCATAATCATTTATATATCTTGTGTTATATCCATGGACATTACAGCTTTTTTACGGAGTGGAATTATACTTTTTAAGGTGTACAATAATGTTGTTGGTACATAAGCTTTTTAAATGATGATGATAGGTGCATAACGGGCGCCCAACTGCAGCAGCTATCACTGCCCTTTAAATATTCATTCATGGAAAAAGCCAGATATAAATGGTTCTAAAACTGTATACAAGTGTAAATAAACTTACAAAAAAAAAAAATGTAACATGTATATAACAAAATAAAAATAAAATAAAAAGATGTATAAGGCCAAATGGTAAAAAATTATCTTCACTAAATTCTAAAATATAACCTAGAAAAGCAAATAAAAACTTTCTCCATTGCTTTGTTATCATCCGCTAGTATTTCTGCATAGCTGGCCGGCAGCTGCAGAGACATCCTAAGGTGTGCTAGGCAAAAACACTCCAGCAGCATGTGTCAGACAGATAACGCTTCATTGCAAAACGGACAGACTGGAGCAAGCTCCTTTCTAAACAGAAAACTATGCGTAAAAAAGCAGTTACCAATGCACAACCGAGCCAAACTCACCTCCTCCCGACTAGATGAACGACAGAGGTAACCCAGGGAATCAGAAGTTCTTTCAAATATCTAAGTTTATTGCTATGGAGAGCAGACCACTCTTCCTGCCAGCAGGACTGCACAGCTCTCCGCGACACAGCTCTAAAATCTTCTGATGTAACAGATAGTATTCTAGCCCTGGGCTCCAGGGTAGCCATCTTAGCTGCTGAATCTGGCATTTCATTCTCCCGCAATCCAACGTGACCAGGAATACATGCCCATACCACGCTAACGCCGGAAGCATGTAAAACATGGAGGGCATCCTGGATACGCTGCATTATAGGGTGGTAATTGTACAGCTGCCAAAGGCTTTGAAGTGCACTTAGGGAATCACTCAGGATTAAGCAGTCCCCCATCTTTCATGGACGTACATGTAAAATGGACCAGTATATTGCATAAAGCAAGCTTGGTAAAGCTAATATATATATTTGATCATCTAAACATATTGCTACATGGATCATATTTAGATAGCCCGGGTATTGATTATCTCTTTTTTGTGGAATAAACATTTTGCCAAAATTGTATTGAAGACAGTAGTATACAGTGCTTACTGTTTGAGTTGGAATGTATTTTATTATGTGTAAGTTTTTGCTGACTACTGATCTTGATTCCTGTGTATGGCCAGTATAAGTAAGTTTTTTTATTTAGATTCATTTCTAACATTTACAAATCTATGCTATCGATTAAATTATGGCTTATGGTAGGCTGTAATAATGACTCAGTATTTTTAAATTCAGAAGCAATTGATTTACACAGCTGCATTTATGTACATTTCTAAGTTGCTAGAGTACTTAACTACTGTACTTACACTATTGATACATATACCTACTGTGGCTTTCAAATGGGTTGATGTTGTTCTTGAACACTACTAGCCAGCAACAAATCGTAGTCCTATGGTATTATCATATACCATTCCCTATAGGTGGGCTGTGATGTTGGCATTCACAAATGCGAAGTGAATCCATCTCTAATAACACTATTTGTGCTAAGACAAATATCCAAGTTTCACAAAAATGCAAGTTTTGCAAAAAGTGATCCACCAGGAAGATATGGAGTAATGTTTCTAGCATTGCCATGAAAATCACAAATTTAGAGTTTAATTGATTTTTATGATACAGATAAATAAAATTCCAATATAACTTTGGTACTTTTTATTTACATTTATCATCATTGTTATTAATGTATGATGAAGAGTCCTTAGAAGTAATGTAAAGTGTATAATTGTGTATATTCTATTGTTGTTCATTAGAGAAACAATCGGATGGTACCCGCCTTGGACATGGGTGTTTGTGTTTAGTGTATATATGTGTGAAACTACAAAAAACACACTAAAATGAACGATAACAATAAAAAAACATTTTTGAACCAGTTTTTTAACCACCACCTTGATTTGCTCAAGTAATTCTTTTCGTACATCATGTGAATATTTTACATTTCAGTTCTGAGAAATTACAAATATGCGTACAGACACACTAGTACTCTGTTTGAATGCCATGCCCAGACCGAGTTCCATTCCTTTTTGCTGAGTATACAGTGCACGTTTTTAATTGACTCTGGATCTTTATAAAATTATGAAGCAATGAAGGGGATGTTGCTGCACTAGGTAGACTCCTCTCCACCATGTACATTTGTTTAATGTGAAGTTTCCATAAAATAATTTACATTATTTTTTCTATGTAACTGCAATTGGTTTCCATGCGCTGTTCTAACAGGCAGGTTGCTCAGGTCATAAATGATTGTACTGTTTACAATAGATACATTTACAACAAAATAAAACAGATATTTCCACTGATTACATAGAAAATGAAGCTAGTTACAGTGAAGTAATAAATATTACACAAATATAAATATTTATGAGATATTTCCACTGTTTTTTTTCTGGCATTCCCAACAATAGTATTTCTTTGTTGATTTACCAGGTCAAAATTCCCTGTGCAATGATGCTAATTTATAACAATGCTATTATATGGAATGTTCACTTTCTCATTTTCTTTACTACTTTTTCTTACCGCCACACTGTCTGTTCTTAGATCTGAATTTATGGACAGTGGTAAAATGTCTCTATTTTCATGCTTTGAAGTTTACAAGATTCACCTCACTTCAGTTTTAGACGTTTAGATATCCTGTTAGTGTGACCATATACCGTAAGCACCTACTTTATTTTCTAACCACCTTCTAGTTATTGTGGAGCTAAAACAAACTTCCAAAATAAATATGTCATTGTTTTGTTTAGTGTTTGGACATACCAAAAACAACTTGTTCCTCTAGAAGAGGCTAACAGTTCTTCTTTTCTTTTTTCCTTAGATACACCTTGAAGTCGACAAGATACCCATTCTTGCTAACCACAATACCCCATGCTTTCATTTCCTATATATATAAAGGTGTCTTGGACATATATTGCTTCAAATGAAACCTTCTTCTGAAGCTTATCATTGTCTTGTCCACAGCAAGATTGTAGCCCGAATTATAATGCATTTTTTTTACAATGTTAAGTGCAGGCCAAATTTTACATAAATAATCTAACTTCTCTTCTCCTGATTATGGTTTAACTTCTTCGTCATTTATGTGAATATACAGAGAAAGCACTTCAGAATGACTGAATGTAATTGCCTGGTTTATAACAGGACAGATACAAAAATTGCCTGTTAGATTATTTCTGGTTTCGAACAGATCTACCATTCCCATAAAGATAAAAGTCCCTGAATATGGCCAATGTCACACTCATTTCTGTCTCCCTATTGCATATATTGTTTATTCACCTGAGAAAGCTTCGCATATTTACTGTCTTCGATGCAATAAAATGTGAAATTTGTTATGTAGAAAAAGAGTAAAGTATTCAATTTCTTCACATCCTACTTTTATATCATGGCAGATACCTAAAGGGAATGTAAATGGTCAGTTTTGTAAAAGAGAACTGACATATCCATTTTAGGGGTGGATTCTTTTGTGTGACCAAAGTATCACTATCATTCACATGGTTGCTAACAATGCCACTAACACACTGTTCCATATCACTGTCTTGTGCCGAGCCATTAACCATGATGCTTCATAGTTATCGCTTTTGTTTGTAATTCTTTCAAAATGGCGGCTTGTATCCCTTCCTCTGTAGTCTGTTTATGCTCATATTGTTTACATCCTGAAGACTCTGCATTGCATTTCATGGCCATAGTTTCAGTATTACTTTTTATTGTAATTTATGTCCTCCAAAGTTAAGTCATATCAGACGATGACTGAAATGGGTGAAATGATGCTCAGATGAGCTCAGGGTCCATAGAGCTTAGAGTTACCTGACATTTGTCTCTCAGGATAAGAGAAAACCCTGGAAAAAATCTAATCCAAATAAGTCACCCTAACCAAGATGCGAACTCTGGACCTGTTGAATGTGAGGCAGACAGGCTACCATCTATGATACCAAGGCAGGGACAGTGTTCTGCTTAGCAAAGTGATAACCTGAAGCCAGAAAGGCATGTGCTTATTTTTAGCCTTGACATAACAAAGAATTGATGTCAATGTGCCCCAGTGCTTCTCAGGTTCTCCATACACGTAAATAAACAATAACCTTCAAGTTAAGATGCATCCTGTAAGAGGAGATTTGAAGACAAATAAAGCTTTACTACAGTGTACTACAGTATCCGGCACAGGCTCCATTTAAACCTACTACACTTTACAATGATTTGAGGGGCAAAGAGTTAAGCAATAATCCAGTGACACATTATTATTATTTAAGTCAGTTGATGGAAATTAATCATTCCTTCACACTAGCTGTGTATAGGCTAAGGTTTTCTGCTTATTATTAATTAGGGTGAATTTTTATAATGATTGATGTGAAAGTGTTTTGCCATACACCTAATATATATAAAGCAGCATGCCATATTATATACTTGCATAATTTGAAAGGTAGCATAATAAAGTGTTATTCAACAATAAGGGAGTTCAGCGTAGAGTGTTATTAATTAGTGGAACATATTTTTCTTCAAAATTCTTAAACCAATAGTAAAATGAACTGTTAATTCATGCATCCTAAATATGCACCTTTGACATTAACCTATTTTACTATTTAGCTTTAAAGCTATTCCTTTGCCCATTTTGCCTACATTTTGATAATGTTAACTTTGGCATCAGTTGGTTTAGCTGGGTAAAAGTTACATTCTGAATCAGCCCAAAATCTTTAAAGTTGAATGTTGGTAAACTAATTGTGAAAGCTATAAAAGAAGAAAAGGTCAAGAAGAAATGACACCAAGCTGTTCAGCAAAACCAAAGGCTTATAGCCAGGGGACCTGAGTCAGCAAGTAAATCTTAAAGTCAGCAATTTCATGTATTTGTATAGGGGGTATAATACAGCATGTTCTATGTTAAATTTTATTGTACTGAATTTGTAATGGATAGTGTACAAATAAATAATTATCAAATATCAAATTGTGAAAGCATCATTAGAGAGATAATTTTCAGCCCAAATGAATATCATAAATGAGAGGTTCTTTCTGTGGTAGGGCACAATGCAAACAATGATGCTGCATGACTACTTACTACTGCCATATTATCCGTGTTAGGTAAGATACATACTGGAGTTTTGGCAGAGAGAGTACAAAAGTGGGCAGAAGACAAGAGCAAGCTATCAGAATTCCAAGCAGGCTTTAGACAAGACAGGAGAAAAGTGGATAATATCTTTGTGATAAGCACATTGATAAGTAAATATTTAGCAGTTAAGAGGGGGAGGGTATATATATTATTTATTGACTTTGAAAAGCCTTTTGATACAATAAATTGCGAAGCACTATGGTACAAATTGAGTAAAAAAGGAATGAGTAGCAGATTTATTCAAAGCTTACAAGGTATATATTCAGACAATGAGTTTTGTATAAAGATGGCGAATAATAAAGTAAAAATATTCATTCAGAATAATATAGGATTGAGACAAGGCTGTAAGTTGAGCCCCGTACTGTTTAATCTGTTTATAGAAGATATTTTGCATGCAATTAGACTGGAAAATAGGCATGTACCAATAATTAATAACAGGGAAGTACCTGGGTTTTTATTTGCAGATGATTTAGTTCCAGGAGCTATTTCCAAAGTGGGAATACATAGAGCAATTGGAGCAATAGATACATTTTGTAAGGAATGGAGCCTTAGAATTAATGTAAACAAAACCAAAATTATGGTATTTAAAAAAGGCAACAAGTTAAGAAAAGAGGAGAAATGGTATTGGCAAGGAAGAGAAATTGAGGTGGTCAATACATTTAATTATCTAGGAGTATGATTAAGCAGTAGTACATCAGCAATTTTTGAGTTTACAGATCATATATTGGAGACTATTGACAATGATAATAACTGTACAGGCTTACTAATAGATCTAACCAAGGCATTCGACATGATTCATCATGAAATTCTGTTACAAAAGCTGTACTATTATGGGATAAGGGGAATAGTATGGGATTGGTTCCAATCATATTTAAAAAATCGGAAACAGATGGTGGAAATCACAAATGTCGATGAGCGGAATGTCGTACGTAATCACTATTCAAAAATGGAAAAAATTAAATATGGAGTTCCCCAGGGATCCATACTAGGACCCGTCCTCTTTTTAATATTCATAAACGACTTCCCAAATTATTTAAATCCAACTCGAGTAACTATGTTTGCTGACGACACAAATGTTATAATAAAGGGAAATGAGAACGCAAAACACATAACCAGTAAAATTGAAACTTGGTTTGCTGAAAACAAATTGATTATTAATACAAACAAATCTTCAGCAATATCATTTCGTCACAAACAAAATAAAAATGTTGACAAACCTGACATCAAGTTGTATGGTGCATGTGTTTCTTATAAGACAGAAGCAAATTTTCTGGGAGTATGGATAGATCAGCATTTAGACTGGGAAGCACACATAAAATATCTAGTAATAAAGTTAAATAAATTCTACTTCTCATTAAGAGTAATAAAAAATGAGTTGTATGCAAGTGACATGAGAACCTTATATTTTGCATATGCAGAAAGTCTAATGAGGTATGGCATTATGTTTTGGGGGGATAGTAAAGACAGTCACTTGGTTTTTAAAGTACAAAAAAGGATTGTTAGATGCCTAATGTCAGGAAAAAAATATGACTCCTGCAGGAACTTCTTTAAGGAATTGAAAATCTTGACTCTGCCCAGTCTGTATATATACTGTTTGCTATGTTATACAAAACAAAACCTTGAAAATTTCACCACAAATAATCAAATACATCATCATAACACCAGAGGTAAAACAGACTTAAGAACAATAACACATAGAACTACACTTTATTCCAAAGGAGTTAGATATTCAGCAGTCACTCTGTATAATAAACTACCGGCCAATCTGAAAAACATAAAATCCATGAGGTGTTTCAAACTATCGTTGAAAGAAATTTTATTAAGTGATTCATATTATGATATAGGTGAATTTCTAGATACACTGTAGCTGGCCATATAATTATATATATTTGTGATGCATTTTAAATGCTGTGTAGTTGTAGAGCCATGCAACTATATATATTTATGAGTTCATGCTTAGATCTTGTTAATTGCACTTGATGCAACTTATTTTTTGTTTTTTTTTTTTGTTTTTTTTTTGTTTTTATACTTGTATTGTTTTATTGTTTTTATACTTGTATTGTTTGTATTGTTCTAAATATTTGTATTGACGTATCCAATGTCATTGTATTGACTTAACGGATGAATAAAACTACTACTACTACTACTACTACAGTAAGGGGGGTTGGAAAGAGCAGATGAGAATGGAAATGGCAAAAGGTAAAACTGCATTAAAAGCTATTAAAGCATGCCTAGATCAATTACCAGGAATGCAGAGAGAATTTACACAGCCATAGAAGAAGCAAAAATGCTCTATGGGGTAGAGATATAGGGTTTGGAGGGGGGGGGGCAAATATGAATGTGATACATAGAAACTTTCGCAAAGAAGTTTTGGGCTTACCACAAGCTTCACCAAATGGTGGGGCACAAGCAGAATTGGGAAGACTGGGAACTAGAGGGATTTTTTCTTTTTTTTTTGTAATTTATGTCCTCCAACGTTGACGAAAAAACTAGAGGGATAGTGGTCGAAAGGGTGTTAAAATATTGGGTGAGAATTAGGAGTTTAGATGAGCAGAATATTCTGTGTCAATGCTTGATAGTACAGGAAAGACTAACTCAGAAAGATTCATGACTAAATAAAATAAAGGAATGCCAAGATATTGAAAGCTAAGTAATGTTAGGAAGCTTCAACTTTAAAAGCTCACTGGAAATTTATAGAGAGATGAAAGTGATGTGGAACAGGAAAAATACATTGATATTTGTGATAAAGCAGCAAGAGAAGGTTTTTAATGGGCCAGAACAGGGGTGGTGAAATTGAAGGGTCTGGGAAGACAGACAGATCTGGAGAGATGCCCATTGTGTCACCAAAGGTACAAAGAATGGCATTTGCTTTCAGAATCTGAGAAAACTAGGTTGGTTGGGTAAAAAAGAATGGGCAAGGCTACCACAGGAAATTCAAGCAATGAAGTTAATGAGTGTAAAATCTAGGATAAATTTAATTGAAATTGGGAAGTTTTTTAGCAAAGTAAGAGCCAAATGGTTGAGGAAGATAAGTAAATATGACGAAAATGAAGTTATTTTAGATAAGATGCCAATAGGGACCCATTAGCTCAACAACTTCAGAGTTTGAGTCTATTGGGCCCAAGGGTAACCAGCAACGCAGTGTAGCAATAATTATTAAATGTATAATAATTTGTAATTGAAATGGAAATAAAGATTACTTACTTAATTACTTACTACTGCCATGTAAATGCAATGTCTCTCTGTTATGAAATGATCAATCTAGTCAGAGGTATGTTAGGAAAGCTACTTACTTACTTATTATATATTTCTCATACAAGCATGCACTTCTATCTTCACATTTAGCATATCTATAGTTTCACTTAACAGCTAATGAAATGACATTCTTTTTTTAGTTAGAGACCTCCAGCTATTTTCATCATTCAGAGCAAGAATTCATCTATTTCTCATCCAGCAATAGCAATTTTACTAGCATTAAACACAGCCTTCGTTCTCATTGTTTACCAGAACAGTCTTCCTAGTAGCAAGATGTAGTTTCAATGTTACAGAATATTAAATAACACATGTTAATTGATAGCTGCCCTTACAATTTCTTATAGTTTAACCAAAAGGAACAGAATAAGTCCAATATTCAATGACATGTGACTTGAGATAGGGACTAGAAAGGGTGTAGTAACACACAAACCGTAGTCCATGTTCATTGTATGTTTGTTTTTTCACAGACTTAACAAAAACAGTTTTACAATGGATATCAAAGAAGAGGATCCGCTCTCAAATGATGTAGCCTCCCAGAATGAGAGTGAGCTGTTTATCAAGAAGACTAACAGTAACATAAAGCTTCTGAAGCATGATCATGATGGGATGATCAAAACAGAAATTAAGTCAGAGTCTCCCTTTGAAGATAATTCTTCACAAAAAGAGAGAGACTGTTTTGGCAATCCTCTCATAGATCAGATTAATTTTGAAACTTTTAGTTGCAGCAGTAACTGCAAGATGGAAATCAAACAAGAAATTGGTTTAGGAAAAGAGAAAGAATTTCTTCTGGAGGATACTGTAGTAAAATACAACAGAAATAATGAAGTACATGACAAAATAGAAGTTAAAGAGGAATGTTGGTGGCTGAACACACAAACTTCATCTGCTTATGATGATATTAATGTAAGTTTTGTAGAAAACTACTGTAATTAGAATTCATTCTTATTACTTGATAAAATACGTTAAATATATATTGCAGAATTAATAGAATTAAGACATAATTAAATGAAGCTATTTATTTGTTTCTAAATGCTTGCTGCTTTTTATCTCTGTTTCTGGATAGCTTCTAATACCATATACTAGTTATGTAAAACCAGGTACTTTGTATTATGCTGGAGACATAACTGGTGCTATCTTTTCCAGGATGGGTCCTCCAGTCTAGTAAAATCACCCAGGTAAGGCTGCAATATGAATCTCCAGACTATTAAAGGGTGAAAACATGTGTGCACTTACAATAATCTGATAACCACTCATATTAATAATAATAAACTGAAAAGTGCACAAATTGTGCATCGTTAGTTATAAACTAGTTAGTTCTTTGTTTTTGCATAGTCATATATTAATTTCAATCTTTTTACACACCATTTTGTTGCACTTTTTTTTTAATTTATGTCCTCCAACATTTAGTCATATCGGACGATGAATGAAATGGATGAAATGATGCTCAATGCGTCCGGGGTCCATGGAGCTTAGATTTACCCAACATTCGTCTTTCAGGATAAGGTAAAACCCCAGAAAAAACCTTATCCAGGTAACTCACCCTGACCGAGATTCGAACTCGGGACCTCTTTAGCGTGAGGCAGACATGCTACCATCTATGCTACTGAGGCAGGCTTTTGTTGCACAGTTCACATATACAAGATGTATCACGAACTGTCTGAAGAATTTATGTATAATCATTCATATCGTGTTACCATTAAGATGCTCTATACCTTCAGATGAAGTTGGGCTATAAAACAGCTTTTAATTCTAATTTCAATTTAGGCATACTAAAGGACTAAAAGGAATTTAGAAACCCTTTCCTTAGGGTGCATGAAATAGAAATTAGTTTTTACTCTTTGGAGAGTACATAGAGAAACAGGTCAGTTAGTTGCCATTCTTGACAGAGAATGTGAGTGTGAAATAAAACCCTGTAACATTTTATTCCATGCAGTAAACATAGCAGGCCATGGAGTATCACTTAAACAGGAGACCAGTATTCATAGATATTAATTGTATGCTGTGTGTGTTTTTTTGTATATCTAATACGCAGACTTTGATTTAGAATCATTCTTACTCTTTCTTCCTAGTATATGGAGTCTAGGTGATCAATGTTGATCAAGTCATCTTTACCACATAGAAAGCCCTTTTGGAAATTGATTAATCCAATGTTGAACAAATGTCCACTAACAAAATCATGACCTGTAATTAATCTGAACTTTGCAAGGATGATTATAATCACCATAGATAATTATATAGGTAGATCTGGAATGATTTAAAATTTATTTTGGAGATGTTTCTTATTAAATGTTTCAGAGGAAGTACACATGTATTATTTTATGACAGAAATCCTACGCTGTAGGGATGAGTAACAACTGTGGTGGGGATAGTTCACTTATCGCCACAATGTGTCACACACGTAAGATTATGAGAGGGGAATGTGGTGCACAAGCTGTCTAAAAAAGCTCACTCTCAAAGCCAGTATTGCAGCCCTTATAAATTAAGTTGTAATTCTTACTATGTTAGTAATCTGCACGCTTTTGTTGGATCTTAAATAGTACATAGGCATATGGAACAAAACCCTGTTCTCCTCCAGCATGTATGATAACTGTCAACCTTTCAACATCGCTGCAGAGTCCTTGTAACGAATTTCACTCCAGCCATATGGTCTAGTATGTGCTGAATTAAATTAAGTTTCATCCATATAAACTATATAAACTTCAGTGTGATATCTCTAAATATTTTGTATTACTTAAGCCTTTTTGCCCATATGGTGTAATGTTCAATTAAAATTTGTCTGTCACGCTTAGTTTTTTCCATATATATACTAGCTTCAAAAGACCTCTTCTTAATGTTCAGACACTGACAGGAAGCCAGTATAATTGTTAAGCTTCATAAGCACTTTCTTCAGAGTTGGTCTTTGTTTTTCTGTGTTTTAAAAATTATTTGCAGTTCACCTAACTACATCTGAATTAAAACAGCCAAATTAGATTTTGTGTATGTTCTTATTCTTTGTTTACTGGGCATAGAGAAGGAGGTTGTTGCACTAGCACCATTGGTTTTTCTTTCCTTAATAACTCATCTAAACTGCTTTCAGACATAGCTGTTGCCTCAGATGCCCTTTCCCAGATTTTTATAGCAGACCCAGGCCATTGTTCCTTTTTTTATAAATCTATTGACATTAGTTATTACTTCTCGTGTTTTTAAATGTAGCACTTTATTTCCTAATGTGCTGCTAGAAGGCGCCATTTCTAAATGGTCTCTTGGAACCAGGAGCCACGCATATTTTGAAACAAGCTGTAGTATTAGATTACTGAGTACCTCTGCACTTGTTTACTTGCTTGCATTTGATACACAACCGACCTACCCTCCCCTCCAGTTGCAACCGTTCTGAAGTGGACTCGTGGAAGTACCACTGCTCATTGCTCTCCATCTGTCAAGATATAACAATACATCTGTAACATATTTTTGTTAATTGGTCATAAAAATGTTTGCATAATCTTTTACCTATTTCATAGCGTATATATTGTTTCATTGTTTGAGCAATTTTGGAACCCTTCTGGGCCAACATAGTCACCCACTCATTCCCCGAAATTCTATAGCCATTTTAGAGTAGTCAGCTGAAATAGTAGCCTAAATAGTGGCTTTGAAAAGTAGTAAGAAAACTATGTTGGAAGGCTTATTTGTACAAGTGAATAGATTGTATAAAGATATATAAATTGCATCAAACTCTCCATAAAAACTTATGAAATAATTATCAATATGCTTATAGAAACAAAAGAATTTAAGGTTCCTCCTGCTCCAGCTTGTTAGTACAGAGGTTCTTTTGTATAGATGTGAGTGTATTCATCATCTGGATAATTATCTTACATTTATGGTTTCAAGGCCATATGCTTTAGCTTTGACAGATGAATTCTCTCTCTTGTTTAAAATCTCTAATCAATGTAAATCAAGGTTTTATTGTAGTAAAATAATGTTCAGTAGGTTGTTAAGAGCCATGACATATTCTGTTACAAATGGGATATCGAGTTTATTTCCTAGTTGAACTTTCTGTATAAAGTTTAATTGAGTTTTAAATCTGAAAGAAGTTGTATGTGTTTTAACCATTTTTATCCTCTGGAAGTCTCAAAAGATTTTCATATGTTGAAAAGACTTGCATTTCTAAAGTTTTCATTATAGACCTACTATATGTAAGTAGCTATAAGGTGATTATGGGGGTAGTTGAAATAGCCCCAGTAATTAACCTTAGAGCTCGGGTTTGTGTGCACTCAGGTATCATGAGAATTAAAGTTTATGTGATAAATGCTTCTCCACAGTAATTAAGAACTAATCGTATTTAATGTACACCTTGAACAACCTCACTAATTTCTACAAGTCATTTTAATATCTTGAAGCATTTGCTTGCTCTACCTTAGATTTTTTTCATTATGTTTATTCTAAGTTAATTTTTCTATGAAACAGTATTCCAAGATTTTGAGCATTTTCTGTTATGGTTAATAAGGTGTTATCATAACTTAAGGTAATGTTGGGTTTTCTCTTTTTTTAGTGAGAAGAGCTGAAAGTTTCTTTTCATTGTGTTAACTTTGATGAGGTGTTTAGAACACACCAAGTGTATTCAGAGAATTATGAACATTTGTCTTCAGAATTTCAACTATGTCTAATTTCACTGATTTTCAAATTATTTAATTATCTGCATACAAACACTGATAATGTCTTATACAGAATAAAAAGAGAAGTTTTAAAAATAACTATATCAAGTTCAAAAGCTGAAAATTCACAATATAGGATTTCTTCTGTTTAAGTTTAACAGCTAAAACTTAGATTTTTTGCTTTTTCATATACCCTTCTTTATGTTATTGTCTAATTTTTTAATATATTCTTGGAATTTTAGATCATGTAGATTTTAAGTAAATGTATAAGCAATTGTTTGCTGCATTTCTGTTGATTCTATTAGTTTATAAATAATAGGATGATTAAGGATGTACTTAGTTATTTTAATAATATGTGAACTGAAATTTATCATCTTTCCTATAGGTAGTAGTCTCCATACATTTTTTATGAAAGGTCATTTTCAGACAGAGAATTTCCCTCTGAATTTTGCTGTTTTGATTTTCCATTTGAGGATACTTTCTGGATCTTAGTTACTTCAAATCATGTTGCATTTTTAAGGTCTGTAAATATTTATACCACAAGGGTTTATAAATTTTAACTTTTCCTGTAGAGATGTGTCTTTTGCAATACATAGTAGAATCTGGCAAGACCTTGTTAGAAGAAATGTTCTTAATTTTGATCATGGAGGACATATTTTATGAAATTGCGCATTACCTTCTATCTGAGGAAACAAATATAAGCTCGGGATTAAATGCTGAGCTATTGAAATGGATTTATGTACTACTATTGACTTCATTGACAATTTATTCTATGTTACTGGAATGTAGCCTTTTCTTAGCTTTCACTGCTGGATTGGTATCTCTATAATCCCAATATTTGGAATGGACATTGACATCTCCCATTAGGTATGATAGTTTTTTGGGTTATATTAGAACATTTCAGTTCTGCTTAATTATGTGGAGGATTGTAGAAAAAAATATATTAAGAATTGCTACTTTTCTTTCTTTTTTTGATAAAGGTGCTTCCAGAGTAAATAGTTGCAGCTTTATTTCAGCCTGACGGGATTCTGCTAAGAGCACACCGACTAGTCGAGGTGCAGTTGCATTGCGAGCTGCCCATGGCAGCAGGCGGGTAATGGAATGCAGTCTATTCATGTGCAAAGTTGGGTTTGTGTGGAGATGATGTTATTGAGAAGTGAGCGTAGGCTATGGTCCATGCTTGTG
Source organism: Mantis religiosa (assembly GCA_030765055.1). Lineage (NCBI taxonomy): Eukaryota > Metazoa > Arthropoda > Insecta > Mantodea > Mantidae > Mantis > Mantis religiosa. The sequence goes on along the minus strand of CM060951.1, from coordinate 27,289,439 downwards.
AGTTGTGCGTGGAGTTCAAGTCTGGAGTCTATGCTGGAGTGGTCCTGTGGTTTGTGTGGTCGTGTTTCACTGAAGTGGGTTTCTACGCGGTGCAGCTTCCACTGTAGGTAGGTGAGTAGGTCCTTGTGATCGGTGGTGAGAGTCTGGGTGTGCTGCAGTAGGGTCTGGATAGTGTCTGAAGTCTGTTGTAGCTTGATGGGGCAAGGTGGTCTTGTGGAGTATGTCTGTCTGTCTGTCTGTAGTCCGCAAAGTGAAGTCAGTTTGTTTTGAATGTATTGTCACCCAATTATCGGAAGGCACGACCAGCTGACAGCTGAATGGGGCACAGGAGGCATTAAGGCCACGCCAACCCATTTATCTTGTGGCGCTAACGAAGGGAATGTGTGGGAGGGTATCGCAGGCCACTGTGCCGTCTCTTTCCCCTCCCCCTGACTTCTAGAACAAGCAGGATATTTCATCTAACCCGGAACCTTCTAGATTGGCCAGTTGGTCCTATATAAGCGACGTGTCGGGCTGCGGTTGTTGTTGCTGACAGGAGATCCTCAATGGTGCGAAGTCTGCTGTTCACTTGTTACAGGTCCTCCCGGAGGCAAGCAAAAGCTTCCTGCCATCCAGCAGGCTCGCTGGTGACTGCGCTCCGGGGTGTTGGTCCTGTGGAGTCTCGGCGAGGGTATGCTGGGCATTGTGCCTGTCCAGTGAAATGGCCGAGGCCATTACATGTGGCACAGTATCTGTGGCGGCAACGGAGATCATAAGCCCTGCATACAACTGTGGGGGTGGGAACGCCAGTGGAGGCGTGGTGCACGCGTCGGCGCTGTGCCTGTAGGCGCAGCAGTGGCTGCAGGGGATGTGGCGCTGCAGTCTTCTAGCCTCGACCTTCAGGCACTGTCCCAGTATGGGCAGGCCGGATATCAAGGCAGCGTCGCGATCCTTATGGTCAGCAAACTGCAGGTGCACACATGTGGTCCGGCCTCTTCTTGATGTGATGCGAGTGGCGCTCAAGGCTGATGGCCACTTCTGCGTTGAGGCACTGTTCAAGAACCTCGCAGGTAGGTCCTGGGGGCTCCGACGATGACTGCTGTGTGTGTGGCGGAGACTCTTGTGGGCGGTTGAGGAGTGGCTGCGACAGTTGGAGGCTGGCTTATTTGTGGTGCTGGCGATGATTGCGAAATAGATTTGTGGCGTTTCCGGCAGTGTTTAGGTTGTAGCTGGCTGTGGGGTGCTGGAGGACCCAGCTGCCAGGTGAGGCGGTAGTTGGCTATGAGGCAGGCGGCGTCCGGCACGGTAGGGGAAACGGACCTAAAAATGCCCAGAACTTCCCGGCCGGCTCCGCGGGAGGCTCCCTCTCGGCCGCCGAGAGTGGTAGGGGAGGCGGGAGGCGGTGCCCGAGAGCTGGCAGGTGATGGCTGCGGCGAAGCTTACTTCGTTGGCTAGCTGAGCTTCTTGTTCTTGGCGGCGTTTCTCTTGCCCATGTCGAAGTCGGCGATGTCTCCTCCAGATGGTCTTTAGAGCTCCGAGTCTTCCCGTAATTTCAAATATGCTAATTCATTTTTACCATTTTCATTCATCTTTTAATTATTTGAATTTTGTGGTTAAAATTTTCCTTGCTCCAGTTATGTTTGTATTACTTTTTGAAAAAAAAAATGTAATTGTATATCCTTTCATTTTATGTTTCTTTTAATCTTTAGAAATATTTCCTTTCATGATACCAAAGGTATCAATATTTTTCTCATGCAGTAAATTACTTTCTTATCTTTACTTATCCTAATGCATTCCATTGCAGTATGTCCAAAGCCCCAAATACAGTCCATATCCAAGATCCAAATGAGTTCCTATTGCTCTGGGCTATGTTACATAAGGTGACGTAAACATTATTTTTTGAGAACCTTTTAGCTCTTTCTTTTGGATACCCTTTTATAAGAGGCAGTTGAATTTTTCCTTTTTAACCCTCATATGTGAAGGGAGCACACCAGTCATTGGTCTACAGATCCATTGGCAAATCATTAGTCTATAACCAGCCTTTCCTTCTTTTGCCGGATGATGGATGTTCATACTGCCATGACAAGTCAGAAGTAAATGTGTAAATGACATTTCTTTTATTTTTTATGCAACGGTTACACCAGTGTAACTCGGCCCGTACAACTTTGTCAGTAAAAGCAGGGTCCACGACAGGAAGGGGATGGGATTTGAATAGAAGAGGAACATTACTATTTGCTTGTATGTCATGTTTGATTGCCGTTGTTCGATTTCTATAGAAGGTGCGATAAAGCGGTATATAAACCTCCAAATGAGCTTATTATAATTCTATTTAATTCTATATATAACAATATAATAAATAGCCCTAATTGTTCCAGTTTTCAAGTTCATATTAGTCAGTGGTTTAAGAGAAAGAATGAGGTGCAGTTAAGATTAGAAATCTGTTAAATGATATTAGCCCATGAAAATTTTTCTCGCGAACCTGTATATCACAACCATTTCATCATAGAATGAACTCTAATTTGTTTTGAAATTAAAGCAGTATTTTACACATGACAACAGTTATTTGCTTAGGATTATATACTCTGCTATTAATTTTATGAGACCATGTTTAAATACTTCCCAGTGTTTTGCATGAAAACGTTGGTTACCAATGCATTTCATTACGAAACATAAGCAGGCATTAGACATACAAAATGTGTTCCAGTCATACTAACGCGGAAAGGTTATACAGTTAAGAAAATATGTAGGAAAGGGAAGGAACCTCTGAACTGCATGAGAACTTTTTGAAGAGAGGAAGATGCAGCACAAAATAAACTTCAACACATTCAGGAGTGCCTAGTGTAAAGTCTGAAAAGCCATGCAAATGTTTTTTATGAATATTTGGCAAAGAAGGTAGTAGAAAGAAATCAAGAATATACTTTTGTTCTTGGATTTCTTGACTTATCCTAATAAACTGGTTTGGGATGAGTTAAGAAATCGGTTCTTGATAATTATTAAGGCAAATGTAAAAGCTGAGTAATTCACATAGCATATAACAGACCTTGCTTATACCAGTTATCCGTAGAGTTCCCCGACTCAGATTTTATTATGTCTTTTATCCAGTTTTATCTGACAAACTGAATGGGTATTCACATTTGTTGCACAGAGCTGTACATACCTGAAACCAATTTTGAATCTTATTTGTTGAATTTTGCAGTCTCTGAGAACAATAAATACACTGATATGTCAACAAACCATTCTGCGTGCATTATTTTTGTGACGTCCCACTTCACAGCAGCTGCTGTAAATAGTCACTATTTTTCTTCCAAACACATTACACATGCTGCACAACGCTTTCCGTATTAATGCTATATAGCAAGTGCTGAAAATGACCACCTTTTCTTGCACACACAATTCCACTTGACGATGCATGTTCCGTGACGCTGTTTTTAATGTTGCTGGTTTATTTCGGCAATAAAGTTCGGAATTGCATCTTTCGAGTATTGTTTGCCACTGTGCACCTTTTCCCTTAAATAACCCCACAGAAAGAAATCTGAAGGGGTAAGATCGAGGGAACGTGGAGGCCATACATTTTTCGAGATAATTTGACTGCCGAAAAAATCCATGGTCTCGTTGACATTATGACAGGTGGCACCATCCTGATGAAAACAAGTGTCATGTTCATCCTCTTCCAGTATAGTGATGATCTGCTGCACAGTATCCCTGTAGATGACACTATCGACTGTTACTTCAAAGAAGAAGGGCCCAAGAATCCTTCATGTTACCGCACACCAAATGCCGACTTGTTCTGAATGAAGCCGCTCTTCATGAAAGACGTGCAGATTTTCAGTTGCCCAAGTTCTGATGTTCTGGGAGTTAAGGTAGCCATTTAAGTGGAACCACGCCTCACCCGTAAAAAAGGTCTTACCTAGAATGGCTATATTGTTGTGTGTGAGAGAACGGAACCATTGGCAGTAATGGCGACGTTTTACTAAATCGGGTGGCCGCAGCTCCTGGACAACTTTAACACAATATGGGTGCAGTTTGGGTTATGTGTGGAGCCAATTGATCCGATTTGTTGTGCCAAACGTCGTACCGACTTTTGTGTCGACGTAACAAGTCGCTGCTGGATATCATGAACGAAATCTGTGATTACCTAGGGTCTACCACTTCGTCGTCTATCATCCACTGAGCCTGTATCACGAAATCGGCGCACAAATTCCTAAACGGTGGTTTTACCTGGTGTCGGATCATTTGCAAACAGCCTTTTCAGTCTCTTTAAACATTTTTCATAGGACCTGAACTCAAAGTATACTTCCAGCATTGCGACACGTTGTACACGCGTAAAAGTCATTGTCCCCGACTGCGATTCCTGTGCTGCCACTACGAGCAACGCAAAAGCTACTCTGACCCAAAAATAGCGCAGAGCCCTTCTTCAAGGTTACAGTTATTCGTCATGCAAAGTTTGCCAAATGTTCCAATCAAATACCTAAGAGATAGTGTTTTAAAGTTTGAGTCCGGTGACTTTTCGAACGCTATGCATTACCATAAACGTCAAACTAATTTTACCATTAACAGTTTTCATTTGAATATTATGACTAATTACCAAATGATAATACTGGAGATTAATAAAATTACTTTGATTATAAAAAGCTTTTCTGCATCAAGTATTTGTAATCATAGTTGGCAATTTATTATGAAACAGATTCTCTTTTCAGATTTAATTCTCATTCTTTCTTTGATTATTGTAAGGGGTATTTCAACAAGAGCGTCCTATCTGGAACAGCAGTTGTTATTGAGTTACAGCAGTTATTAGTTACATGTTCGTACAGTTGTTTTTGACAAAAAAACCATGGAACGTAACAGCATACAGCAGCGCGTAAAAATTGTGACAACTTATCACCACGGAAACCAGTAGATCCGTGGTTCAAATCCCGGCCATGGCATTGAATTTTTCATGTTGACTCTATCCATCAAATATCTTAGCCTATATACGGCTAGTGTGGAGAAATGATTCATTTCCATCAATTAACTAAAATAGTAAGAGTTAAATGATGAAGCCTGGGACTTACGTACTTACAATAGTAAGTCGCCACGAACGGTGTATCTCGGATGCGAGAGCCCCTAGTGGTCTACCGGGGAAATATACGAGTCAACTGGAGAATTTAATGTCAGGAAGGCACGTTGGCCATGGTAGCTCAAAGGTTAAGAGCGACTGGACGGAAACCAGTAGATCCGTGGTTCAAATCCCGGCCATGGCATTGAATTTTTCATGTTGACTCTATCCATAAAATGGTTCATTCCTTTTTTTGTTGCGTGAAGTTTACGATAAGCATAATGGTCCCTGCGAGAGAATGGCTTGACGTTTGATTTATACATTTGAAATAAGTGATTTTGTCAGCTATCAAAGAACGCCTGTACGTAATCGATGTAAGCACTCCAACGAAAATATAGGCGCAATTCCTGAGAGTGTACGCGAGAACAGAAACAAATTAGTTGCTCTTTGAGCGCAATAATTGGACTTTTGCCGACCAAACTAGCCGAATTCTGCATCTGGACTTGAATTTGCACGCTTACAAAATGGTGTTAACTCAGGAAATAAAGCGCAACAACCGTAGCTTGCGCCATTTATCTCCTTACTGGGCTATGGCGCAATTGGAAGCTGACCCGCATTTTGTCGAATAATCATCTTCAGCGACGAAGCCCACGTTTGGATTGATGGTTTTCTTAATAAACAAAATTGCCGCTATTAAACAAATCACATTCCAATGCAAATTCAAGAAGGACTACTTCTCCCCCCCCAAAAAAAGGTTACTGTGTGGTATGAATTTTGGTATGGTGGAATTATTGGTCCATATTATTCCAAGACGAAGATGGAGAAGTTCTGTGAATGAACAAAGTTATTCTGCTCTTATGAGGGACTATTTTTGGACTCAGTTGGGTGTTATGGATCTCAAAAGCTTTTCCAGCAAGATGGTCCCACATGTACTGCTCTCGAAACAATTGAGCTTTTGAAGAAGCTCAGATGTATCATCATTTTCCGTGGTGGTGGTGATGATGTTAACGGGCCCCAGATCATGTGATCTAACGGCGTTGGATTACTTCTTTTGGGGTTATGTTCAATCTCCAGTTTATGCCAACAAGCCACAAACAGTAAATGATATGATGAATAACATCACGTGTGCTTTTCATGAAGTTATACCTATTTCATGTTCTCCTGTCACTGTAAATTGGGTAAACCATAGAGGCGCAACCCACCGAATTCGCAGGGGCCACTTAACTGATGTTCTCTTCCACACTAATGAAATTAATTGTGCTCCAAAATAAAAACTAAATTAACCTCTATTATTTATATGATGTGCTTTATTTAAATTAAAAGATAGGACACACTTGTTGAAAGACCCTATAACTAAAGCTAAATATTGCAATGTTTCAGATTATACATAGAAGCAGTTTCTGGTGCTGCAAGCAGTGATTCATCATTTCCCTCTTCTGAATGCTCAATGAAAAACACAAGCTCCATTTTTGGAAAGGAGTGTCTGCAATTTGAAAATCAAGAACATGTTTCAAAACTACCAGCTACACATAAGCATGTTTACCCAGAAGGGTCTGATAAATGTGTTGATGGACAAACAGGCAGGGGAACCTTAGTGTTTCATAAGGATCAAACGGCATTCAAGTGCAACAGTTGTGGGAAGACCTTTCCTAAGTTTTCAAACTTGAAAAGACATAATTTGACACACGAGCGTATGAAATCTCACAAGTGTGACGTTTGTGAGAAGGGTTTTACTCGCTTATCAGATTTAAAATCACATACTTTAATACATGAGGGTAAACGGGATCACAAGTGCGAAATTTGTGAGAAGAGTTTTATTCGCCTGTCACATTTGAAAAGTCATAATTTAATGCATCAGGGTTATAAACCTCACAGGTGTGAAATATGTGAGAAGAGGTTTACTGGGTTGTCAGATTTTAAATCGCACATTCTTGTACATGAAGGTAAAAGGCCTCACAAGTGTGAGATCTGTGAGAAGACCTTTACTCGCCTATCATACTTGAAATTACATGTACTCATGCATGAAGGAATAAAGCCCCACAAGTGTGAAATTTGTAAGAAGGGATTTACTCTGTTGTCAAATTTGAGTAAGCATAGGCTAATACATGAAGGTACAAGGCCTCACAAGTGTGAAATTTGTGAAAAGAGTTTTACTCGCTTCTCGGACTTGAAGTCACATAATCTCACACATACGGCCATAAAGTCCCATAAGTGTGAAATTTGTGAAAAGAAGTTTACTCTCTTGTCAAATTTGAGAAAGCATATTTTAATACATGAAGGAAAAAGACCTCACAGGTGCGAAATTTGTAAGAAGAAATTTACTCGGTTGGGAAACTTGAAATCACATATTTTATTACATGAGAGTAAATAATCTCACAAATATGAAATTTACTAGGAAAGGTTTGCTGTTCTGTCATAGTTGAAATTTAATTATTTGTTACATTAGTGAAAAATGAACAATACAACGAATTTGTTTGTTAATTGATGGGAATTAATCACTTCTCCACACTAGCCGTTTATAGGCTAAGGTTTTTGATGGATAGAGTCAACAAAAACCTTAGCCTATAAACGGCTAGTGTGGAGAAATGATTTATTTCCATCAATTAACTAAAATAATAAGAGTTAAATGATGAAGCCTGGGACTCAAGTACTTACGATAGTAAGTCGCCACAAACAGTGTATCTCGGATGCGAGAGCCCCTAGTGGTTTACCGGGGAAATATACGAGTCAAATGGAGGATTTAATGTCAGGACGGCATGTTGGCCATGGTAGCTCAAAGGGTTAGAGCGACTGGACGGAAACCAGGAGCTCCGTAGTTCAAATCCCGGCCATGGCATTTAATTTTTCATGTTGACTCTATCCAACCAGTACAATGAATTCTTAATAGGTAGATAGATAGTTTTATTCAGCTTAGGAATATACAATATTCATGGCTTCATCAAATTTGTACCCATAAGAATAATACATTTCTTATGAGTAATACAATTATGAATAATACAATATTAAAGTATAAATGTTTTACTGTGTTTTCAAGCGTAAAGGGCAAATATGTATGCCATTCATATGACTAAGGATGTGATAAAATTGAATAGAAAATCAATTTAATTTGGAGTCGAACTTTTACTCAATGCTCCATATATTGCTCATGTTTACCTAGAATGTGTTTTTATAGGGCTTTCCTAGCATCCTCAGCTAATGTCAACATAAGCTGAGGTTATACTACTTCAACAATTGTATTACTGTATTTATGAGTTGATAACTAGAGCTGAAAGGTTGATAATTTAAATATGTAGAAGAATGAAAAATGAAATATCAGCAAATTTTAGCAATAATGACAAAGATTTAAAAAATCCAAAATTTTGAAATATCATTAAAATACTTTATCATTTTACGTTTTATATAATACATCATTATATATTTTTAAGATTATGATAATAGGCCACGCCTTGGCTGATTTGTTAGACTGCTTTCGCTCTCACTAGACTGCCCGGGTTCAATCCCAGACGACCGCAAAGTAGGATTTGTGGTGTACAACATGTCACTGGGGTGGATTCCCTCCAGGTCCACCGGTTTCCCCCACCATCACTCAACAAATTCCTCCATTATTCATTCATCCCAGGCATTGGGCCAACCCTCCAACCCTGATCAGGTCAATATGGTTCAGCTCCCTCACTCTGAGGGAACCCAAGCGACTCCTAGCACCAGCATTGGTGAGAAAGGGAGACATAAAAGAAAGTGATTGTGATAATAATGATAAATATATTTCAGCTAATGCACTTTCAAGCATTAGATGAAATTTCTAGAGTTCCATTTTATTCACGGTGGCAATAGAGAACATCTACATTAATGAGCTTTTGAGTTCAAAGTATTGCTGCTTATCTTGATCATTCCTGTACATATAAAGGCTCATGTGTACAGCAACTGATATGGGCGCATGCCCGAAATGTCCCCTGGTGATATATGTTTAAAAACTCTGAAGTCAAAACTTTCACATTCCAGCACGTTTTTTGGTTGTATAGATGCACTGATACCTAGTGTACTGTTACAATTCATTGTTTTTATTTTTGCACTAACGTCTTGTCCAAGTTTGTGCCATAACTGAAATGTTACCACTGATGTATGTCTTGAAGATTAGAATAAGCAAGTGAGTCTTGAGAAACCCAAATGGAAAAGGTACTTTCTGTATCAGAACTTAAACCACTAATTTCACTACATTGAAACTTTTGCAAGCATAAGTGTATGCACTGATCTATCTAAGTGTTTTGCTCTGTAGCATAGGCATTTCTCACACCCTGCACAAAAGGCATGAGCAATGCATATTATGTAATCCACTTTTGTTTAAATTGATTTAACTGCCATGCTAAATTTCTGTACATATCTGGTTACATCTGTTACAAAAAGTAAAACATCTTCATGCATTTTGGCTTGTGTCCACAAAAGAAACATGGTTTGCAATAGTTTGGTATTTAACGTTTCCAATTATTTAGTTTGTAAGAAGAATTATGTTTGATGTGATGAAAGCTTCTAATGTACCAAGAGCAATATTTCAAAAAATTCCAAGGTAACTGACCTCCTTATTTCTTTTCTCAGCTATGAAAACAAAAACAAAAATTTTCTTATCCCCAACAAAATTGCAGATTTTTCCTATTGTATCTTCATGAAAAAACTGGAAGTAACAGTTTCTATGGGCAGATTTATCTAAAAAGTTCTGCTCTGTATACTGATGTAAAAATTGCTGAGATGCAGGATTATTGATCTTTAGTATTGGTAAGATCCAGTGCTGTACCAAGATCTTGATGAAACATTGAGGTTTTGAATGATTCCCCCATACATTCCCTAAGATATAGTTGAGACCTCTTCTTCTCTTTGTATATGCAGTGACCTTTTTTATTTTTTGCATTGTATGTGCTATGGCACAAAAACACTGCACCTACTTTAATGTCATACAACTTGCATGATAGGATACTTCCATGTTTAGAGTCAGCAAATTCTGTCATTCGATATGACTTAACATTGGAGGACGTAAATTGCAAAAGCTAAAAAAGAACCAAATTCTGTCACTAACATTTGCAAAAAACTGGTATTTCGACAGCTTAGCCTTTCATGAAACAGAAAAGCTATGCAGGCTCTCCATGTTGAACAAGCTATCCTCAGCACACTAAGTGCAATGTCCCGAATCAAATCATAGGTTATTGCATTGGCTGATCAGATTCATGTTCTTACGAATCACACCATTTCTTGCTACTAGAATTTATGCATTAAAAAGATGAAGAAAAAAGTTAACTCCAGGACTGAAACCGAACCAATGACCTTTGGAACACTAATTTTTGGCACTATGGATTAGGCCACTAGAACAGTATTTGTGAGATCTTCAAGGTATTAAATCTTGATAATGCCAATAACAAGCTACTAAGAATCAATATTTTTATATTTGGGAAGCAGTTTTAAAGAAATTATAATTCAATAATTTCACTCCCCTTGTTTAAATACCAACTATCAGCATTATATGCCAGTTAAGTTTAATACATTAACTGTGTTAAGTTTATCCACAGACCGTGCATTGCCTGTCTTAATTTGCTTATGTTAGTCATGGCTATAATCACTGAAATTATTTCAGTGTAGTTCATTAACATCCTGTATGTAAAGAATAACTAATAGCTGAAAATATTTAAGATTTTGATATTATGCCATGCATTTATGGTTTTAAAACATTCTATATTCATATAAAATTCCAATATTCATGCATATGATTGTTGCTGCTGGATGCTATGAACTTTCAATTCAGAAAAGCTAAAAAGCATTCTTATCAGGAAAGAAAGCTGAAAAGTTTCTTCTCAAGGCATACATAGCGTCAGATGCAGAAGGAAGCATCTTCAGTGATGATGAAGATAGGGATTATCAATATTTCCAAATGAAAGCTTGTAAGAGAAATGGGAAATTATATTTTACTTCCTGATGGTACTGGTACATGCTAAGGAATCCAGGGTATGAATTGTTTTTTGTTAACTGCAAACATTCTGTTGCCACTACCCTGGTTATACTTGGTAATAATACTTAAGAGGGGACGACCTTCTAGTGAACCCCATTTAGCAGTGAGATTTAAGTGAAGAGCTTATACTCTATGAAATGTGTCTTAAAATAGAATGCAATGTCACATTTAAAATAATAAAATATAAGAGCCAGAACTGAAATTTTCATATATGCCTTGAGTATATGGAGACTTCTCAGAAAAATTGCTCTAAGCTTTAATATATGTAGGCATTTTAATATGTTTAAAAGAAATACTGAAGTGCTCAGAATTTTGTTATTTAATGCTGATTTGATAACTTAAAGCTAATAACATTTTACTCCTGCAGCTTCTTAATAATTCATGGATGAAGAGTTGAGCATCTTTTCCATTTGACTGACAATATCAATCTTACCACATGCTTCTTGTAGTTTTGATCCCTATCTTAATGCCTTCCTGTTGTGCAATTTACAAACAATTTTTTGGTATCATTTAACAATTTACATGAAGAGGGTACTAATTACAGCTGAAACAATATACTGTAACAAAATCACTACACAAGTTGTTTTAAGCAGATATATCACTTATCGCTTGAGCAGCAACTCCAATTATTGTCATATTCGGCTTTGAGGAAAAGCTTATCCGAACTTGTGGATGATGATCATGATGAATGTCAACTTCAGAGGCATCAGATGTATCCACGGCCTGAAGTGTCAATTGGGGATACTGGAAGTCGCCTGCCAATTACCAACACCAATTGGTTCTCGGATTCCAGAGGTCCTGTCCTGTAACATACTATCCTTGCAGTGTCCATGATTAATAATAAGAGGAATTGTAGCATAGCCGGTCGCCATTAAAATATTAGACCAAGGGAATACGAGGAAAAGAGAGAAATGAGGTAGATCACAAAAGGAGGAGGGGAAAGTGGATCTCTCTTTGAAAGTGAGAGAAGGGAGAGGCAGAACCAGCTCACCCGGGTATGCCAAGCCCGTGTTTACAAGCCCCCTGGGACTAGTAGTAGCAGTGGTGTAGACGGTGGTGGTGATGGTGCACAGAAAATTATAGTTCGCGTACATTACAGCACCGGAATGAAGATTTTCAAAAGTCATACTTACCGGTCTTCCCAGAATGTAGACCCATGATCAGCTGCAGATTTACGCTTCTTTTAAGGGGACCTTTGTATCTATTTTCATCCATAATTCATTGCTTAATGAATTTAATACAACAAATAAACGCAGAGTAGTGGCTTGCACTCAGCCTGATTTTAACCAAGAAAATCAACCAATTGACAAACGGGAATCAGCGAACGGAAACTGTCATTGAACACAAAACATCTGCTTAAAGATAACACCTCATTTCGGTGCAATCATGCTACTAATTTTGCAAAACAATATTGATTCCTTCGCTGCTACTATTAGAGAAGTGCAATCTTATAGAAGGGTATAACAAGCGTTATATTGCTGTGAATGTTTTGAATCAGTAATTATTTAATTATTGTAACTATTGTGACTTTGTGGGTTCGTGAAATGAAAAGTCCAATTACACCACTCAAAAATGTTCTTTATTTCCACCGACTTACAGTTAAACTCTTGCCATTTACACAGAATTACGTAACGCACACAATTACGATTCACCAGTTTGTCCGTTACAATTTCACTTGCACTCGTAATTAAGTACAATCTTCCGATAATCTCACACAGTCTTCTCGTCGTACACTAGCACTGCATTCTTACACCAAGAACTGACTGACTGACTAACTCGACGTGCTGCTTATATAGGGTACGCTTGCCGATCTGGAAGGTTCTCCAGTAGATGAAATATCCCGTAATTTCGAGAACACAGGTGGAACAGAAACAGACGGCACAATGATGTTTTTTCTCCCAGCCACCGCCTGTCACCACTATAAGACAAACGAGGGGGGGCGTGGCTAACACGGACCTCCCCTGCTTTCCACTCTCACCTGCTTCTATAGGGTGTTCCAACGCTCGGGTGACACTGCTCCCTCCTCAAAGCTGGTCGTCTCGAACAGCACCATCGTAGCGTGCCAGGCGGTCCAGGTGCACCACCAGCATCTGCTCGGAGTCTCAGCCAGCAGTAGCGCTGCCGAAGTTTGTCAATCGTTTGGTTCGCTCCCAGGTGTCCTCCTGAAGTACCAGCGTGCACTTCCTCCAAGACCTCCGGGACCTTACTCCGGAGAAGTACCAACTGTTCTCTCTGCGTCTTCCCATCGGGTGGTTCCCATACCCGGAACAGCACGCCCTCTCTGGTCTTCAACGAGTCCCATTGGGTCCAGTACGACTTGTAGGTGGCCCTCCTCGGTTCGATGTCCTCCCAGGTTGGTCTCGTCCCTGCCTCCACTTTCCTCAAGAGTGGCCCCAAGTCTGCGTCCGCCAGCTGCTCCCTCCTCAGGCCTGCGCTACCCCAGCCGTACGCAGGCACTGCCACAACTACTCGGACTGCTGCGGCACGCTCCTTCTCTTCCACTCTTGTGCACTGGCCGCACTCTACTGGACAGGGTCTTCGGGACGTGGCGTCTGCGTTACCGTGGCTCTTCCCTCTACGATGTCCAGAGGTGAAGTCGTACTCCTGCAACCTCTGGACCTAACGTGCCGTCTGGCCTTCCAGGTTCTTAAAGCTCAATAGCCAGGTTAGGGCGGAATGGTCAGTCCTCAGGTGGAATGGCTGACCGTACAGGTGCTTATGGAAGTGCTCCAAGGTCTTTACTACCGCCAATAATTCTCGTCGGGTGACGCAGTAGTTCTCCTCTGCCTTGGATAGCGTCTCTCTGTAGTAGGCTATCACCCGCTCATGGCCGTCCTGGATCTGCGATAGGACACCTCCAATGCAATGGTCGCTAGCGTCGGTGTCCACAATGAAGGCGCCACCCGGTTGTGGGAAACCCAAAATTGGAGCACTGCACAGGGTCTCCTTTAGGTGCTGGAAAGCGTTTCCGGCGTCCTCTGTCCACACATAAGGCCGGTGTTCCTCCGTCAGGCGGGTGAGGGGTTTTGCGATGTTGTCGGCCTGTTCCTCTAAATCATTAAGGCGGTCGTCTACTTGACCCATCTGCTTGCCCAGATTCGTGACGTCATCCCTCACGCCGGCCAACCGTTCCTCAAACTTGGCGGCGAGGACCTCGTTCGCCTCCCTGATCTCCGTTGTCAGTTCGGCCATCTTTGCGGTCATTGTCATGGCCAAGTTGTTGTTTGCCGTTTCCATCTTCGCAGTTAATTCGGCCTTCATTTCTTCCGTCTTCGCTGTTAATTCGGCCTTCATTTCTTCCATCTTCCCGGTGATGTCGTTGGCCGTGTTCATTTGTTTCAACTCTGTGGCCAGGTTGTCATTTGCCGCTTCTGTTTTTTTGTTAACTCGTTCATCTTCGCGGCCAAGCTGTTATTTGCCGCTTCCGTCTTCTCTGTTAATTCGGCCTTCATTTCCATCATCTTCTCCAAGATTTTTTCCAATGCCGCGTCCATGGTTGTAATGTTCGGTGATGTTGTTTTCCCGCTTCCTGACACCAGTGTGACTTTGTGGATTCGTGAAATGAAAAGTCCAATTACACCACTCAAAAATGTTCTTTATTTCCACCGACTTACAGTTAAACTCTTGCCAATTACACAGAATTACGTAACGCACACAATTACGATTCACCAGTTCGTCCGTTACAATTTCACTTGCACTCGTAATTACGTACAATCTTCCGATGCTCTCACACAGTCTTCTCGTCGTACACTAGCACTGCATTCTTACACCAAGAACTGACTGACTAACTCGACGAGCTGCTTATATAGGGTACGCTTGCCGATCTGGAAGGTTCTCCAGTAGATGAAATATCCCGTAATTTCGAGAACACAGGTGGAACAGAAACAGACGGCACAATGATGTTTTTTTCTCCCAGCCACCGCCTGTCACCACTATAAGACAAACGAGGGGGGCGTGACTAACACGGACCTCCCCTGCTTTCCGCTCTCAGCTGCTTCTATAGGGTGTTCCAACGCTCGGGTGACACAATTAATACAAATCGATGTTACACAAAATAGCGGGAAGTACTGTTTTTTTTTCTTTAAATCACCGGGCGGTTTAAGTGTCAACCTGGTGTCATTTTCTGAAATACGGTAGATTTGAGCTCCAGTGCTAAATAAAACGCGAAACAGGAGACAGCTTAAAAACGCACGAAATAAGGGAGTTCCCGTGTAATATGGGAGGGTTGGCAACGCTAAAAACACTTTCAGAAGATATAAATTTGATGCTGGTCCAAGGGACCAGAGGAAATAAACAACTTCTTTGCCACCAGGGAACTGGTAAAGAAAAAAGTGCTAGTCCTGTAACCCAGAGACAAAAAAAAATGTTGGCTCTGCAAGTACGTGTGTGAGAAATGCGGTACGCATCACTGATTGCAAAAGCATGCGAAAATAGTTTGCGAAAAATGTATGTCTATAGACTGCAATCAAGAAGTTCATATGTACTCTGATTACTCCAATAACGTCTATAATTTTTAACTGCACCGTGGGGCTGAGGTACAATTATAATTGGGAGGGATTAAAATGATAAGGACCAATGTGGTTGGGGCTAATCAACTGAACCAATTCTAGCAAAGGTGTGCCTTTCACTTTCCTTGTCAAGTATACTACAAACGTCTGGGTTAATTGCGTTTAAAAACAAAATATTACAATTCTCGCCTTGCAGGCGTCGCAACTTACAGTCTTTTGAGACTACCATTGCTCTACCCCTTGCGCCATCCGCCACACCGAGAAATAGGGCGGAGTTAAAGCCTATTTGAAAACCCAAATATTCAGTAAATAAATTTGGAGTTTCGAGAATTACTCCCCTAACAAAATGTGGAAGTATGATCCAGGCAAATTCACAGTCAGAACAGTCATTCTATAAAGTATTATCCCACGAGGCTTAAGTCCAAACCAAAGAATACTGTGACTTTGTGAGTTCGTAGAATTAAAAGGCCGAGAGCACATATTCTAAATGTTCTTTATTTCCGTAGAGATACACAGTTCAATTCTCACGTAACAACATTACATCACATAACACCACACAATCTTACAAGGTCGGTGACAATAACAGCGTTCAGTTTACAACTCTCTCAGCTGTTCTCTGCTTACCTCTCGCGACTCACTCACTCTTGTTACATGTCTTACAACAACAACTCTTGTTTCACAACTTCCAACTCAACTCTTGGCCAATCGTCGCATCTTTAAATACTTCACAAATAATTTCTAGATGATTCGGAAATAAAGCAGAATGCGAACAATCTTTATCAGCCCTGAAGTAACTAGAAATGTCCATTTATCTCAATTTGTTTGTTTCGGCAGACCCTTATCTGCCTGTTATCTTTGTCCGCGGACTCTTGGTTTGCACACTGCCTTCCTATCGGTTCCTTTTGTGTAAACAAGCCACGCGATCGTAGATACGGGTTCGCGACACTGCTCCCTCCTCAAGGCTGGTCGTCCCGAACAGCACCATTGTAGCGGGCCAGACTATCCAGGTGTACTACCAACATCTTCCTCCGGGGCACCTTCTGGATGCGATAGATCACGTCGTTAGTCCTCTTCACCACCTGGTACGGTCCCTACCATGGCTGTCGAAGTTTTTAGATTTATTGGTTTGCTCCCAGGTGTTCTCCTGAAGTACCGGCGTGCATCTCCTCCGAGACCTTACTTCGGGGAAGTACCAACTGTTGTCTCTGCGTCTTCCCATCGGGCGATTCCCATACCCGGAACAACACGCCCTGTCTGATCTTCAGTAAGTCCCATTGGGCCCAGTACGACTTGTAGGTGGCCCTCCTCGGTTCGATGTCCTCCCAGGTTGGTCTTGTCCCTGCCTCCACTTTCCTCAAGAGTGGTCCCAAGCCTGCGTCCGCCAGCTGCTCCCTCCTCAGGCCTGCACTATCCCAGCCTTCCGCAGGCACTGCCGTGACTACTTGGACTGCTGTGGCACGCTCCTTCTCTTCCACTCTTGTGCATTGGCCACACTCCTCTGGGCAGGTCTTAGGGACATGGCGTCTACGTTACCGTGGTTCTTCCCTCTACGATGTTCAGAGGCGAAGTCATACTCCTGCAGCCTCTGAACCCAACGTGCTGTCTGGCCTTCCAGGTTTTTAGAGCTCAAAAGCCAGGTTAGGGTGGAATGGTCAGTCCTCAGGTGGAACGGCTGATCGTACAGATACTCGTGGAAGTGCTTCAAGGCCTTTACTACCGCCAGTAACTCTCGCCGGGTGACGCAGTAGTTCTTCTCTGCCTTGGCTGAAGACGCGCTGGTATCGTTTCAGCAGTTGTCGAACCTTCTCTAGTTGTTCTGCGGTCAGGTGATCGGCCGACCTCTGCAATAAGCCTTCCAGCTGGGGCCCCAGGTGCTGCGTTGGCACCGGCTCCTGTCTCTTGTCGCTTGCTGTCACGATGACCACAGGTTCGCACGCCGGATCTCCGTTCCGGCCTGGACCTCGTGATCGATGACCGCTTGGTTAAGCAGGCTCACTGGCACCTCTCGGTACGGCAACAATGTTCTTCATTCGCTGTCCTTCCAGTAGCGCCGTCACCACCACATCCTTTATCGCGGGGACCCACGTCTTCCTTCAAAATGACCCTGCAAATTACAAGGCGTTCTTCGGGTTGCCGGAGTATGACCTCTGCTTCATTGAGCCGCAGGACCTTCCTGCTGTCTTCGACCGTCGCCTCGTGGCTCCTGAGGGCATCCAGTTCCAGTATCACCTCCTCAGCCACCTCCAAGACGAACACCCACTGACGCACGGCACTCCATCCCAAGGTCAACTGCAGCAGGGTCTCCCTCTCCACGGTCAAGGTTTCGTCCGATGCCGTCACTAGCTGGTATAGTCGGCTCGGTTTTCTCGACGGCGAACCCCTAGCTACGTCGGGTCTGATAACGGTCATGGCTGCCCCGGTGTCTACGATCACGCAGCCAGGCTTCCCTCGTACCCAACCGTCTGCAATGAGGCTGTCATTCGTCCGTCGACTTACGGCGCGCAGTGTCACTCGAGGAAATGGTGTAGGAGGCGCCGACGTGCTCCTCGCCACGCCGGACCTTACTGGTCCCTCCGGCTGCTCTTCCTGGTGTTGGTCATCTTCGTGGTCACCGTCGCGTTTAAGTTGCTATTTGCAGCTTCCGTCTTCGTTGTTAATTCGGTCTTCATTTCTTCCATCTTCTCGGTGGTGTTTCGTCCCGCTTCCTGACACCAGTTGTGACTTTGTGGGTTCGTAGAATTAAAAGGCCGAGTGCAGATATTCTAAATGTTCTTTATCTCCGTAGAGACACACTGTTAAATTCTCACGCAACAACATTACATCACACAAGACAACACAATCTTCCAAGGTCGATGACGATAACAGCGTTCAGTTTACAACGCTCTCAGCTGTTCTCTGCTTACCTCTCGCGACTCACTCACTCTTGTTACATGTCTTACAACAACTCTTGTTTCACAACGTCCAACTCAACTCTTGGCCAATCGTCGCCTCTTTAAATACTTCACAGATAATTTCTAGATGATTCGCAAATAAACCAGAACACGAACAATCTATCGGTCCAGAAGTACCTAGAAATTTCAATTTATCTCAGTTTGTTTGTTTGGCCAGACCCTTATCTGCCTGTTACCTTTGTCCGCGGACTCTTGGTTTTAACGCTGCCCTCCTATCGGTTTCTTTACTGTAAACAAGCCACGTGATCGTAGATACGGGTTCGCGACACTAACTCACCTCCACACGCCAGGAAAGCGGAGAAACGACTGCTTTACCTCGCCTCTCGGGAGCACCGGGCAGGACAGCTAAGCGACGAACACACATCCTCGTGGTAAAATACAGGAAACAGAACAAATGAAGCGCATCAAAAGAACGTACAATCAGCACAATTTAGATATTTCATGTTATGCCAACTAATAATGTACATAATTTTAAAATACCTATGTCCAGATTTGCATAAGTATTAAAGAGAATTATCATTTTAAAAACAGACAAAACAAAAAAGTATTGAAAAGGAATACCAAAACATAACGTGACATGTATACAGGAGATGCATTCTTACCAACGACAGCTAAGATGTGTTTTCTTTATGAACTATTTAGTTATGTTCCATGTCATCTTAATTTTATTTTTAGCATGTAAAAGCTTTTTCTTTTTCATTTCTCTGCAATCAGCTTGCTTTTGTAGCTTGTTTTTTATTTAGTGATAACTAAAATTTTTCATTTTACTTTAAAGGCATAGTTTTATGGATCACATTTCGGATATTGGATTTAACTCCGAATTCCCAGGCCACGGAGCCGAACTCTTCACGTCTAACTCATGTATTTAATTCTTTTTACATTTGTTTCTAATCCTGTAAGTTATTTTATTTTGCAGTCAGATTGATACATATACAAATTATGCTTTACCTATGCGAGATATTTTGCGCTTGGCGTATCACAAGTAGGTATTCCTGTGTCAGGCCTGTATCTTCATTGCCGGCATGATGCCACTATCACATTCATGAGTAAACGTCGCACAACAGCACACTTTTCTACAGGGCGTTGTAATGAATTGAATTAAAAAGTGAAATTATACTTACAATTAGAAATTCGTAGCACAAGAAATAATACAGGTAACATTTTTTGTTTCTTATTCACATATGGTCTTGAAACTTCAAGCCATCTTCACTTAGCATCTGCTGACTAAATTTTCATGTATATAAAATAAAGTTTTCATTAACTTACCTTTATATTTGAGATTTTAGATTAAATATTTTAATTGTGCATTTTAATATGGTTCAGAATTGTTAAAACATTAGTTTAGTGTTATAATATTAGTAATTTTAATAGGTCCATGTAGTCCCACAGCACAGAGGTGTCGTTGAAGAGTCATCCTTCTCCGAGGACAAGGGGCCTTCGACGTTTTGCCATTCCGGGACACTGTCCTTTACTGGCGTTATGATGGATTTATAATAATAGACGTGGGTAGATGGTGGTCTATTTCCTGTGAGTATTTACAAGTTGTAGGATGAAAGAGAGGATGTGTTTATTATAGGAGACTATTGGGTTATGATGGGCCTAAGGTGAGTCTGGGACGCTTGTAGGTTTCCCCGGGGTCAATGTAATATTCCCCGAGGCCTCGGATAAGTTGATTGAATCTGTAGGGAAGACGGGAGTAGATTTTATGAGAGAGGTTGAGGATATAGTCATTTAATTTTGGAAATGATAGGTCTGAATGAATGTTGTCATTTGGAATGTGCCATTCGGCAGCTGTTGCTCTTCGAAGATTCTGAAGTACTTGAGGTTTGTAGAGGTTAGCTTTTGCAGCTGCGGCCCAGACCGGACAGGAGTAGGTGTAGGTGCGTCTTATTACTTGTTTGTATAGAAGGAGCTTATTCCTCAGCGCCATCGGTGATTTTTTGTTGGACAGTGGATAGAGCCTCGCCGTACGCTTGGATACTCTGGAAGCTAGTGATGTAATATGTGCCTTCCAGGTAACATGTGCCTTCCTTTATATAATAATTGTAGTAATTTGTCATTTTATTTCTTATTAACACTGAAACCAATTATGCATATTCTATGTTCTATGTTACTTGCATATCTCTCCACAACTACAATATGGAACATTTCTGTTTTCATTTTGTATAGTAAGGAAGTTAAAGCTGTTCGTAAACTAATCGTAAAAATGGCTTGCAGATAATTCCTAGCAAAACGCATTTATTTAAACCAGCCTAATGTGACTGATAATTTGCTTCGCATTTGTCACTTTTAGATTCACAAAGCGATACAGAACGTTTGGACGTAAATTACACGATGTGTTCATTATGATGTGTTATGTAATTTTTTTATGATTAGGAGCTATTCTCCTAATCAAAGTTTTAAAACAATATGAAGAGTAAATTCTAAACATTCCGTGTAGCATAAAGTTGTGGAATGAGCTATTTCATTATTAATGACGCACGAAATTCCGTGCATTACGGTTGTGGTTTGTGCCTCTTCAGAGATAAAAAGCAGGAACCACGCAAGAACAAACTATGTTAAACTTCAGATCGTGGCCATGAGGATAGCGGACTCACGGGCTTGACTTCGATAGCTGCAGCGTTGGCAACAGAGAAATGAGATCACCAACACTACGTAACCATACTAATTAATAGGGATAGGTACTGTAATACGTAAAAAAACTGGCCACACTAAGCGGGATAGGGGGACAGAACTGTAAAATTTTAAGTGATGTAAGCATATAATAGGAATACTCTAATAGTCAGCACATGTATCCTCTGCTATGTTTGGATTACTAATTATGACAACAGCCAGAAAACAGTAGAAGTACGAGATGCGCTCAAGTTATAACTCCTATTTTTTTCAGGACTGGCACCAGATAGGAACATCTGTTTTTTTAAATATACAGGTGGGCTTTTTGTGAATGTATGACAGTTGGCATCACTGTACAGTGCCTAGAACTTTAGTGGCAGCGACGAGAGCTAGGACTGTTTTTATACTTAATATGGCGACGTTTTCTTTGCAAGAACAGCGTGTAATCATTCACTTTCTCCATTTGTTTTGTAATTTACATCCTCCAACGTTGTCATACAGCACGATCCATTTTCTACATTTTCGTGGTGTGACACCTATTGTTTTCATCGCCTGTTCAGTGAGACCTGTGGTGTTGGTAGCATGGTTGTGTCTAATGCGCGTTCCTGGGTGCGACAGTTCAGTCAAGACAGAACATCCTTTGCAGTCAGACACGTGGGAAATTATTTGCAAAGTGTATAAGATTTTTGCTGGAGAATTTGAAGCTTTAAAGTTCGGACATTCTAATTTATGCATCAGCGATATTTTAGGAAGAACTGTAGTAGCACCTGGTTTATCTACTCGCACAGTTCATAGCGTCATTCACGAAATGAAAATATGTGAAGCCAGCGGAACTATACTGCGAACTCCTAGGAAGAAGCGATTTGGCAAAACACCCCAGAAAAATACTGTAGGTTCCTTTAAAGCTCCAGCAATGAGAACTACATCTATAGGTATCCCCTATACAAGGAACACTTTATTACAAGTTTAAATAATAGGACTCCTTAGTTAAAGCAGGTATTTTTCATAGAAGCAAGTAGGCTTTGCGCCATATTCTAAATAAACTCACTAAAATTTAGCTATATGAGCAATAAGAAATGACGCAAGTATTTAATGGAAAGATCTGACGTGTTTAAGAGATTTATCTTTCCAAGAAAAATTAAGGACTTGCATTCTATTTATTTACCTAAAACATGGATTAGCATTAATCACACCAAATGTAAGATGTGTATGTCTGAAGGCCTAGACGGAGACTATGATGTTCCCCTCAAAATTCCCTTAGATATAGTACAGTGATTCGTTATTGTTCATGCTGATCCTTCAGATCGATTTATTCCTGTGGCTCTTAGATTTTTCAAATCAAAATCCACGTGAAACTACCATGAAGAAATGGACGCTGGTGTTTTAAAACTGTGTTTTTCAAAACAGCTTCTTCCTAATGTGCCCACTGACTGCATTGTTATGGACTAGGTGTCTTATTATTCAAGGGAATATTAAGCGTATATGTAAGAAGGCTACAAGAAAAACATTAATTAGGACCTTTGCTCAACAAAACCAGTGCTTAATGAAGTGATAAAAGTGAACAAAGATAAAATTAAGATATATGAAACAAATGCAATAGCTACAGACAAAAGTCATAAATATTGCGATTGCCATTCTATCATTGTTATCTTAATGCCATGGAACTAATATGGGCGCAAATAATGAGGGATATTGCAAAACAGAACTTAACATTCAAATGTACTGGCGTTAAAAGTTTATTGCACAATGTCGTTTTAAAATTACTACTGTCAATAGGGTAAATGCTTGTGAGCATGTAAAAAACTGGAACATAATTGGGAGAAAAATGAAGTTCTAGAACATTTTCCATCACCTTAGACTCAGAAAGCGACGAGGAGGAGGAGGAAGAAGAAGACGAATACGTACTGGAAGACGACAATGCCGCCATTGCTTCCCCATGTGTGCACATTCCAGGAGTAAACTCCCTTCCACCTTCGTCCTGAAAGATTCGGTACAACACTACGTGCGAGCGAGAGGGTGAATACTGCTTTCTCTTTCTAGAAATTCGTAACTTCTTATCCCGCTACAGAAATTGCATTCGCCTGTAAATTCTCAAGTTTGAATTTTAGAAAACATTGCTTCAGCAACAGTTAATGTATTGACTATAAGAGTATGCCAATTATATGCCATACACCATTTAAAATGTTGAAGTTCTGTCCCCTTATCCTATTTAGTGTGGCCAGAGAAGTTCTGTGGTGGCCATTTTCCTAACGTATTACAGTATAGCTAGTATGGTTACGTAGTGCTGGTATTTTCGGCATTTGCATGTTGGCAGCGTTGCAGCCATGGACGTCATGTCCGCCCAGAGATTAATTTCCGCCATTCTTTTTGCCGCGATCTGCAGATTAGCCTAAAGTTGATTCTTTCTGCAACAGAAAGAACTTTGTGGTGTGTTACGTATAAGGACAGTTTCGCTTAGCGCAGGTTAGTTTAGTTTGAGTTAGTTTTGTTAGGAGATAGCAGACATTCTTACTTTTTGCACATTTATAAATCCACGATTGTTCTCATGCTGCATTTTAACTTCTTAGCTATAGAAATAACCAATACTAGCAGCTAAATATCAGTTTCTGAATGTTGGGTTTGCTGACTCTTAAGAAGATGCGCACTTTTACAGACTTCTGGAAAGGTTTGTGGCACCCCCTCCCCATAATCATATTTCAGAAAGCTACTCAATTTCCAAAATGTCATAGTTGTCTCATTTCCACAAGTCTGCTTAAGTAACCTGAGAGTAAGAGGTAAAGAAACTAAAACTTGCAATACTTTTTGTATTATAGCGCTGCTGGAACACGTTTTGGATTTATCTTTGTTAATAGAAACCTCTCAGATAACGCACCGATTATTCTTGTAAGAGTGAGAGGGGTACTGACGGGCCTTCCAGTCGTGTGCTAATCACCACTGAACACATCACTTCAGCCAGTTGAATTTGCAGGAATCACAAATGACAGTAAGATGTTTACTCCACGTTGAGTAATCAGTGCGTTATCTGAGAGGTATCTATTACTAGAGCTAATCTATGGTAACCGTTCGAACAGCGCCAAAATACCTAGTACATCTGTAGAGGCAAGTCTATTTGTCATTGTTGACAGCAAGAGCTGCATGGCTATGCATTCTTTTTAAGGAAAAGAGATTTGACTTTGTTTCTTAAATGCATTAAAATAAGTTGTTTTTAGAAGCTCAGAATTTTACTTTTTGCTTGTTTCATTGCATAGTCGTTCTGTCTACCCACCATAAGAAGGAAAGCTAGAGGAATGTGTTACGTAATCACTTTTGATGTCTGTACGGTGTTTATGCTTGCCTTCCCATTATGACAAGGATGCTAGATTCATTTAAAATAAGCAAGTGTTATCACATAACTCACCCATGTGAAATACCTATCACTACAGTTACTGCAACGAACATTAGATCTGACAGCATGGCTGACTCATATGCACTTTCACAGACTCATTTCCTAGTAAACAGATCCGCTAACAGAACAAACCCCTCACCACTTCATCTCTTGCCTTCTTGATGTGGGTAGACAGTACTTCATGTTGATTGTAACATTTAATATGTAACATCTGGCAACTGTGAGAGGACAGGTTATACTATTGCTTTAAGTTAGCAAAAAGAAAACAGCAGTAACATCAGATTGGCATGGTAAAATATCTGAAATATGTTCATTAAGAAATTAAAGATGTGTCAAGATGCTTGAAGATAAAGCATACAGGCTGTTTATGCTTGATGAACAAATTCATGATGCTTATTATGCCTGCAAAGTTAGTAGTTAGGATAAAGCTATGGAGTTCCAAGAAATAGAAACATATCAGGACAAGTGGGTGACAGCTAAGTGTGAATATGAAGTCCATAAAAGCTGAAATGCAGTGTGAAGTTTCTCATATCCATTTCAGATATATCCCAGGCTAACAGCCTACTTACAAATTGCTGAATTTGTCATTTGAATGCTCTGTAGATGTTAAGCAATGGTGTCGTTCTAGGTCCAGTTTAAGTGAATTGATAAAAGTAATGAAATACAGGATGCAGAGAAAATTCATTATTTTACCCTCTGATAGGCGTGCAACTTGGCAGAACATCATTACTCACACGGGGCCTGGGAGACCCACACTATATTTATATTGTTATCTGTCTGTATTTCTTTTTTTTAATTGTTTTTCTTTTTTCCACTATTTTTGGCTTTATTTAGGTTAATTACACATGACTTTTATTAGTATAGTCATAACAAATACATCAGCTAAAATAAAATATGAATAGAGTGTGCATTATAATTCGTAATGAAATAAAACTAGGTGCCACCCAGGACCCACGCACCAACAGAAGGTTAAGAGAATCGATGACTTCAGGCACAAGAACTTGCAATTTAGGGAATGGATTGCCGTGACTTCTGAGACCTGTTAATAGAAATTTATGTGAGGGTTATAATTAATCTAGTGAAAGAAAAACTGACTCTTTCAGTTTTGTATGATAAGATTGTGGTTAATGTCAGGTCAGTAAAAACAAAGGGACTAACCATAGATAACTATGCTGTATTATTTTTCCCTCTAGTGGAACCTTGTTTAAGTAATGAACTTATCCATGTTTGCAAAAGAGCAGGAGATAATATACAGGATGCTGGATTACAGGAAAAGCTGAAGACTACTTTAGAATTTTTGAAATCTGAAGTACAGAATGAGTAGGTACATACAACTTACAAGGAAGATTAGTAATGCTAGGGTAACTGATACAATGAAGAATGTAAAACCTTTGAAGAAATGTGGAACTTCTACAGCTAAGATTTAGCATCAGCTGTAGGAGTAATAAACGTATATGTTTTCTGTGGTGAAGAGAAGCATTGGTCATCTAGATGTCCACAGGCTAAGAAAATTATGTCTGAAGAAAAGACAAGATTGTCAAAGAAAGGTGCCTCTTTCAAATGGCTCAAGGTTGGACACTGCAAGAAAATGTCACATTCATCAAGTATGTGAGAGTCTTCCAAAAGAAAATTGCAAGAATACACAGAAGCATCATCTCAGCCATGTCAGTTACAAATTTTTGTATGAATTACTCTTGTGTATATCTTCAAACAATCATACTTAAAATAGATAATGGATATAAGGTGGAAGTTGTGTGTGTCCTTCTGGATTCAGCATCCTGACACTCTTACATCTCTGAAAGTTTAGAAAAGATACAAGGACTTAATGCAACTTGGAAGATCACTTCAAGTTATTCTGTGGTCACGGAATCATAGTTATTTGGTGGTCACATCAAATCAGCAATACACAGAACACAGTGTATCTGAGGTTGTGTGCCCGCCTCGGTAGCATGGTGGTAGCGTGTCTGCCTCACGTTCAAGAGATCCCGAGTTCGAATCTCGGTCAGGGTGAGTTACCTGGATAAGGTTTTTCCGGGGTTTTCCCTTGTCCTGAAAGATGAATGTCGGGTAACTCTAAGCTCTATGGACCCTGGGCTCGTTTCAGCACCATTTCATATATTCTATTCATTGTCCAATATGACTTAACGTTGGAGGACATAAATTAAAAAAAAAAAAATTGAGGATGTGCTTCAGAATACAGCTGACTGCTCAGTTGGAATTAACTGCCCTTGGTCTGTATTATTTGCAGTGGTGTGCCTCGCCTTATATCAAAACAAGTAAAGGAGCTAAGACTTGTTTCCTGAAAGCAGAAGAAGATAAGGACATTTAAGATTCTTATTGGGGCAGATTCCCTGGAATCAGTACTCTCTTATGAGTGTAAAAGAGTAAAAGAGTTGACTGCAATGAGGAGAGCTTTAGGATGGACTGTATTTAGGAAAAACTGGTGTATCTGAAATATGCAAAGAGAAGCAACACCTGTTTTACTCAACATGGAGAAAATGTGCAGCCCAGGGAATTAGAGGTGCTAGGAATCAAGATCCAATACTAGAAAACAAGAAACACCAATTTGAGGAACAAGCAAGTAGGAACCTCATTTAAACAGTAAATATAAGCAAATATGAAAACAGGAAATTCAACTTCCCTGATTAAATGATCATCTACCTTTGCACCCTGCATATGAGTTGGCAGCAAAGCAACTGGATGTTACCAAAAGGAAGTTGAAAATCAATGAGTAATTAGCACAATGTCGTAAAGCATTTAGAGCTTGGTTAACTGAAGCAATAATAGAAGAATTAGTTTACTAATTAGTTAGTTTACTTTTTATTTGGGCCATTTATGAAAATGCCAACTCGCACAAGTACAAGCAAGAAAATAGAATCAAACACTTAAAAGCCTGTGTTGTTAATATCAGGTATTCTTAAGTTAATTAGGAGTCGATTAATAACACAAAACAACACTCACTTTTAAATTTTCCCGGAACCGGTTTCTGAGGTCTTCCCTCTATCTTCAGCCGGACATCGACTGTTATTAATCGACTCCTAATTAACTTAATTTATACAACAACACTGTTTTCAACACTTCCATAAAAGGATTTATCAGGTATTCTGTTTTTTTTTTAACCAAAAGGTATAGAAATTTTCAGACTTGAATTCCAAGTGTAACATCCCATTGGCAGATAGTTCCAGCAGATCCTTTTTGAGCTTTGTTGATCAATTTGCCTCATTTATAGCTGCATTTAAAAATGGTTTTAGGAAGCATCTTTGCTCAGTGCTGTCCAATATCTCTTGGACTGGGAAGTAATGACACAATTCTTTGTTCAAATTACTAACATCATTTTTATACAGATATATATGAGTTGATATTACACAAATATAAATATTTGTGTAAAAAATATAAATAATATATAAATATTTGTGTAATATTTATTGCCTCACTAAAGCTAGCTTCATTTTCTACGTAATATATGAGTTGATGTTTAACTTGCTTCCAACTTCTTCAAAGATTGAGTCAATGAAAATGAATCAAAGTTGTTTTGACTTATAGATAATGACCACAATTCAATTTCTTTTTTATAAAGCCATGGAGTTTGTCTTTTGTTGTAATGACATTTGCATCAAGCCCTTGAAGACTTTTATTTAAGTTATTTAAATGCTCAAATACGTCAGAAAGAAAAGTCAATTTCAAAAGGAATTCCAGGTCAGAAATGAATTCGGAGTAATGTCACTTGGCTTGTTGTAAATATATTAATCACCAATGTCACTAATTTCTTGTTCTATAAGGGGGGGGTACAACTTGGCCATTCTTCTAGTACTTACATTTGCAAAGATTGAGTATGGGAGCTCCAAACAATAAGGAAGTTCCACGTAGAAATTAATTAGTAGAACATATTTTTCTACATTAGTCCTAAACCATTAGTGAAATGAACTGTGAATTCCAATGCCCCTAAATATGCAACACTGACATTAACATATTTTATTAATTAACTGTGAAGATATCTTTTTCCCATTTTGCCTAACCTTTGTAAATGTTAACTTTGGTGTCAGCTGCTGTGGTAGGGTAGAAGCAACGTTCTGAATCAGGCGAAAATTATTAAAGTTGAATGGGGGTATATTAAATGTGAAAACTTGATTACACAAGATAATTTTGAGACAAAATGAATGTTATATATGTAAGGATATTTCTGTAGTAGAGCATAATGCAAACAGTGCTTCTGCATGACTGTTTCTTCAGACTGCCATATAAATGCAATGTTTCTGTGTTATGAAATGATCCATCTAGGCAAAGGTTAGGTTAGGAGAGCTATATATATTTTTCGAGCAAGTATACACTCTTATCTTCACATTTAGCAATCTATAGTTTCACTTAATTGCTAATCAATTAATGTTCATGATTTACTTGCAGATCATTCAGAGTAAAAATGCATCTACCATATTTTTGGACTATAAGACGCTACAGACCATAAGATGCAGATATGATTTTGTTATGAAAAATTTAAAATTAAAATAATAAGGATTTTTTCTCTATTACGTACTTGCATCTTTGCTTCTAATGTTCTGTTTGAGGAACATCAAAAGTTAGGGGAACTTTGTCCATGTTTCCAATTGATCGAATTTGCATTGAAATTTCTCCTTGAATTCAGAGCAAATTTATGCAATTCCAGAATTTTACATTTATACTCAGCCGGTGTTTTTTGCATGATTCTGGTACAAGTGTTCATGGAAAGTCCTTCTCTTTTTATAAATCGCTAGCATTAAAATTGTAAATCCCATAAATTCTACAAGGTTGTTTGCAATGGTGTGCCTTCCTGCTTCACAGATGATCAATTTTGTAGACACTATGATGCCATTATGCCTATGATCTGTTATCCAGTCCTTTAATTCTATTTCTAACTGCGGCCACTTTGCTGCATGTGTGCGAAAAGAAAGTTGTCAATTGATTCTCCGGCTTCTGCCACCGGCAAATCATGCTCTGAGTTGTTTGGGGCTCAAAATGCCCTTCTGCTGGTCTATTATGTGCTCTTTTGCATATTGCATAACTTCTAATTTGAATGCAACACTGTATGTGAATCTCTTCCGTTAAGACAGCATCATACACAGAAACAGGAGCTTAAAAATTATGCAACTGGATGTCGTTTTCACAACGGTAGACTTGCTACTGCAAACAGTAAGAGGCTGTGATAGAAAGTTTTTCTTTCTATCACATTCTTTAATCCTTTATTGGACAAAACCTTTGTTACTATGATGCTTTATGCTATGCTGAACCTTGAACTTCATTAGGTGACAAGTATACATCCCAAAAGTATCACATTCCCTTGCTAATTATCTGTTTTATGTTGAAACTACCAATAAATTTAGCTGGTTCTCACATGTGAACTTATGACCAAAAGACGCAGTTAAATTTCAGACAGTATCTTACAATGAAAACTGTGTGTCTTATGGTCCGAAAAAAATACATTTCTTATCCAGTAATAGCAGTATTGTGCACTAAAACCCTGTCTTGGTTATCATTATTTACCAAAATTGTCTTCCTGGTAACAAGTGTTGTGGTTTCAGTGATATAGCATATTAAGTAGCGCATATTAATTTATAGCCACCTTAACAATTTGTTATACGAGGGCTATCCAGAAAGTAGATTACGTTTTGGAATAAAAAGTAAACAAAGTATAGGAAACAAATTTTATTATATACACATGAAAGCCACACTCAAATACTACTTTTCGACATAGTCACCATTCAAATTAAGGCATTTATCGTAGCGATGTACGAGCTTGGAAATTCCTTCGTCGAAAAATTCGGCCGCCTGCGCCTTCAACTACTTCGTTACCTCTTCTTGCAGCTGTGCGTCGTCATCAAAACGCTGCATAGCCAGCCACTTCATTGCTGGGAATAGGTGGAAGTCGCTCGGTGCCAGGTCGGGACTGTACGGCGGATGAGGTAACAACTCCCACTTAAAAGATTCAAGAACTTCACGAGTGACATTTGCCGTGTGGGGCCGGGCGTTGTCGTGAATCAACAAGATCTTAGAGCTCAACATTCCTCTGCGCTTGTTTTGAATGGCTCTTCTGTGTTTTTGGAGAGTTTAGCAATACCTTGGAGAGTTTATTGTAGTGCCTCTTTCCAGGAAGTCCACCAAAATCACACCTTTTCTGTCCCAAAAAACAGTCGCCATCATCTTCCTTGCCGACATTGTTTGCATGCATTTCTTGGGTTTTTGGGGAGAACCTGTGTGCCCCCACTGCATTGATTGCAATTTCGTTTCACAGTTCACGTGTTTCACCCATGTTTCGTCACCAGTAACGATGCGATCGAGTAAAGAGTCACCATCCTTATGGTGAACGTCCAAAAAGTTCAACGCTGCAGCCATTCGCTGATTTTTGTGGTCCTCTGTCAAGATTTTTGGAATCCATCTTGCACAAAACTTGTGGTAACCAAGCTTTTCGCTGATGATTTCGTGCAACAAACTTCGCGAAATTTGTGGAAAACTCAAAGAAAGTTCCGTTATTGTGAACCTTCAATTTTCACGGACTTTAGCATCGACTTTTTCGACAAGTTCGGCAGTCACTATGCTGGGTCTCCCACTTCGATCTTCGTCGTGAACATTGGTTCGGCCATTTTTAAATCTGATGACCCACTGACGCACTCCACCTTCAGTGATAATGTTGTCCCCATACACTTCACAAAGCTGCCGATAGATTTCTATCGGTTTACAGTTTTTTGCAGTCAGAAACCTTATTACTGCACGCACCTCGCGGGATTTTCAATTAACGCAGACATTTCAAACCGTCACAGTATCTGAACGGAGCACAGCACGAACCTCTCACTAGCACGGCTAGATGCCGACTGAGCTGCGCAACGCTCTGACCCCAAGATGGTCGCGCTAGCCCCGCCCCTAGCGGAAACAGACGAAAACGTAATCTACTTTCTGGATAGCCCTCGTACTTTAACCACACTTAGGGAACTTAGGACCACACTAAGGGGAACCCTGAACAACAGATCGTTAGAAAGTATCATAAAAAACATGTATAATAGATTACCAGGTAAAATAAAGAATACTAAACTATGTAATATTAAGAATATAAAAATGTATTTGTCAGAACAAGCTTTTTATGGTATGGAAGAGTACAAAGCAAAAAAATGGAAAATAATGTACATTTTAGTTTCTAAACGGTGCACATAGTAGACTTTTGGGTGTATTTTGATGTTTATCTTATAATGTGAAATGACGTATCCTCTGTATGAAATATAGAGGATGAATAAATTGAAATTGAAAGGAAAAAAAAAGAATTGAAACCAAAAGTTACAGAATAGCTACAATATTAGAAGACATTTGAGACATGATAGGGACTTCAAAGGGTGTAGTAACACAACTATATGCGGTAGTCCATGCTCATTGTATGTTTGTTTTTTCACAGACTTAGTGGCGACAGTTTTAAAATGGATATCAAAGAAGAGGATCCGCTCTCAGTTGATATAGACTTCCAAAATGAGAGTGCGTTGTTTATCAAGAAGAAGACTGACAGTAATACAGTACATCTGAAGAATGATTATAATATGATGATGAAAACAGAAATTAAATCAGAGTCTTCCTCCACAGACTGTTCTTCACAAAAAGAGAGAGATTGTTTTGGCAATCCTCTCATAGATCAGATTAATTTCAAGACTTTCAGTTCCAACAATAACTGCAAGATGGAATTCAAAAATGAAATTGGTTCAGAGGAAGAGACAGAATTCCTTCTGGAGGATTCCATAGTAACGTATAATGATAATAATGAAATACATAACAAAATAGAAGTTAAAGAAGAAACTTGGTGGCAGAACACAGAAACTTCATCTGCTATTAATGTAAGTTTTGTAGAAAACCACTGTAGTTAGAATTTGTTTTTATTACTTGATATCTAAAATACATACGGCAGATTTAACACCATTAAGACATCATTAAATCAAACTGCTATGTTCTAATTACTTGCTGTTTTTTATCTTTGTTTCTGTATAAATCCTAACACTGTATACTGGTTATGTAAAACCATGTACTTTGTATGATGCAAGACATAATTAGTGCTATCTTTTGCAGGATGGGGCCTTTATTCCAGTAAAATCTCCCAGGTAAGACTGAAATATAAACCATCTGATTTTTGTGCTTCTTTATACTAAAGGGAGACAACTTGTGAACAATTACAGTGATCTCAAAGCCATTCATATCTTTTAAACTTACTAAAAGAATAAAGCTAATTTAAAGAACCTTTGTTTAAAATAGAAAATAGCTAGAGTGCCTAGAGAAATTTAAGAAAGTTAGTTGTTGTACTTGACAGAGAATGTGTGTGAAAAATAAAACCCTGTAAAATTTCATTCCATGCAGTAAATACAGCAGGTCATGGTATATCACTTAAACAGAAGATCAAAAACTGGTTTTCTTTCTAAGGTTATAGAATGTATATTGTGTGTCTAATGCTCAGAATTAGATTTTAAAATCTTTCTTCTTCTTCATTGCAAGTATTTGGAGACTATGTCTACCTGATTTTTGAGAATTTCACATATGATATGATTTCAATATTCATCAAGTTATCCTTAACACATAAAAAGCACTGTTGGGAATTTTGTTTTGTTCCATTTATGCCTTTAACTGCAATGGCCATATCGGCAGCCGTGCTCCTTTGGAAAATATTGAAGGTGTTAACCCGTATTCATTGGGTTTTAATCATTAGATCATGCTAATACTTGCACTCTCCTTCATACTTCCAGACTCTGGGGAAGATGAGGAATTATCTTGGTCAAAGAAAAATCTGCACCCCTATTGCTGGGAATCGAATCCGAGACCCCTGGCTTGGCAGGCAGGTGCTCTACCGACTGAGCTACGGGGCCAGCCACTGTTGGGAATTCTTTAATCCAATCTTAAATAAATGTCCACTCAGACAATCCTGACCAGTAATTAATCTGAGCACTGTAACATGATTTTCTAGCACACTAGGCAGATGTGCAGAATTCTTTTAGAAATCTTTCTCATTAAGTTTTTCAGAAGAAGTAAGATGTTGGTATTTAATATTTTAACTGTTTCAGAGTTAAATGTAGTGGATATTTTGTTTTGTTGTTTGAGCAATCTGGAGTCCTTCTTGGCCAACACATCTGATTGCTCATTTCTAGAAATTGTGGGATGGAATCCACTGCAAACCTATATGTATTTTTTCAATTTTAGGGCAGTCAGTTCAAATAATCTCCTAAGTAGGTTCTTTGGAATCTAAATCGTGAATTCTTCTGGAAAGCTTATTTGGTGGCATATAGATTTTGTAGTAAAATATAAATTTCATCAATTTCAAATACTACACAACTATAACTATTTGCAACAAAAATCTTCAGTTATCTTAACAAAATTTTGTAAATTTTTCTTATTAATTGATTAGTTCAATTTCATAAACCTTTTTTACATTTTCAGTCGTCAAACAACTTCGTTGTCAATGATACTGTCACTAGAGGTCACTACGTTTTTGTCAGTATTACCAAAACCTGAAAATAAAATAAACTTAACATCAGAATCGACTGCTGGTATTTCAAAATTCATTATGTAGTGCTTACTTTTTAAAATAAATATTTTTTGCCATACCATTAAATCTATTGGACCACTTAATTGTATTAATAATTTAACTTCTATTTATTTCATGCTTCTCTCAAGCAAATACAGGTATGTAACTTAGTGATAGTTGCCTTATAGGATCTGCAGTGACAGACACCAAACAGTAAGTGATCTGCACGAGGACACTGCTCATAAGTGAAGTGGCAAATGCTCCTGGTGCAGTTGTCTATATATTTAAGAAGTTAAAAGTGATGAAAATCTGCACTTGTTGGATTCCACAAAATCTATAACAGAAAAATATGTGATTACACAGAAAATGAAGCTAGTTACAGTGGAGTAATAAATATTACACAAATAAAAATATTGTTAATTAATGCCCACTTATCTAAGAAGTTGATGTTGATGACGAAGTGTGTTAACTGACGATGTGAGAAAATGTTCATGAAATCGATCTTAAAAAGAAGAAAGAAGTACTAACATCAACTTCTTAAAATAAATGGACTTAATTAACAAATATTTTTATTTGTGTAATAAGAAAAACATGTGTTAAAGATGATAAATTTTGAGATTGCAGTTAGAGCATTATGGACATGAAGTCAAGCATTTACTTTATGTATCATAATTTAGATGAAACTTGGGTTTGATGCTTCTAACCAAGAAAAACAATCAAGTAAATGGGAGTACTATGATTCCCCATGAGTAAATAAGTATCAGCAACAACAAGATCCATTTAGTCAAGTTCATAGTCACTTATGATCCTGACAGCCTTGTTGCTAATTCAGTTGCTGCAAGAAATAGTTTTTTCTACAGTTATATAATTCTATGGTGCTGGTTCTCACACAGCTGCTCTTGTGGTTAACTTATTTAACAGAAGGGACAGGAGTATCGTGCATTATCTCCTTCTTATTTTACCTTTTCCCAAATATGAAGTTACCACCTACAGATTTCCCTTTAGATTTACGCAGACATAGCAGCAGTAGAGCAGTCTGTTTATATATTAGTGTATCTGTTGTCTCCATGAAGTGTGGAGGCAGATTAGGAGGAGATTAGAGCAACTGTGACTATTACAAAAATGTTTTCTTTCTTGTTAATTGAAACTTACCACAAATTATTGAATGACTCACATATCTTGATTATCGGGACTTACATACTTCCTGAATGCACCTAGTATTTATTGTTATGTAAGGCAGTTATTGAGTGTACGGCTTTAGAATACTTATGGAATGAGTCAATCCCTCAGAGAAGGTGAGGTAATAACACCCAACTATGACTTTATAGCTACTAAGAGCTATTCTGCATCATTGTAGTTAAGATTGTTACCATTATTCTTACAGCTAATATTAGCGTGATCCACTTTGGGGTATTTGGTATTTTGTAACTGTTGCTTATATCAAGGGTTGTATTTCAGGTTAATCACCTGAAGCAGCTGACACAGATTTGGATGTGTGCGAGTTTTGTTTTTCCACCATTCTCAGCCCAACATTATCAATTACAGTATACTGTGATATTAAGCACTGCTCTGTATTTGCAGATGAAACAGAAAGATGTTGGTAAAACCACTCTGTAATAGTGTAAAATGTGTGATGAACATAAATGAAATAATCCTGTTATGAAACCTGGAAGGCTGACTCCAGCTAGTAAGGCAAAACAATGGAGACTGTATGGTCATATTAATATTTGCAGAATTTGAAAATTCATATTTTATAATGTTGCCTAAACAGTGTTTTTCAACCTGTGGGAGCCTCTGAGAGGGTCACAAGAGGTCAAGAGAACTCAGTAAAAAGGTCAACAAATTTTAATCAGGTAGATATATTAAGAAAAAGTTAACAAAATGATACTTGTTATGCTATTTATACAAACATTAACAAAAAATAAAATCTTTGAGTACTTGTTTATTTTAATGTGAAGATTGCACTTAAGTTTGTTCAATCAATTTCTCTCATCATGGATCCATTTTTGCAACATTAATTAATTGTTTTCCAAATTTCAGCGATTTCTTAGTTTACTTTTTGTTTGGGCCATTGATGAAAATGCCAACTCGCACAAGTACGAGGTAGAAATAGAATCAAACATTTAAAAGCCTCGGTTGTTAATTCTGGGTATTCTGTTTTTCTTTTTAACCAAAAGGTATACAAATTTTCAGACTTGAATTCAAAATGTAACATCTCATCAACAGATAATTCCAGCAGATTCTCTTTGAGCTTTGTTGCTAAATTTGCGTCATTTATAGCTGCACTTGAAAATGGATTTAAAATCCATTTTTCCTTCAAATTACTAACACCATATTTATACCAGATATATGTGAGTTGATCTTTATCTCGCTTTCAACTTCTTCAATGAAAGACTGTGTCGATGAAAATAAATCAAAGTTGTTTTGACTTATAGATGATAACCACAATTCAATTTCTTTTTTATAAAGCCATAGAGTTTGTCTTTTGTTGTAATGAAATTTTCATCCTGCCATTGAAAACTTTTATTTAAGTTATTTAAATGCTCAAATAAGTCAGAAAGAAAGGTCAATTTCAAAAGGAATTCCAGGTCAGAAATGAATTTGGAGTAATGTCACTTGGCTTACTGTAAATATATTAATCACCAATGTCACTAATTTCTTGTTCTATAAGGGGGGGGGCAGGTGCAACATTGCCATTCTTCTAGTACTTACATTTGCAAAGATTGAGTATGAGACGTCCAAACAATAAGGAAGTTCCACGTAGAAATTAATTAGTAGAACATATTTTTCTACACCAATCTTAAACCAATAGCAAAATGAACTGTGAATTCCAATCCTCCTAAATATGCAACACTGACATTTACATATTTTAATAATTAGCTGTGAAGATCTCTTTACCCATTTTGCCTAACCTTTGTAAACGTTAACTGTGTCGTAGGATAGAAGAAACATTCTAAATCAGGCCAAAATTATTAAAGTTGAATGGTGGTAAATTAAATGTGAAAACTGGATTAGACAAAATAATTTTGAGACAAAATAAATGTTGCATATGTAAGCTTAGTTTTGTAGTAGAGCATAATGCAAACAGTGGTTCTGCATGACTGTTTCTTTAGACTGACATGTAAATGCAATGTTTCTGTGTTATGAAATGATCTATCTAAGCAAAGGTTAGGAGAGCTATTATATACTTTTTGCGCAAGTATGCACTCTCATCTTCACATTTAGCAATCTATAGTTTCACTTAATCGCTAATCAATTAACGTTCGTGATCTACTTGCAATTCATTTAGGGTAAGAATGCATCTACCATATATTTTAGGTTATAAGACGCTACAGATGATAAGATGCAAACATGATTTTGTTATGAAAAATTTGAAATAAAAATAAGGGTTTTTTCTCTATTAGGTACTTGCATCTTTGCTTCTAACGTTCTGCTTGAGGAACATCAAAAGTTAGGGGAACTTTGTCCATGGTTCCAATTGATCGACTTTGCATTGAAACTTCACCTTGAATTAAGAACAAATTTATGAAATTCCAGAATTTTACATTTATACTGAGCTGCTGTCTTTTGCATCACTCTTGTACGAGTGTTCATGGAAGGTCCTTCTCTTTTTATAAATAGCTAGCATCAAAATTGCAAATTCCATAAATTCTACAAGGTTGTTTGCAATGGTGTGTCTTCCTGCTTCACAGATGATCAATTATGTAGACACTACGATGCCATTATCCCTATGATCTGTTATCCAATTCTTTAATTCAATTTCTAACTACAGCCACTTCACTGCATGTGTGCGAAAACAAAGTCGTCAATTGATTCTCATGTTCTGAGTTAGTTGAGGCCCAAAATATGCTTCTGCTGGTCTATTACATGCTCTTTTGCATATTGCATAACTTCTAATTTGAATGCAACACTTTATGTGAATCTCTTCTGTTAAGGCAGCATCGTAACTGAAACAGGAGCTTAAAAATTATACAGCTGGATGTCGCTTTTGCAACGGTACACTTGTTACTGCAAAAAGAAAGAGGCTGTGAGAGAAAATGATTCTTTCTGTTTCATTCTTTATCCCTTTATAGGACAAAGCCTTTGTTACTATGATGCTTTATGCTATGCTGAACCTTGAACCTCAATTAGGTAGCAAGTATACCTACATTCCAAAAGTATCACATTCCCTTGCTAATGATCTGTGTTATGTTGAAACTACCAATGTATTTAGCTGGTTTACACATGTGAACTTAGGGCCAAAAGACACAGTTAAATTTCAGACAGTATCTTGCAATGAAAACTGTGTGTCTTATGGTCCGAAAAAAATACATTTCCATCCGGTAATAGCAGTATTGTGCACTAAAACCCTGTCTTTGTTCTTATTATTTAGCAAAATTATCTTCCTAGTAACAACTTTGGTTTCAGTGATATAGCATATTAAGTAGCACATATTAATTTATAGCCACCTTAACAAGTTATTATACTTTAACCACAAGTTACAGATTAGGTACAATATTAGAAGACATTTGAGACAAGATAGGGACTTCAAAGGGTGTAGTAACACAACTATATGCAGTAGTCCATGCTCATTGTATGTTTGTTTTTTCACAGACTTAGCGGCGACAGTTTTAAAATGGATATCAAAGAAGAGGATCCGCTCTCAGTTGATATAGACTTCCAAAATGAGAGTGTGTTGTTTATCAAGAAGAAGACTGACAGTAATATAGTGCATCTGAAGAATGATTATAATATGATGATGAAAACAGAAATTAAATCAGAGTCTTCCTCCACAGACTGTTCTTCACAAAAAGAGAGAGATTGTTTTGGCAATCCTCTCATAGATCAGATTAATTTCAAGACTTTCAGTTCCAACAATAACTGCAAGATGGAATTCAAAAATGAAATTGGTTCAGAGGAAGAGACAGAATTTCTTCTGGAGGATTCCATAGTAACGTATAATGATAACAATGAAATACATAACAAAATAGAAGTTAAAGAAGAAACTTGGTGGCAGAACACAGAAACTTCATCTGCTATTAATGTAAGTTTTGTAGAAAACTGCTGTAGTTAGAATTTGTTCCTATTACTTGATATTTAAAATACATACGGCAGATTTAATAGCATTAAGATATCATTAAATCAAACTGCTATGTTCTAATTACTTGCTGTTTTTTATATTTGTTTCTGGATAACTCCTAATACTGTATACTGGTTATGTAAAACCAAGTACTTTGTATGATTCAAGACATAATTGGTGCTATCTTTTGCAGGATGGGGCCTTTACTCCTGTAAAATCTCCCAGGTAAGACTGAAATATACACCATCTGATGTTTGGTGCTTCTTTATACTAAAGGGAGACAACTTCTGAACATATATAATTATCTTAAAACCACTCATAGCCTTTAAACTTACTAAAAGACTAAAAACAATTTTAAAACCTTTGGTTTAGAGTAGTACATAAAATAGAAAATTGCCGTTACTCCTTGGAGAGTGCCTAGAGAAATGTAAGAAAGTTGCTGTACTTGACAGAATGTGTGTGAAAAATAAAACCCTATAGCAGTTTATTCCATGCAGTAAATATAGAACTTAAACAGAGGAACAAAATCTGGTTATTTTTCTAAGGTTATAAAATGTGTATTGTGTGTCTAATGGTCAGAATTTGATTTTAAAATCTTTCTTCTTCTCCCTTGCAAGTATTTGACACTAGGTCTTCCTGACTTTTGAGAATTTCACATACAATTAGGTGATCAGAATTCATCAAGTTATGCTTAAAACATAAAAAGCACATTTTTGTTGTTCCATTTATGCCTTTAACTTCAATGCTCATATCGGCGACAGTTCTCCTTTGGAACATATCGAAGGTGTTAACTCGTATTCATCGGGTTTCAATCATTAGATCACACTCATACTCATACTCTCCTTCATACTTCCAGGCTCTGGGGAAAATGAGGAATTATCTTGGTCAGAAAAATCCCCACCCCTACCGCTGGGAATCAAACCCAAGACCCTTAGCACGGCAGGCAGGTGCTCTACGGACTGAGCTATGGGGCCAGCAACTGTTGGGAATTCTTTAATCCAATCTTGAACAAATGTCCACTCAGAAAATCCTGGCCAGTAATTAATCTGAGCATTGTAACATGATTTTCTACCACACTAGGCAGATATGGAGAAGTTTATTTAGGGAATCTTTCCCATTAAGTTTTTCAGAAAAAGTAAGATTTTGGTACTTAATCTTTTAACTGTTTCACAGTTAAATATGGTGGATGTTTTGTTTTGTTGTTTGAGCAGTCTGGAATCCTTGGCCAAAATGTCTGCTCATTCGCAGAAATTGTGGGATGGAATCCATTTCAAACCTATATGTTTATTTCAGTATGAGAGATGCTTAATCATATTATGAATTATTATGAATTTCTTTTATTTTTTCCATTTTAGGGCAGTCAGTTAAAATAATATCCTAAGTAGGTTCTTTGGAATCTAAAAGGTTATTTGGCAGCAAATAGATTTTGTAATAAAATATAAATTTCATCAATTTCTTCATCAAATAATACACAAATATAACTATTTTCAACAAAAATCTTCACTTATCTTAAGAAAATGATGTAAATTTCTCTTATTAATCAATGAGATCGATTTCTTATACCCTTTTTTAAACCTTCATTCATCAAACAACTTTGTTGTCCATGTTACGGTCACTAGAGTTCACTACGTTTTTGCCAGTATTGCCAGAGTCTGAAAATGAAATAAACTTTACATTAGAATCGACTGCTGGAATTTCAAAATTCATTACGCGATGTCTAATATTTAAAATAAATGTTTTTTTTCCAAAGCATTAAATGTATTGGATAATTTAATTCTTTTAATAATTTAACCTCTGGATTTATTTTATGATTAAATGACCAAAAATGATCTGCTATGGTAGATATATCACTTTGTTTACACTTAATGTTACGAAAATGTTCTTTCATTCTGCTTTCCAAATTACGTTTCATCTTTCCAATATATATCCGATCATATTCTAAACAATTAAAATGATGAATACCAGATTTTTTATTAGGAATTTTATCCTTTTTAGAGAAATGTAGAAAATGTTTAAAACTATATTTATTTTGAGGAACTACAGCTATACCAAACTCGTTAAAATTTTTTTGAAAATTTTTTAACCCAATAATGGTAAGTACATTTTTAGAAATTATAAGCATCTTTTATTTTTTTAAGGGTAGAAATATCATTAACAGGTTTTTTTTTGTAATTTACGTCCATTAACTTCTTTTTTAAAGTCATATCGGACAGTGAATGGAATGGGTGAAATGATGCTCAATGGTTCCTGGAGCTTAGAGTTACCCAACATTCGTGTTTCAGGATAAGGGCAAACCCTGGAAAACGCCATATCCAGGTAACTCACCATGACCAAGATTCGAACTCGGGACCTTTTGAACATGATGCAGACATGCTACCATCTACGCTACCAAGGCAGGCAACAGTTTTTGGATATTTAAACTTTTCAATCTTTTTTTTTTATAAAGTCTTTATTAAAACCATTATTTAAAGCTGTATTAATAATACGTTTATATTCTTTATTAAATTCCTTTTTATTCAGAGCTATATTTATGAATCTATAAATCAAACTATTAAAAACAGCAAATTTCTGTGAAAAAGGGAAAAAGCATTATTGTTCATGTAATTATCAATACGGGAAGACTTACCAAAGTTTAATTCATTGTAATTTCTTATTATCTTTAAATCTAGAGAAGGAAGATATCCATTAATTTCAGATTTTAATGTAAATATTATGGCTTTGTCTTGTAAATCTTGAAGCATCATTTATTTATCAGAAACAACAATAACAAAAATATCATCAACATATCTATACCAGGTTTTAAAAATTAAAGGGAGTGCTTTAGTACTTGCTTTGTAAAAACACTGATAAAATGATCAGCAAGAAGAGGTGAAAGAGGATTACCCATTGCTAAGCCAGAAGTTTGTTGAAAAAATTCACCATTAAAGGTGAAAAAGATATTAATCCAAAGAAATTAGTAAGATGAGTCAGTTGGAAAATTTAATGTCATGTCGGCATGTTAGCCATAGCAGATCAGTTGGTTAGAGCAACTGCACGGAGAGTGAAAGATCCGTGGTTCATATCCCGGCTTTGGCATTGAATTTTTCAGTCTGGCTCTACCTATTCAAACCTTAAGCTACACACGGCTAATGTGGAAGAGATGGTTGTTCCCATCAATTTACCTGATTAACGTAGTGGTTGAACTATGAAGCCTGGGACTTAAGTACTTACAGCATAGTAAGTTGTCACAAAAGGTGATTGTCTCATAGCATATGAGAACTCCTAGTGGTTTACCGGGAAACATATGAGTCAGTTGGAGAATTTAATGTCA
This sequence comes from Mantis religiosa, assembly GCA_030765055.1. Lineage (NCBI taxonomy): Eukaryota > Metazoa > Arthropoda > Insecta > Mantodea > Mantidae > Mantis > Mantis religiosa. Next base: position 27,247,096 of record CM060951.1, on the reverse strand, counting down.
TGTCGGCATGTTGGCCATAGTAGCGCATTTGGTTAGAGCAACCACATGCAGAGTGGGAGATCTGTCATTCAAATCTCGGCTATGGCATTGAATTTTTTTAGCCTGACTCTACTCATTCAAACCTTAGCCTACACATTGCCAGTGTTAAAGAAATGACTGTTTTCATCAATATACCTGAATAACATAGTAGTTTAACTATGAAGCCTGGGACTTAATGTTACAAAAATGTTCTTTCGTTTTGGTTTCCAAATTACATTTCATCTTTCCAATATAAATCTGATCATAATCTAAACAATTAAATTGATAAATACCAGATTTGTTATTATTAGAAATTTTATCACTTTTAGAGAACTGTAGTAAATGTTTAAAACTACATTTATATTGCGGAGCTAAAGTTATACCAAACTCTAAAAAAAATTTGAAAATGTTTATTAACCTAAAAAGGTAAGTACATTTTTTTTATAATACTCTTATTCTTTTAAGGGTAGAAATATCATTAACATTCAATATATTTATTAAAAACATTAATTAAAACCATATTAATAATATGTTCATTTTCTTTATCAAATTCCTCTTTATTCAGGAATATAGTTATTAATCTATAAATCAATTATTACAAAACAGACAACTTATGTGAAAAACGGTTAAAACTATTATTCTTTATCTAATTATTAACATAGGCAGGCTTCATATAAATACCAAAGTTTAGTTCATTATACTTTCTTATTGTTTTTAAATTTAGAAAAAGAAGAAATCCATTTATTTCAATTTGTAATGTAAATTTAATAGGTTATCCTGTTAATTTAATAATTTTGAGGCATCAGTTATTGATCAGGAACAATAGCAAAAATATCATCAACATATTTATACCAAGTTTTAAAATTTAAAGGAAATGCTTTAGTGACTTGCTTTTAGAAAAAAGTTAAAATGATCAGCAAGAAAAGGTTAAAGAGGATTACCCATTGCTAAGCCAGAAGTTTGTTGAAAAAATTCACCATTAAAAGTGAAAAAATGTTGATCCAAACAAAAATGAGTAAGTTTAACAAAATCAACTATTAAGTCCTCATACCTTTATTGAATTCAGCCACCTTTTTAAATAAATCAAACGTTTTTCTCTAGCAATACTAGGAAGTAAGGCAGTTACATCAAAAGAAAGAAGTTTATCAGACTTAAATAATACAACACTGTCAATCGTTTTCACTAGTTCAAAAGAATGTTTAATACTTAAACTCTCAAATTTATCAAAACTACTAAATTTTTTATGTAACCATTTAGCTAAATTGTAAGTTGGTAAATTTATACAATTTACAATAGGTCTCATTTTATTTCCAGATTACAAACTTTTACAAAATATTTTTCTTTGTTTGATATAACTTTCACTTCATTAAGCATTTTATTAAAATTTTAAATACAAGATTTTAAAGGTTCTTTGTTAATTATTATGAAATCTTCACCATGAAGTAAAAGTTCTGCTCTGTTGATATCATCAGATCTATCTAAAATCTTACTACCATTATGTGCTTCAGTGCATTATTTAATGATTTAATAATCTGTTTATTATTTGTCTTATCTAAATTTTGCAATGTTTTGCTACATTTAAATTTAATGAACAATTTATTATTTTCACTTAAATCTTCAGTAGCAAGAAAAACTTTTAGAGAAAAGCTTTTGATTTATTTAAAAAAAGTGGTTGAATTCAATAAACTAACATTGAGGACTTAATAGCTGATTTTGTTAAACCTACTAATTTTTCTATGGATGAAAATGTTTTCACTTTTAATGGTGAATTTTTCTAACAAACTTCTGGCTTAGCAATAGGTAATCGTCTTTCACCTTTATTTGCTGATCTTTTTATGACTTTTTTCGAAATGTAAGTCACTAAAGCATTCCCTTTAATTTTTAAACCCTGATATTTTTACTATTTTTCCTGATAAATAAATGAGGCTTTAAAATTGCCAAATTTACAAGATAAAGCTATAAAATTCACATTATAAACTGAAATTAATGGATTTATTCCTTTTTTGGATTTAAAGATTTTTTTTTTATTAACAAGAAAGTTGCGCTCAACTGGAGCATTGACAAACAAGGATAAAATAACAGTTTAATCTTTGCTATAGTCTGTAACGGATTTTGTCCTTTTTGTACAAGTTAGTAGGTGAAATTTCTCAGGTTAAAATTTCTGTCCACACAATAGATACTGGCACTCTTCACATGGATAGTAGTAACTCTTGTTGCTACATATTTCATGGTGGAACCCATGGATTGCTGTTCTTGTAACCCGTCTCTGGGGGTTGCACTCCTTTTTCCAGTTGTCGTCCATCATGGTTGAGATGGTGTAGAATACCAATTCTATCTCCCTTTTCTACGCTTCCCGTATGTTAAGTGGTTCCTGATAGGTCTTGTGGATGACAACCAGTGCTGTAGCCTTATATCCTCAATGAATTAGGTCTCCCTCATGAGCTCGTGTACCAGGAGTGATGGCACTGTTTTTCCAACTCCTAAGACTCGTTTCATGCATATCATGTTTACCTTCTTAATTGTTTTCAAGTACCCTATTTTGAGCTTTCCCCAGATTATTTCTATGCCATACATTACGACTGGCGCCACTACTGTCTTAAACCACTTCTTCGCTGTGGCCGTTGATAGATAGGCTATGTTCTGAATATTGTATGAGGCTCTGATGGCTGCATCTGCTCTCTCCTGGATGTGCATATTGAAGGAAGTTGTAGTTGTCTGCATCGTAACTCCCAGATATTTAGTGTCCTACAACCAGCACAGTCTCGCTGTGTAGTGTTAGCGCATCTTTAATTACTATTTTTCCACCATTCTGAAATGTCATTTGTACTGTCTTCTATTTGTTTATGTCCATGTCATTTGCTCTTGCCCAAATTTCTAATTTGTATAGTGCATCTTGAACATGCTATATTTTCTTCAATCCTATCACCATATCGCCTACATAGAAAACTATTTCCGCTGTTGAGTTTTCTCCTATGATGGTTGTTACATCAGCTGTATTCATTTGTATGATTTTATCTGAGATTTCAACATTTTCGTTTATTTGAGGTTTCATTTTAGACAGGATTCAATTGTTCCCACTAAAGAGTCTTCCTCCTTGGTCATTTATTTCAGTTTTCCAATTAATTTTTATCTGTTCTCTGAGTTGAATGCTTTCTTGAAGTCAATAAATACTGCAAAATATTTTCCTTCTGGGTACCTCAGATTGTCTTCTACTTGGTCCAGTAAATATTTCCCTGCTTTTAGGGTGCTCCTTCCCTTCATGAAGCCAAAGCGGCAATCTGGGATCCTTTCTCCAACCATTGCCAGTAACCTATTGTTGAGTATCGTCGTGAAGATTTTAAAGATGGTGTTTTCCAGCACCACTCCTCTAAATGAGTCAGGGGATGTCTTTTCTCCTTTTCCTTTATAGATAATCTTCAGTATTGCTGTTATCCAAATTTCAGGAATTATACGTGTCCGCAAACACTTGTTTATGAGGTCTGTCCATAAATCTCCCATGTTATCCAGGGTATCTTTGAGATATTCCATGTATATATTATTTGGGCCTGCTGCTTTCTTACTTTTTCTTCTGTTGATTGCTTGTCTGTGTTCTGTGGTAGTTATTAATTCCATGTCTTCCATGGGCTGTACCTCTTGCATGAAACATATGTGGTTCTTGTTCTGTTTATTTAGAATCCCCGAGATGTGTGTTTCCCAGTTCTTCATACTCGCTTCTCCTGCTGTGTGTGTGAATCTCTTCCTTATTGCCATAAAAGGGTCTTTTTCTGCATCTTATGCTAGTTTCCTTGCTTCTCTCTCAATGTCAGCTGTAATAGCAGTATTGCTAGCACTAAAACCCTGCCTTGGTTATCATTATTTACCAAAATTATCTTCCTGGTAACAAGTGATTGTGGTTTCAGTGATATAGAATATTAAGTAGCACATATTAATTTATAGCCACCTGAACAAGTTGTTATACTTTAACCAGAAGTTACAAAATAGGTACAGTATTAGAACACATTTGAGTCAAGATACAGACTACAAAGGGTTAGGGTCACACAACTATATGCAGTAGTCAATGCTCATGTATGTTTGTTTTTTCACAGACTTAGAGGCAACAGTTTTAAAATAGATATCAAAGAAGAGGATCCGCTCTCAGTTGATACAGTGCATTTGAAGAATGATTATAGCGTGATGATCAAACCAGAAATTAAATCAGAGTCTCCCTTCACAGACTGTTCATCACAGAAAGAGAGAGACTGTTTTGGCAATCCTCTCATAGATCAGATTAATTTCAAGACTTTCAGTTCCAACAATAACTGCAAGACGGAATTCAAAAAAGGAATTGGTTCAGAGGAAGAGAGAGAATTTCTTCCGGAGGATTCCATCGTAGCATATGATGAAATACATACCAAAATAGATGTTAAAGAAGAAACTTGGTGGCAGAACACAGAAACTTCATCTGCTATTAACGTAAGTTTTGTAGAAAACTACTGTAGTTAGAATTTGTTCTTATTACTTGATATTGAAAGTACAAAGACAGAATAGCATTAAGATATCATTAAATCAAAGTACTACGTTCTGATTACTTGCTATTTTTTATCTTTGTTTCTGGATAACTACTGATACTGTTTACTGGTTATGTAAACCAAGTACTTTGTATGATGCAAGACACTTAATTAGTGCTATCTTTTGCAGGATGGGGCCTTTACTCCAGTAAAATCTCCCAGGTAAGACTGAAATATAAACCATCTGATGTTTGATGCTTCTTTATACTAAAGGGGGACAACTTGTGAACAAATATAATGATCTCAAAACCATTCATAGATTTCAAACTTACTAAAAGCCATAAAAGAATTTAGAGACCCTTTGTTTAGAGTATTACATAAAATAGAAAATAGCTGTTACTCCTTGGAGAGTGCCTAGAAATAGTTGTACTTGACAAAGAATGTGTGTGTAAAATAAAACCCTCTAACATTTTATTCCATGCAGTAAATATAGCAGGTCATGGTATATCACTTAAACAGAAAACCAAATCTAGTTTTATTTCTAAGTTTATAAAATGTATATTGTGTGTCTGATGCTCAGAATTTGATTTTAAAATCTTTGTTGATTCTGGATGAATTTTCTCTGATCCTGAAGCTGTTATCAAGTGTTTTAAAACCACTTGATTATAGATCAGAAGCTGTAAGTTCAAGATAGAAAATTTCCTCTGTTGAAGTTAAATGATAAGGTTTACTTTCTTGATTATTCTTTATTTCCATCGTTATGTTCTTCTATAAATTCCTAAGGAAGAATATTGTGATTTTGTGGGTTCGTGAAATTAAAAGTCTGATTACACCACTCAAAAATGTTCTTTATTTCCACCGACTTACAGTTGAACACTTGCCATTACACAGAATTACGTAATGCACACAATTACAATTCACCAGTTCATCCGTTACAGTTCCCTTTTTGCTCTCGCAATTACGTACACTCCTCCGACACACGTACACAGTCTTCTCGTCCGTTCACTAACACGGCGCTCCTTCGCTGCTTGCCAAGCACTGACTGAACTCCCTCACTGCAGCCCTTTTTATAGGAATATCACTGTTTTCTAGACGTCTCTCGTTTTCAGTGAATCACCGCGAAGGTTCCAGACGGCAGAGGAAGGGGGAAGAGGCGGCCAGCGAGAAGTGAAACTTCCCTAATCATCCCCTCAGTTAGTGACTGAGATTAATAGGTGGGTGTGGCGTGGCCTCTGGTCCCTTACTCAGCTGTCGTTGGTTGTGCTTTCCGATAATTGGGTGACAATATATATATCCCTATATTCCAAATGGGGAATTTCAAAGGAGCTAAAGTTTCAATCAAATGCATGAGCAATTTGTTTGTTTATCTGTCAATTCTATATCTCTATAAGTAACAGGATGTTTAGGAATGTTGTTATCTCCATAATATCCTGAATTTCAAATTATCTGAAAGTCTGCTTTTCTGATTTTCCAGTGTAGGATACTTTTGGATCTTTATTAGTTTCAGCCTACTTATTAGCTAAATCACAATCCCTTTTAAGGCCAGTAAATATTTATACCATAAAGGTTCATAAGTTTCAACTTTTCAGGTAGGGACGTATTTTTTATAGTATGTAGTACAACCTAGCATAAGCTGGTTACAAGAAATGTTGTTAGTTTTGATCAAAGAGGACATTAATTTTTGTAGTTATAATTGATATACTTTGCAGATAGGATTTCTAAAGTTTAAAGGACTTTTATTATTAACTTCCATCTTTTTTTACTCGATGTTATGCTAGCAGCTGCTGCTTGCTGGTTGGACCCTATACGTTCGGAAATATAATATTATATTTTATCTGTAAAGTATGATGAAACAAATAAAAGATCTGGATTATATTGTGAAGCGTTATGATGGATATAAGTACTGATATTGAAAATTTATTCAATGTTTATGGAATGTAGCCAGTTTCATTATGCATTCCTGCTGGGTTGCTATCTTTATAATCCCAATATTTGGAATGGGCATTGAAATCTCTCATTATGATAGTTTTTTGGGTTTAATTCATAAAAATTCAATTCTGGCTCTTTATTTGGAGGATTGTAGGCAAACAATTACACCTTTACTTTCCATAAGTTTTCTTCTTTAACTTTCCTAGTTGTGCCACTATTGTGGTGTTAGGGGATTCTTAGTCCTCTACCCCTTTCTGGTTGATGAACCGAAACTCTGGATCAGAGAGATAAATCCAGGATGTGTGATCAGCCCGATGCTGATTATGCCTGGAATGAGAGCAAGAGAAGGAGATTAATGGAATGAGTGTGAAATGGATGAAAGGAAAGGTTATGACAGAGCAATTGGTGGAATGGTGACAGAGGAAACCAGAGATCCAAGAGAAAACCTGCCTCAGCGCTGTGTTGTCCATCACCAATGTTACATGCATTTGCTTAGGATTGAATGCTGGCTGCCATGTTAAGAGAGAAGCAGTCCACTCAGCCACAGCATATTCCCTTTCCATAAGTCCAAATATGCTAATTCAATATTACACAAAGAACTGAATAAGCCACCACAACAGATGAACAAGGCATTGGAAGAACTACATAACTGGTTATTAATTTATGGATGAGTTGTATTTATTACACATCTGCTTCACTTACGTGCTTATTTTGAGGACATGTTTCGCAAATCATCGTTTGCATCTTTGGTTCTTATGCGACTAAAGCTTGATCCAGTGGTGTGGGTAATTCTGGAGTTGCTGCTGCCATCTGTTGATTTAGTGATGAACATAAATGTAGGATTCTCTTCTGGCTTGATACATAACTGGTGTTCAGATAACGAAATGACTGTGAACTTATCCAAAACAAAATACCAAGTGTTCACACTTTGCCACACAAAACCGCTTATCAAAATAACACTAAATGGTGAGCAACTAACAGAAACAGAAAATTATAAATATATAGACATAACAGTCGATTCTAAATTATATTGGAAAACTCACATTAATGAAGCCATAGAAAAGACCATTCAGAGATTAACAACACTCAAAAGACTAGCTGGCAGCAAATGGGGGTCCTCTGTCAATAGACTCAACACCACCTATAAAAGTTATATCAAACCAGCACTCCTCTATGGAAGCGAGGTGATACTTACAGCAAGTCAAAGAAAACTAGCATAACTTGAAACTTTACAGAACCAAGCACTCAGACTAATAATGGGAGCAGTTAAATCAACACCAATTACTGCAATGCAAATTGCTACAAATAACTTGCCAATTAAATATGAAATGGAAAAACAGAATCTCCTCCTAAATGAAAAACTACAAAGGCTCCCCTTCAATACTCACTGAAAGAACTACAAAAGCAGAGAAAAGACCTTAAAAACACAAGAAGGATTTATGCAGAAAGCCTATAACCTACAGAGAAAATACAACCTTGAAGACATAAAAAAAATTGAACATCTCTCACTTCCAATCTGCTCTCTATCACAACCTAAAATAAATAGCAGATTAAACCTTCTGCAAAATATAGTCAAAAAGGGATGTAACTGCAGAAACACTTAAAATGCTAGCTCTAGAAACAATTGAAACTTATTATCCAAAAGACTCATGGCTACACATACACACAGACGGCTCCCTATTTGATAAAGAAAGTAATGCTGGAGCAAGAATACATAATAAAATATTCAATTCTTACATCTGTCTGGGCACACTAGCAACCCACTATGATGGAGAATTAGAAGCACTCAACACCTCGCTGAAACAACTCTTCAACCATGTGAACTCTTCCTCTAAAGCAGTGATTCTAAGCGATTCTACATCAGCACTTCACCCTATCCTCACTGTACCCTAACAACAATAGAATACTTGAAATTTACAGTTCATTACGAATACTACAAGGTCTAAAGAAAGAGATACACTTCCAGTGGATTCCATCCCACTGTGGAATTATAGGCAATGAAATAGCAGATTCCTTGGCAAAAAAAGGAACACAAATAAAACAAAGCTGCTAACAAAAAACCTCATTCCACACATCAAGACTACATATAAACAATAGAATCAACTTGTTCTGGAAAGATAAATGCAAAGAAAAACGTACCAACAAGCAATGGAAAATTCTACAAGGAAGTAAAAATCCCATCCCAGACTACCCAAGAAGCAGTATCGTTGCCATCTTTCAACTGATTACTGGCCACGACTGTTTGGTCGCTCATCTATACAGGATTAATATTTTTGAATCCCCGACCTGCAAACTGTGTAGGGACCCGATGGACGGAGATCATTTGCTCCAGTGTAGTGACCTGACAAAAACAGATGGAGAACTGACAGCAAAACTAGTCACATGTTATTAGGAGGCCAGAAGGAAAATGGAAATTCTCCAACTCCATGAGCATTAGTAACCAACCAACCAATTATATTACACAAATATAACTATTTGCAACAAAAACATCACTTATCTTAAGAAAATGATTTAATTTTTTCTTATTAATTTTGTAAATATCTGTTTACATCTTCGGTCATTAGACAACTTCGTCGTCAACTTTACTTTCAGTTGTTACTATGGTTTTTCCAATATTACCAAAATTTGAAAACGAAACAAACCTAAAAACAGAATCAACTGCTGGTATTTCAAAATTCATTACGCAGTGGTTACTTTTAAATATAAATACTTTTTCCCAAACCGTTACATCTATCGGACCATTTAATTGTTTTAATAATATAGCTTCAGGATTTATTTCATGGTTAACTGACCATAAATGATCTGCTACGGCCAATTGATCAGTTTGTTTATACTTAATATTATGAGAATATTCTTTCCTTCTAGTTTTCAAATTACGTTTTGTCTATCCAATATAAACCTGATCACAGTCTAAACAATAAATTTAAATACCAGATTTTTTATTATTATGAATTTTATCCTTTTAGAGAAATGTTGTAAACTTTAATACTATATTTATTTTGAGGAACTACAGTCATACCACTGTTTAAAAAATTTTGAAAATGTTTAATATAAAAATTAATTGTGGTTGGTTTATTGACACTCGTCACTTACTTTTTCATATATTTATGAGAGACTAGTTTCAAAGGCCCTGGCCTCCATTTTCAATCTCTTCCCAACTGGCATCTGTTGTTATCTGCTCTCTCTGGTGGTGGAACTATGAACTTTTTTGTCAAATTATCTACTGGCGGGATTTCAAAGTTCATTACGCAATCCTTATTTTTCCAGATGAATATGTTCTCCCATGTTGTCAATCTATTTTGGTTTATCACTCCTTTTAATAATTTTGGATTTGGATCAATGTCATGGTTTTCATTCCAAAAATGAAATGCTACTGCTGACTTGTCTTCTTGTTTCAATCTGATGTTTCTAAAGTGTTCTTTGACTCTGGTTTTTAAATTTCTTTTTGTTTGACCTATGTAGCATTTTTCACAATTCTTACAATTTATTTGGTATATTCCAGATTTGTTACCTGAAGGAATTTCATCTTTTGTTTTTGAATTTAGTAATTTTAAAATTGAGTATCTATTAGTAGGTGCCAAGATGATATTTTGTTCCTTGAATATCTTTTTAAATTTATTAAATGTTTTTGGATGATATGTGAATGAACTGAATATGCTGTTGCTTTCTTTTTCTTTAATAAATGTGGTTGCTTCCTTAATGGTTTTCTTTAGTTTAGATTTTCTAATTTTCTTCAACACCAAACTTTTGTTGTATCCGTTTTCTTCTGCTATGTGTATTATTGCTTTTTGTTCCTTGAAATATTCTTCTTTTTCCATGGGTATGTTGACTAGTCTGTGTGTAAGGCTGTTTATTATTGCATGTTTATGTGTAATTGGGTTGTGGCTATTATTTTTTATATAATTTTCTGAATGTGTTGGCTTCCTGTAAATTCCAAATTTTATTTTTGTATCATTCCTGATGATATTTAGATCCAAGAAAGGTAGTTGTCCATTGATTTCCTTTTCTATTGTGAATTTGATAGTCCTTTCTTGCAGATTGAGTAATTTTAATGCATCATCTAAATGTTTACTTGGTACAATTGCAAAGATGTCGTCAACATATCTATACCAAACCTTGAAGATCAATGGGAAGGACTTTTTAATTTGTGTTTCAAATGCACTCATAAATAAGTTAGCCAAAAACGGTGAAAGTGGATTGCCCATTGATAATCCTGATTTCTGCTTGTAGTGTTTTCCATTAAAGCTAAAGAAGTTTTGTTCAATGCATATTTTTGTTAGAGAAATATATTCTCCTGCTTCTATTGCTTCCATATCAATTGTAGCTAGCCATTTTTTTAACACAGTCTGCAATTTTTCTGTTGGTATGCTTGGAAATAAAGATGTGACATCAAATGAAACCAGTCTGTCATTTTTGTCCAAATTTATATCTTTGATTTTTTCTACTAAATCTAAAGAGTTTCTTAAATTTGCACTTTCAAATTTTGGAAAACTATTAAATTTACTTAGTAACCATTTGGCCAAATTATATGTGGGGGCATTTATACTACTAGTAATAGGTCTCATGCCTTTCCCTGTTTTATGAATTTTTGGCAGCCCATATACTCTTGGTAATGTTGGATTATCTACTTTAATTTTGTACAATTCTTTTTTGTTGATTATTTTGCTCTCTTTTAGCGTTTTATTTGTGGTTTCAATGCAGTACTTTAATGGATTAGTTTCTACTTTTTGGTAATTACTGTCTTCTAACAAATCTTCCATCCTCTTTGTGTATTCTTCTTTTTCCAGAATTACTAGTTTATTTCCCTTGTCTGCTTTAGTATAAATAACCGGTTTCTTTTTAAGAGCTTGTATGATTTGGTTACTAAAATTCTTTTTCTTTTCATTTTTAATCTCTTCTACTATTTTGGAGCATTTGTTTTTGAAAATGTTTATTAACCCAAGGATGGTAAGCAGTTTTTTTAAAATTATAATTTTCTTATTTTCTTAAGGGTATAAATATCATTAACACTTTTTTGTTATTTATATTTTTCAATCTTTTTTTTTGTATAAAGTTTCTATTAAAACCATTAATTAAAGCCATATTAATAAAATGCTTATATTCTTTATCAAATTCCTCTTTATTCAGGAGTATATTTATTAATCTATAAATCAAACTATTAAAAACAGCAAATATATGTGAAAAAGGGTTAAAACTTTCATTTTGTATATAATTATCGATGAATAGATTTCTTATAAGTACCAAAGTTTATTGTATTATTGTTTCTTATCTTTAAATCTAGAAAAGGAAGAAATGCATTTATTTCAGTTTCTAATGTGAACCTTATAGCTTTCTATTGTAAATTTAGTAACTTTAAAGCATCATTTATTTGTTTAGATTATGATCATGTTTATATTGGATAGATGAAACGTAATTTGGAAACTAGAAGGAAAGAACATTTTCATAACATTAAGTTATTGGCCTTAACAGATCAATTTTGGTCATTTAACCATGAAATATATCCTGAAGGTCAATTATTAAAACAATTCAATGGTTCGATAGATTAAATGGTTTGGAAAAAAATACTTATTATAAAAAGTAAACATTGGGTACTGAATTTTGAAATACCAGTAGTTGATTCTGTTTATAGGTTTATGTCGTTTTCAGATTTTGGTAATACTGGAAAAAACAGTGACAACTGAAAGTATCCTTGATGACAAAGTTGTCTGATGACTGAAGATGTAAACAAATGTGTACGAAATTTATCTCATCAGTTAATAAGAAAAATTTACATCATTCTCTTAAGATAAGTGAAGTTTTTGTTGCACATAGTTATATTTGTGTAATATTTATTGCTTCACTATGGCTAGCCTCAATTTTTACGTAATGCTAATTCAGCTTTATCATCTTTATTCATGTTTTAGTAATTTTGAATATTTATGTTAATCTTTTCCTTGTTTAGTCTCCTGTAGCAATTGGCCTACTTTTTGAAAGAAGATAAATTGTATATGCTTTCATTTCTTATTATTTCTTTTGTGTTTAAAAATGTTTGCTTCCATGATACCACAGGTATTTTTCTCATTTAATAAATTGATTTCTAATCTTGAACTTAACCTGTTACATTCCACTGTGGCATGCTCAAAACCTGAAATACAGTCCACATCCGAAATCCAAATGGGTGACTATTGCTCCAGGCTGTTTTATATAAAGCAATGTAAACATTATTTTTTTTTGGGCAGGTTTACCTGTTTCATATGGACAACTCCTTTTTATAAGAGGCATTTGAATTGTCCCTTCTTAAGTCTAATATGTGAAGGGAACAGCTTTCATTGGTCTACAGATACATCGGATGAGGCTTGGCAAATCATTATTCTAGAATCAGCCTTTCCATCATTTTCCAGAAGAAGAATGTTAATACTTCCATGATAAGTGAAGTAAATTTATAAATGGCATTTCCTCCATTTGTGATGCAACAGTTACACCACTTTCACTTGTTTCCCAGAATTTCATCTGTTAAAGCAGGGTACACTAGGGGTAGGAAGGGGATGGGATATGAATAGGAGAAGCTATAAGAGGTACATCACCATCCCTTGTATGTTATGCTTGATCGCCATTGATCATACTGTCGCGAACCCGTCTCTACGATCGCGCGGCTTGTTTACAAAAAAGGAACTGATAGGCGGGCAGTGTGAAAACTAAGAGCCGGCAGACAAAGATAACATGCAGATAAAAGTATGCCGAAACAAACAGAGATAAATGGAAATTCCTAGCTACTTCTTGAATGATAGAGACTGTTCGGGTTCTGGTTTATTTTCGAATAATCTAGAAATTATCACTGAGGTATTTAAAGAGGCGACGACTCGCCAAGAGTCGAGTTGCAAGTTGTAAATCAAGTCGTGAGTAGTAGTAAACGGTTGTGAAAAAAAGGTGTGTAACAAGAGTGTTGAGAGCTGATCAGAACGTTGTTTGTTATTCTCATCGACCTTGGTAGACTAAGTGAATGTGACATAATGTTGTTACGTGAGAATTGAACCACTACTGTGAATATTTCTACGCAAATCAAGAACGAGTTTTAATTTCTACAAATTGGACTTTCAATTCTTCGAACCGACCAAGTCACAAATGGTGTCAGGAAGTGGGATATTACCACCATGGAGGCTACATTAGAAAAGATTCCACAGAAAACGGAAGAAATGAAGACGAAAAATGACGCCCTGGCCGCGGAGATGGAAACAGCAAACAACAACCTGGCAGTGGAAATGAAAGAAATGAAGACGGCGAATGACACCCTCGCTGCGAAAACAGAAGCGGCAAATAACAACCTGGCCACAGAGCTGAAACAAATGAAGACGGCTAACGACATCGCCAAGAAGATGTAAGAAATGAAGGCCGAATTAGCAACAAAGACGGAAGCTGCAAATAGCAATTTGGCCGCGACAGTGACCGCGAAGATGACCGAATTGACCACGGAAATGAAAGCGGCGAATGACGCCCTCGCCGCAAAGTTCGAAGAGCAGTTGCCCGGCGTAAGGGAGGACGTCACGGAGCTGGGCGAGCGCCTCGAAGACCTGGCGAGCCGCGCTAATGACTTGGAGGGAAAGGCCGACAGTAACACCAAGTCCCTGAACGCCATGGTAGAGGACATCGTCGGCAGGAGTTTGAAGGACTTGAAGGCAGACGCGCCGGGACGCAACACAACATCTGCACGCGCCAAACCTCCTAAATACGACGGCGCGCAAACTTGCGAAGTCTTTCGGACACCATTTCGACAAGGTGACCAAACACAACAAGTGGTCACCAGAGGAAGAGGCCGCACAGCTAATACCCAGCCTCTAGGGACGGGCCGCAGAAGTCCTGAATGCGGTCCAGCCAGCGGCGGCGCCCAAGGACATCTGGGAGGTTCTGGAGAATCGCTTTGGAAACCACCGCTTAGGTGCAGCGTAGCGCAGGCAGCTAAAGGCAAGGTCACCGCAGCCAGAGGAGACGTTGCAGGAGTTCGCCCTGGCAATTGAGCAACTGGCTAGCAAAGCCTTAGTTGACCTCCCACCAGAGTTCGTATCCCGAGAGGCTGCCTACACCTTAGTCAATGGGGTATGAGACACGGATATTCGTCAGCGCCTAATGCTCGGGGACTACAAAACCATCCACGAGACGCTGACGGCAGCATTAAGGTAGGAGGCGGCCAAAGTGACAGCTATCCCGACGTCTAGAATGAGGAGTGTCTGCTACACCGGAGACAGAAGATCAGCCGAGGGACGCCGGCGAAGACCTAGTAGCTTGAGCACCTGGAGAGAGACTGCCCACAACAGGAAGAGTAGCCGGAAAACGAATAAGGGCCGTCGTGGAGAGGGGCGCGTCAGCACCATCACCACCATCCCCTCAAGTGACACTGCGCGCCGTCAGCCGGCGTATGGATGACAGCCTCATCGCGGACGGTTGGGTGAAAGGGAAGCTTTGCCGCGTGCTGGTGGACACCAGGGTGGCCGTGACCATCATCAGACCTGACGTGGCCAAAGGTTTGCCGACGAGGAAGCAGAGCCGGTCATACCAGCTTGTGACGCCATCGGGCGACACCTTGCCTGTGGAGAAGGAGGCCCTACTGAAGTTGACCTTGGGACGGAGTGCCGTGCGTCTGTGGATGTTCGTCGTGAAGGTGGCTGAGGAGGTGTAATTGGGATTGGATGCCCTCAGGAGCCACGAGGCAGCGGTCGACGTCGGCAGGAAGGTCCTGCGGCTCAATGGAGAAGAGGTCATACTCCGGCAGCCGGAAGAGCGCCATCGAATTTGCAGGGTCGTCCTGAAGGAAGATGTGGTTGTCTCCGTGAGAATTGAGGTGGTTGTGACGGCGTGACTGGAAATCCAGCGGACGAAGAACATGATGCTGGACCGGAAGACACCTGTGCACGGACTATGTGTAGCCTGGACATTGTTGCCGTGACGACAGGAGGTGCCAGTGAGGCTGCTCAACCTGGCCGACACCGATCACGACGTCCAGGCCGGAACGGAGTTGGGGACATGCGACCCCGTGGTCAGCGTGACAGCTATCGACAAAACACAGGAGCCGGGGCCGACGCAACACTTGGGGCCCCTACGGGAAGGCTTACTCGAGAGTGCGGCTGACACCTGACCGCAGAACATCTGGAGAAAGTTCGACAGCTGCTGGGGTGGTACCAGCGCGTCTTCAGCCAAGGTAACAGTGGCTACCGGTGCACGAACAAGGTGCTCCACCGCATCGACACCGGAGACGCCCGGATTATTCGGCAACCACCTAGACGCGTTCCGCTGGCAAAACAAGTGGCGGTACGGGATATAGATTATATGAAATCCAGGGAAGTGATTGAACAGTCTGACAGCCCCTAGTTTCCCCTGCAGCTCTGGTGACAAAGAAGAACGGCGAGCTACGCTTCTGTGTGGACTACAGGAAGTTGTACACTCTCACCCGGAAGGAGTGTTTCCCCTTACCCCGGATTGACGACACCTTGGACACGCTAGCTGGTGCACAGTGATTGTCAACCCTGGACCCGAAGTCTGGTTACTGGCAGGTAGCTCCGGACCCAAGAGACAAGGAGAAGAACGTACTCTCGACAGGCCAAGGGCTTTGGCAGTTCCCAGTTACACCCTTTGGCCTTTGCAACGCACCAGCCACCTTCCACCGCCTAATGGAATCAGTGATGAGAGGATTGACATATGACGCACGCCTGCTATACTTGGACTACTTAGGCCATGTAGTCTCACCAACCGGAGTGGCCACAGACCCAGAGGAGACACAGGCTGTGAGAGATTGGCCTCGCCCAAAGGATAAGCGGGAGTTACGCAGTTTCAGAGAGCTGTGCAGCTATTACTGCCGTTTCATAAAGGGGTTCTCCAACGTCGCCAAACCCCTTCACCCACCTGACAGAGGAACACCGATTGTATGAGTGAACGGAGTACGGTAAACACGCTTTGCAGCACCTGAAGAAGACACTACAGTGCTCCTATTTTGGGATTCCCACAACCGGGTAGCCTCTTCATTGTGGACACCGACGCCAGCGACCATTGCATTGGAGGCGTCCTATCGCAATCCAGGACGCGAGCGGGTAAGAGCCTACTACAGCAAGACCCGTCCAAGGCAGAGAAATACTGCATCACCCCGCGAGAATTAGTGGTGGTAATAAAGACCTTGGAGCACTTCCACAAGTACCTGTATGGTCAGCCATTCCACGTGAGGACTGACCACTCCGCCCTCACCTGGATATAGAGCTTTAGAAACCTGGAAGGCCAGACAGCACGCTGGGTACAGAAGCTGCAGGAGTACGACTTCATCTCTGAACATCTTAAAGGGAAGAGCCCGATAACGCAGACGCCATGTCCTGAAGACCTTGCCCAGGGGAGTGCGGCCAATGCACAAGAGTGGAAGAGAAGGAGCGTGGCACAGCTGTCAGAGTAGTCACGGAAGTGCCTGCGGATGGCTGGGATAGCGCAGGCCTGAGGAGGGAGCAGCTGGTGGACGCAGATTTGGGGCCACACTTGAGGGAATTGGAGGCTGGGACAAGACCAGCCTGGGAGGACATTGCACCGAGAAGCGCCATATACAAGTCGTATTGGGCCCAATGGGACCAGCCAGTGTTCTGCCGATTTGGGGTGCCGTTAGAGCTGCACGGCGACCAGGGCACCTATTTTGTGTCCAACCTGATGGAGGCACTAGGAAGACTTGGGGTGAACAAGACTCGCACCACACCCCTATCTCCACAGTCGGACGACATGGTGGAGAGATACATCAAGACCTTAGAAGAGCACCTGAGGAAGGTCGTGGCCAGCCATCAGCAAGACTGGGACATCAAGGTGCCACTCTTCTTGCTGGCCCGCCGCTCGTCAACACACGGCACCATTGGGATGACGCCAGCCAGCTTAATGTTCGGCCGAGAGTTACGCCTCCCCTGTGATCTGGCTTTTGGAAGCCCCCGGACGCAAAACAGCCAGAGAGCGATCGCATGGAGACCCGATACGACAGGCAAGCCAACAGCCAAGGGTTCCAGCAAGGTGACCCGATCTGGTTGTATCGGCCTACCCGGACCAAGGGGCGATGCCCGAAACTTCAACAGCCGTGGCAAGGACCGTGTCGGGCGGTGAAGAGGTTCAATGACGTCGTATAACGCATCCAGAAGGTGCCCCGAAGGAAGATGTTGGTGGTACACCTGGATCGTCTGGCCCGCTACGATGGTGTTGTTTGGGTCGACCAGCCTTGAGGAGGGAGCAGTGTCGCGAAGCCGTATCTTCGATCGCGTGGCTTGTTTACACAAAAGGAACTGATAGTCAGGCGGTGTGAAAACCAAGAGTCGGCAGACAAAGATAACATTCAGATAAAAGTCTACCGAAAGAATCAGAGATAAATTGAAATTCCTAGTTAGTTCTTGAATGATAGAGACTGTTCGGGTTCTGGTCTATTTTCGAATAATCTAGAAATTATCAGTGAGGTATTTAAAGAGGCGAAGACTCGCCAAGAGTCGAGTTGCAAGTTGTAAACCGAGTCGTGAGTAGTAGTAAACGGTTGTGAAAAAAAGGTTGAGTGCTGATCAGAACGTTGTTTGTTATTGTCATCGACCTTGGTAGACTAAGTGTATTTGACGTAATGTTGTTACGTGAGAGTTGAACTACTACTGTGAGTGTATTTCTATGCAAATAAGGAACGATTTTTAATTTCTGCAAATTGGACTTTCAATTCTTCGAACCCACCAAGTCACAATATGCTATAGATGGTGTAATAAAGCCATACATAAATCCCCAAATGTGCTTTATTAAATTGCATAGAACTCTATAGGTATAACAGTGCAATAAACAATCCTAATTAACTTAGTTTTTAATTTAATACCAAGCAATGCTTTAAGAGAAAGTGATGTGTAGTTAACATTAGAAATCTGTTAAATGATATTAGCTCTTGAAGATTTTCCAGACCTAACTATATATATCACAATAATCATTGCATCATAGAATGAACTCTAATTTATTATGAATTTGAAGCAGTATTTTTATAAAAGACAGGTTATTTGCTTATTTGTTATAAAAGTTAAAAAAAAACATTTAAAAACCTGGGATTACGTATTGTGCTATTAATATCATAAGACTATGTTTAAGTACTTCCTAGTGTTTTGCATGATTTGCAGAGTGAACAGTGTAGTAGTTGTCTTTGTAAAGTCGCATGAAAATATTGTTTACAGTAGCATAATCATTCTGAAACAGAAACTGGACTTAGACTCAAAAAGTGAACTGTACCGTCATAATAATGATAAAAGGGTACAAATTAGGAATATTTTTAAGAAAGGGAATGAACCCTTGCCTGAAATGCATGATAACCGAAAACATGAGGAAACAGAACAAAATAAACCTAGCCATATTCAGGAGCACCTACTGTAGATACAGAAGAAGGGTATAGAAACAATGTGTTGACTTATAAGTGATGCAAAATCAAAACGCTATCTGAAATACAAATGTTGATGAATAGTAAGCACTCCAAATCTCACATTTGTGAATACATACAATCTTGTCTTATGCAAGCACAACTTAATGTACATGTTGCTCTCAAGAAAAGAAAACATTCCAAAAGGTTTATCAGATAAAGCTTTGTCATTAATGTTTGTCAAAGAAGGTGTATTAGAAGAATATCATTAGCTCCCGATGATGGCCGTGTCTTCTTGATCATACTTGCCGACTTTCTGGTGATTTATTCTGTTTGTTCTTTTTTCCTTAAGCTCCTTGTATTTCTCTGTAGGAGTAACCATTTGTCCTTAGGATACTGTTTAGTTTTTTCCTTCTCTGATTAGATCTGGTTCACATATGCGGCTGGTTCGTAGGAATAGCAACCTTATCATTCCTCGTTTCATCGTAGCTGGATGTTGAGATTGCGCGTCCAAATAGCGGTCCAAAAACAGAAAAATATTACGAGTGCAAGAAAGAAACAGCAAACAGAATAAATCCACAGAATAACAGAGATAAACCGGGAATAAAAGAAAAAATGGATCACCTTAAGTTACATCAGTCATAACCGATCAGATCCCAGACATCCTCAAGTCACATAAGTACAACCTACAGATCAACAAAAAAGATCAGACCACTTCCCCGACCAGCTAAGGACAGCAGTAGCAGTAATTCACTCTGAAACCCAGGAGTATACAGAATCAGGTGCGACTGTGGAAACGCCAACATTGGTCAAACTGGCAGATCAATCACAATACGCAGGAAAAAGCATATACGCAGCCTAAAACTAATCCAAGCCAATAAATCAGCATTAGCAGAACACGTGATCACAACCGGACAGCACATCGATTTTGACAATACAGAACTTCTAGCCACCTGCAGCAACTTCTTCCACAGGATGACACAAGAATGTATAGATATTTTCACGGAGAAAAAGGACACCAACAGAGACAACGGAAAGCAACCCCACAGTACTTGGAAGACCTTGCTCATAAAAACGCAGCTATTAGCCGTAAGTCAGTAAGTGAGAGACGAGGGGTGAAGCCACAAACCATCTCGAGTCTGGCAGCATCCAGAAACAGTCTACCATTTAAAAGAACCAAATTGAATCCAGAAGACCTAAACAAGCAAAAGAGAACAAATAACGATGAAAAAAGCTACAGAACTCGCTTAGAAAGGCACCAGGAAACTGACACTGGCAACGACTTGAATAGGTGGACAAGCAGCCAACCAAGAATTAATAGGCGGAGCCATAAGAGAACCGTGGACATATAAGCCTGAATAACAATGCAAATCTGGCCCTGCCGATACCTCGGGTTTCTGTTTACCGCGAAGATCATGAAATCGTGCACTCCGGGCCATTGGCGAATGGAGGACAAAATGGCGAATGGCAACTAACCCGCAGAAGAGCTCTGCAATTCTCCTGGCGAAAACCAGAGCCAACCGGTTGCAGCAGAACTTCCTGTTACGGCGCCGTGGAATCCCATGGGTGCAAATGGCAAAGTATCTCGGAGTGACGCTAGACCACAAATTAACTTACGCTCCGCACGTCAAAGGCAAGGTCCAGCTTGGACACGTCGCGCTCAAGAACCTATACCCAATATTCTGTTCAACCATGCCCCTCCGTCTCAAACTCCAGCTGTAACCGGCGATCATCCTGCCCATGATTTTGTACGGCTGTGAGATCTGGAGAACAGTGGCAAATACAACTTTCGTCAGACTCCAGACGCTGCAGAACAGGGCGCTCAGAGTGATGTACGATACAGACTGGAGATTCCCAGCCCAGATATTTCATGAACATTAAAAAATCCCGTACATTGTCAATGTCATCTGAGAGAGGGCACGATCAGTGTACGACAAAATCCAAACCCATGGCAACCCTTTGGTGAACTCCCTGGGCAGATATGACCAGAGGGAGCAAAGACGCTTGCCATCATGTAAACTCCTAAGAGACGTCTTGGGGCCCCTTGGTTAACCCCATAAACTCCAAAATTCATATTACGCCTGATGGCTTAAGCGTTACAACACCCGTAATCAAAACGGGGCAAAAACACCAAACCAATTCTCCCCCAACGCGATAACGCAATAAAACCGCTAAGCTGCTGCCTTCTCAGACTACTCAAGGGCATCCAAACAAAAATTTTAAACAAAACTACAACCTACCCCCAGCAGATCAATAAAAACCATACCTGACTCACTTCGCAGGTTAAGCCACAAAGCGGCTAGATACTGCGGTAGAAGACACCAGGACGGGGAAAAAGAGAATGCCCCACCCGACCAGGAATACCTCTGGACCTCTGCAAATCTGGCACCTATTACCTTCTCTCACTCCTTCCTATCGCCTGCATTGAGCCGCTGTGCTATGGCTCGGGTCTTGTGTCACTACCATAGGTAGCAAGGTCCACGATCCTGCGCCTATCCTTTGCGTAGCCCTGAACCACAGCTACTAACGGAGGTGAGTACTGCGGAACTCCCTAACTTCTCCTACTTCTCTTGTTATTCCATAACCTTCTCTTTCTATCCTCTTTTTTCCTTGTTTTCCCCCATAAAACAAAGATCGGACAAGAGCCCAGAAGAAATTCATGACACGATGAGTGGAACGTTGGCAAGTAAGACCAAAATGACGCGGTCTTCGCCAGAAGCCAAGGATATTCCACACTATCCGTGGAAGCCTATGCGTACATAGGTGTATTAGAATGAACTCAACAATATGATTTAGACCTCACAATTCTTGATATATACTGATGGAGTTAGTTTGACTTGACTTAAGAAAATGGTTACTTGATAGTTAATGAAGCAAATCTGGAAGTTGAGTAATTCTCATAGGATACAAAGACCTTGCGCATATTACCATAAACACGAAACTAGCTTGATCAAGATCACAGTTTTCATTTAAACATTAAAACTAATTAGTTAACAATATGGGAGATTTAATATATCAGATTTAATTCTCATTTCTTTGATTAATGTACCTAATGCCAAATCCTCCAATGTTTCAGATTATACATAGAACCAGTTTCTGGTGTTAGCAGCACTGATTCAGCATTGTCCTCTACTGAAGCTTCAATGAAAAACTCAAGCTCCAGTTTTGTAAAAGAGCGTCTGGAATTTGAAAGTCAACAACGTGATGTCTCAAAAATACCAGCAGTAGTAAAACATGGCCATCCAGCACAGTCCCATAAATGTACTAAGGAAAAAGGCAGAAAAGCCTCAATAATACCTAAAACGGTTGAAAGATCATGCAAGTGTAATAATTGTGAAAGGACTTGTACTCATATATCAAATTTGGCAGCTTGTAATTCGATAAATGATGGTAAAATACCTCACAAGTGTGAAATATGTGAGAAGAGGTACACTCAATTGTCACATTTGAAAACACATAAGTTGATACAACATGATGGCAAAAGACCTCACAAGTGTGAAATATGTGAGAAGAGGTTCACTCAATTGTCTCATTTGAAGTCACATAAGTTGATACATGATGGAATAAAACCTTACAGGTGTGAAATATGTGAAAGGAGATTTACTAGGACGTCAGCTTTGAGATCACATATTCTTAGACATGAAGGTAAAAAGCCTCACAGGTGTGAAATATGTGAGAAGAGTTTCACTCTATTGGCACATTTGAAAACGCATAAGTTGATACATGATGGAATAAAACCTTACAGGTGTGAGATATGTGAAAAGAGATTTACTGGGTCATCAGCATTAAAATCCCATATTCTTAGCCATGAGGGTAAAAGGCCTCACAGGTGTGACATATGTGAGAAGAGATTCACTCAATTGTCACATTTGAAAACACATAAGTTGACACATGATGGAGTAAAACCGTACAAATGTGAAATATGTGAGACGAGGTTTATTTGGTTGTCAGGTTTGAAAGTACATATTCTTGCACATGAGGGTAAAAGGCCTCACAAGTGTGAAATATGTGAGAAGAGGTTTACTAGGTTGTCGGATTTGCGAAAGCATAGCTTAATACACGATGGTAAAAGGTCTCACAAGTGCGAAATTTGTGGGAAGAGGTTTATTTTGTTGTCAAAATTGAAAAGACATAATTTGATACATGATGGTATAAAATCTCACAAGTGTGAAATTTGTGAGAAGAGATTTACTCAATTATCAGCTCTGAAAATACATAAGTTGATACATGATGGTATAAAACCTCATAAGTGTGAAATCTGCAAGAAGAGTTATACTCAATTGGCACATTTGAAAACACATAGCTTGTTACATGGTGGTATAAAACCTCACAAGTGTGAAATATGTGAGAAGAGGTTTACTAGGCTGGTAGATATGAGAAAGCACAGTTTAATACATAAGAGTAAAGAAGCATCGCAACTGCAAAAGTTGTGAAAAGTTTGCTCAATTGTTTCATTAGAAATTGCATTATTTCGTACAACAGCAAAAATGAATAGTGATATCATGAATTCTTAGTAAGTATGCATTGTTTTAATGTGTCATCATGTACAAAAGCAAATATGTATTTATGGGCTGAAAACTGGGTTGTAAAACTAGCTGGTCTATACAATGTCAGCAAATTTTATGGAAAATGAAAAAAGCTCTAAAAATAAATTTTTGAAAGGTCATTAACATATTTAAAAATGTCTGTTGTTTTAATCATGATGATGATAAATATACTGAGCCCATGACTATTAGAGTAGGAGGCAATTGAGAACCCTCAATTAAATAGGTTTTTTGATTAAATAATTGCTGGATAGGTCGAACATTCCCTTCATCATCTGATATCATGGACACATACTCTAAATGCACCCTAGTGAAAAATGTTTTCGAACACAAAGTTCACAATATTTATGTTGCAGCACTTTGTCAGTTTTACAAATTAACTGATACCTAGTGTATTGTTTCACTAGTTTTTGTCAAATCACTATTGTATAGTGTGAGAGAAAATCTTTGTTTGACTCTGTAGCTACTCGAGCACTGCCAATTGGACATCATCATCAGTTAACTCCTTCAAAATGCTCCTCTAATGGATCAAAAATGTGGTGCATCTACAAATTTCCAAATGTGTGAAAAGAAAACAAGAATGTTAATATACTTCTGCAGTGTATATTTGATTCCTCCTCATAAACAGCATATGCTCCTAAATATAACAAATTGTCAATTATACATGAGTAATTACTAATACCTGAAAATTTTAATTTTCACACTGGCAACTCTGTATGTTAAGGTTTTGATGTTATATAACATATTTATACTTTACATAATTCCATATTCACAGAATATAAGAATATACCAGCATTTTAGTTAATTGATGGAAATTAATCATTTCTTCATACCAGCCTTATATAGGCTAAGGTGTTTGATAGAGCCAACATGAAAACTTCAATGCCATGGCCGGGTTTGAACCACGAATCTCCTGGTTTCCGCCCACTCGCTGTAACCCATTGAGCTACCATGGCCAACTTGCCGTCATGACATTAAATTCTCCATTTGACTCCCATATTTCCCCAGTAAACCACTAGGGGCCCTTGCATTCGAGATACACCGTTTGTGCCAACTTACCGTTTTAAGTAGTTGAGTCCCAGGCTTCATAATTTAACTCTTATTATTTTAGTTATTTAATGGAAATCAATCATTTCTTCATACTAGCCATATAACGGCTAAGGTTTTTGATTGACAGAGTCAACATGAAAAATTCCAATCCTGGCCATGGCATTCAATGATGAAGCCTGGGGCTCAAGTTCTTACAATAGCAAGTCACCACAAACGGTGTATCTCGAATGGTAGAGCCCCTAGTGGTTTACTGGGGAAATATGCGAGTGAAAGGGAGAATTTCATGTCATGACAGCAGGTTCGCCATGGTAGCTCAATGGGTTAAAGTGACTGGACGGAAACTAGGAGATCCATGGTTCAAATCCCGGCCATAGCATTGAATTTTTTAAGTTGACTCTATCTATATACCAGCACTTTTGTTTATAATGTTTGTTGCTGCTAGATGTATGAGTTTTCCAGTCTGCAAAGTTAAAAAGCAATTCTTTTCAGAGAAGGAAATTAAGAAGTTTCTTTCAAAAAGAGGTACATAGCTTCAGCTGCATAAGGAGGCATCTTCGGTGATGATGAAGACATGGATGATGACTATTACCAAATGAAATGTAATAAAATGATAAATGAAATTTGGCTTCCAAATGGGGAACTTGGGTTACCAAAGGTGGGAATTTTCTTTTGTGAACTGCAAGTTTTCTGCTACCACTAACTTGGTTGTACTTTGTAAGAAAACGTAAGAGAGGACAACATCCTAGTGAGCTCCTCATCAAAGACTGTGATGTGATGGAAAAATTTATACTCTATGAAAATTTACTTAAAACAGCAATATAGAAGAACGTGTTGGAAATGAAATTTTCATATATGACTTGCGTATATGCAGGATTTCCACAAATGTTGCTGTAAAGTTGAGCGTTTGTAAGCATTTTATTATGTTCATATTTTGTTCTAAAGTAATGAGTACCAAAGTAACTAAAATTTATTTGATAAATTAAGCTAATAAAATGTTGATCCCCAAGATTCTTAATAATTCATGGAAGAAGAGGCTAACACTTTTGTATTTAACTGAAAATCCCAAGGTTTTTGGATTTATGATACCTTTGCATTGTGCAATTTGCGAAGAGAATTTGCTGGCATAATTCTACAATTTCCATAAAGAGAGTACTAAATACCTACAAAGGTGCAATTTACGGTGACAAAATCACTGCACAAGGCTCCGCAGAGGTTATCACAGCACTAATGTTAACCAGGCCTATGTTGCACACAATACTTTGCAATTTTGCACGTCTCACTTACTGACTGGCATTTTACTTCCTTAAGCACTCTTTTATACAGGACTGGAAAAAATTGTTTTGGAATATAACACTCTCAAAGGTGAATGCTCCAAAGAGACAACCAAATGCTCTTTAATTTCTTGGCATTTGTTAAGATAGCAGCTGCATTATCAATTCCATTGTGTTTATCACGAGGCTGAGATGGCTTATGCCAAATAAGCATCACCACAACTGGGGAGCAAAATTCTGAGTGGTGTGGCACGCAGTAGGTACTGCATAGTTTTTTACATTTGCTCAAAACAAAATCTCACAAGGACCGAATGGATTGGTATATGTTGTAAGCAAAATGTGTAACCATGTCTCCTTAATTTTTTAACATGCAGAAATCATTTTTATTTAACACTGCATTCAGCGTGGTTTTGTGACTTTTTAAAGTACTAAACTTTCGGCTACTGGGCTTAGCTCCATACTCCCAGGATACGGAGTCGACATCTTACGTCTGATTTGTGCTCCCGTAGGGGAGGGAATCCGTCCCCTTCAGCTGCCAAAGTGCGGGCGCTGCGGACCCTTAGCACTCGTGGTATCTCTGACGTTACTATAGGAACCTCTGGCCGAACAGCCGAGCCCCTTCCGAATGGGAGTTGTTCGGAATGGGTTGGTCTCGAGGGGGCAGTGGTTCCCGTTAGCCCACGGGTAAATGGGTACTTCCGGCCAGGCCGCCCAGGGCCGCCCGCAGGGGGTAGAGGGTTGCCTCAATAGTCCCGGGTGCTAGCCTGCAGAGCTAGAAGTGGGTGTGCTAGATCACCTGCGGCCCCACCGAGGTTATCGGTAGTCTTCCCTGCGGGGTTGACGCGCGTAAGTGGCGTATCCACTTCCATCCCGTCTTGACGTTGTGCTCAGCTGGGGGGCTTTTTAAGAAATCAGATATTGCCCTATGGAAAGAGCCCCGGATTTCCATCGCTCCCGGGTAGAAGGAGACCCGGGTCCTTGGTCCTACGGGTCCAGGACTAATGGGAGTAGAACCTCTGCGCTTAACTGTCTGATTTGTGCATTTAATTCTTTTTATAGATGTTTTTATTTCGTTGCTGTTCTTTTATTTTGCTGTCATGTTACATATACAAATTATGATCTACAGATGCAATATATATTGTGTTTGGCGTATCGTCAAGTACTCTTAAATCAGGTCTGTCATTTCACTGCCGGCATGATGCAACTTCCTACACATGAGTAGAAGACATGGAGTCACACACCACACTTATGTAGAAAGCAGTAACTGTATTTCCATAAAGTCCCTGCATTTAAAGTGGCTAAGCTTAGAAGCGAGACCCAACCAGCTCAATGGGAGTGGTATAAATTGTAGTGTAGGTGCACTACCTTGAGGAGATTGGGGAGGACTTTGTGACGTTATCCAAATCATTGTGTGCTTCGCAAGGTCCAGCTGGGGCACATGGCGCTCCGGAACCTATACCCCATTCCGTTCAACCGTGCCCCTCCGTCTCAAGCTCCAGCTGTATCGGGCAATCATCCCGCCCATGATTCTGTACGGCTGCGAAATCTGCGGAACAGTGGCTAATTACACTTTCGTCAGAACCCAGAACAAGGCACTCCGAATCATCTACGATACAGATTGGAAATTTCCTGCCCATATCCTTCACGAACATTCCAAGATCCCGTACAATGTCGATGTCATCCGCGATAGGCCACGATCAATGTACGACAAAATTCAAACCCACAGCAACCATTTGGTGAACACCCTGGACAGATATGACCAGTGGGAACAAAAACACTTACCACCCTACAAACTCCCATGAGATGTCATGGGGCTCCTTGGTTAACCCAAGATTCCCTATATATCTCTATGTTCCAGACTGCGCTTGTTGGTTCAAGCGATATGCAACCCTAACCAACAAGTAGTGAAAACATATCAAATCGTTTCTCCCAAAACGGGGGAACGCTATAAAGCAGCTGCCTTCTTAGTTTATTCAAGGGCATCCCAACCCAAAATCCCTAAAACACACAACCTACCCCCAGCAGAACAAAAGAAATCCAACTAGACTCATTTCACAGGTTAAGCCGCAAAGCGGCTAGGTACTGCGCCATAATACTCCCGGATGGGGAAAAGCCCCGCCCGACTAGGACTTCCTCTGGCCTCATGTAAGAAGCGACTTCTCACGTGATAATTCCTGTTTATGTAGGAATCGCCTCACGGCACCGGTTTATCCCCCTTTACCCTTATCCTGACTTACCTGCATTCTGCAACAACGCAGAGCTTGGTCCTAACAGTACTTTAGCTATTCTAGCCAAGAGTATTGTCACAAATTTTCGGCTTTGACTGCAGAAGTGGTATCGTAGGTGGCAAGGTTCACTTAGCTCAAGGTCAACCCTGGTTAGTGTGTTTCGAACAGTGAAAGAGAAACAGTGGATCTGCTTCACTTAAGCATAGAGTGGGGTGAGTTTCACTACTGCGTAGACGAGCACCGAGGGAGATAGAAGCGGGGAGGGAAAGAGACAGATAGCGCCCAAGCCACGCCTTCGGAACGACTAGCGCTGAACACTTGCCGAAAAAGAGTGAGAGACTAACAGAGGGAGAAAGAGACGGAGATAGTCTCGACGTTCGGGCTCCACCACGAAAGTCCCTGAATATTCGGCGCTTTCCAGAAACTTCTGCAACTTTCCAGAAACGATGGAGAGCGACTGGAATGGACAGTCAGTGTTGGCAGGGAGTTACAAATAGACGGGTTTTGCGACAGTTGATTTGGACAGAGAACATGTCGCTGAATCTGCTGCTGGGCTGCGGTGTTTCCTAGTTTGGACCAGATAGATGCATAGAGGTATACATATTTCCAGTTTTCAATGTTGCCCAAATCGGAAGTGGCAGTAACAATCATCATCATCATCATCCTCATCTTTATCCTCATCATTATCCTCATCATTCTTATCATCAATATCATCATCATTATCATCATCATTATCATCATCATTATTATTATCATCATCATTATCATCATCATTATTCAACATCATTATTCATCAATACTAATGATGATAAACCTTTCACAACTGCAGAAATCATCATTAATATGCAAAAATTCAATCTAAAGAAATCTCCTGGGAAGGACTGCCTACCTAGCGACATAATTACAAGAGCTTTTCAACATCTCCCTCTATTCTTCACGCAAGTATACAACGCGTGTTTAAAGAAGGGATGCTTTCCAAAAGATTGGAAACAGTCTATTGTCATTCCAATAATTAAGCCCGGAAAAGAAGACTGCCAAGACGCATCAAAATACAGACCAATAAGCCTATTAAATATCGGAGGTAAACTACTAGAAAAACTGATGATTGACAGAATACTACACCATATGTACAGCAATAATCTGTTACACAACAACCAGTTTGGATTTACCCCCCAAAGGGGAGCAGTTGACGCTGCAATGGAAGTTAAATCTTTCATCGATAAATGCTTGAAGTCAAAACAATGCATAGTAGTCACTAGTCTTGATGTCAAAGGTGCCTTTGATGCAGCTTGGTGGCCTAGCATACTCAAGAATCTAAGACAGCTTAGATGCCCTAAGAATTTATATAATTTAGCAGTGAATTACTTTAGCAACAGAAGAGCAGTATTTTCAGTGAACAACTATACAGCAGAAAGAGAAGTACAGAAAGGCTGCCCACAAGGATCATGCTGTGGTCCAGGCTTCTGGAACATAATGTACAATTCGATGCTGAATTTAGAATATGATCACCGGACAAGAGTGATCGCCTTCGCAGACGACCTGGTAGTAATGACAAGAGGAGCATACAAATCAGAAGCAGAGAGCGTTGCAAATCACGATCTTAGAAAAATCCAAAAATGGGCTGATGATAACAAAATTCAATTTAACCAAAAGAAATCCAAGGTTCTATTTATCACAAGAAGAAGAAATGTAGATAGGGATGTCAACATATTTTTGAATCATCATAAACTTAACCAAACCGAAGAAATAAAATACCTCGGAATATATTTAGATAGCAAATTTAACTTCAACGCGCACATTGAATATACTGCAGACAAAACAATCTCGTTGGTTCATATGCTAGCAAGAACAGCAAAGCTACAATGGGGGCTAGGTCACAAAGCACTTAAGACAATCTATGAAGGTGCTATAGTCCCTGTCTTGACATACGGAGCTCCTATATGGATAGATGCGATACGGAAGAATAAAAATATTGCAAAATATAGAAGAATTCAAAGGTTAATCAACATAAAAATGACGAAAGCATATAGAACTCTCTCGTATGATGCATCGTGCGTACTAGCTGGAGTATGTCCTATAGAAATAACTATAGAGGAAAAACTCCAAATATATCTGGCAACAAAATGTCACATAGCAGACTTCGACAAACCATTAGAAGTAAAACACTGGCGACATCCTGCCGAAGTGGCAACGATTCAGGAGGTGAACAAAGATAACATATATAGAATGGAAGCGTACACAGATGGAAGTAAAATGGGGGAGAAAGTTGGCGCAGCAGGAATTATATTTGAAAACGGAATTATGACACACCAGTTAAAATTCAAATTGCATGGCCACTGCACCAACAATCAAGCCGAAAACTTGCTACTTTAAAAGTACTAGAGAAATTAGAAGAACTATATTATTCCAGTTCAATAGATAGAAACGGAACCGTTTCAATATACACTGACAGCAGAATTACTATAGATCTACTGAGAAACAACTGGAAAAGGAATCGACTAATAGCATCTATCAAAGACAAACTTCTT
The DNA here is from genome assembly GCA_030765055.1 of Mantis religiosa. Taxonomy (NCBI): domain Eukaryota; kingdom Metazoa; phylum Arthropoda; class Insecta; order Mantodea; family Mantidae; genus Mantis; species Mantis religiosa. Next base: position 27,216,689 of record CM060951.1, on the reverse strand, counting down.
GCACTAGACCATTTAAATTGGATCATCCACTTTGGCTGGGTTAAAGGCCACTGCGGAATAGAAGGGAATGAACTAGCAGATAAGCTTGCAAAACGCGCTGCTATCGAAGATAGTGAAATAGTGTACGACAAAATACCAAAAGACGTAATTGTAACCAGAGCGAAGGAATATGGACTCAACAGGTGGCAACAAGTCTGGACGAACACAACGAAAGGTGCAGTGACTAAAGCATTCTTCCCGTTAGTGAAAAACAGATTGCGTCAAAAGATTCCAATATCCCCAGAACTCACTACAATGTTAACTGGCCATGGAAAATTAAACGCATACCTATACCGATTTAGAATAATAAATAACCCACTCTGTCCCTGCGGAAAAGAAGAACAGACCGTTAACCATATAATATTTAATTGCAGAAGACTTGATGAAAAAAGACTAGAATTGGCAAAAAGTGTAACAAGCAATGGAGGGAAATGGCCTACCACCAACGAGAAGATTGCGAATAATCACCTGAAGTCGTTTGTAAAATTTGCAACTTCTATAAAAATCACGGACATGGACTGAAGGATTTGGAGTGTAACAACGACAAATTGTGAACTCTATACAACCAACTTACTCCGGGTTCATCATAATCTTACAATTAACTAAAACATAAAGCACTACTTCTAAAAATATGACAAGTATTTAAATTGAAATAATTACAAATTGTGAACTCACAAAAATCAGCTAGAAGAATAGACTCAATTTAATGTACATAGTGTCTAAAACACAGAATAACCCAATGTAAAATTGCTGTAATGTTTACAATTACTAATTCAAAATAGGACATGTAACTACAAAGCATGTAGTATTACTATGTAATGGAGCATGCTGTTGATATCAATAAAGGAAAAAAAAATTATTATTATTATTATTATTATTATTATTATTATTATTATTATTATTATTATTATTATTATTATTATTATTATTATTATTATTATTATTATTATTATTATTATTATTATTATTATTATTATTATTATTATTATTATTATTATTATTATTATTATTATTATTATTATTATTATTATTATTATTATTATTATTATTATCATCATCATTATTATCATTATTATCATTATTATCATTATTATCATCATTATCATCATTATCATCATTATCATCATTATCATCATTATCATCATTATCATCATTATCATCATTATCATCATTATCATCGTTATCATCGTTATCATCGTTATCATCGTTATCATCGTTATCATCATTATCATCATTATCATCATTATCATCATTATCATCATTATCATCATTATCATCATTATCATCATTATCATCATTATCATCATTATCATCATTATCATCATTATCATCATTATCATCATTATCATCATTATCATCATTATCATCATTATCATCATTATCATCATGATCATCATCATCATCATCATCATCATCATCATCATCATCATCATCATCATCATCAGTATCATTATCATTATCATTATCATTATCATTATCATTATCATTATCATTATCATTATCATTATCATTATCATTATCATTATCATTATCATTATCATTATCATTATCATTATCATTATCATTATCATTATCATTATCATTATCATTATCATTATCATTATCATTATCATTATCATTATCATTATTATTATTATTATTATTATTATTATTATTATTATTATTATTATTATTATTATTATTATTATTATTATTATTATTATTATTATTATCATCATCATCATCATCATTATCATTATCATCTTTATTATTATCATCATTATTATCATCATTATTATTATTACAAAAATCACTTTTCATGGCAAATAATTCGTTACGGGTGTTAGTTTTATTTTTCCTGCCATTGCAACCATTTTTCAAGCCCTTTCTAACCACAAAGTCTTAACTACTTTTTGTGATACATCGATCTCGGCTAGCGCTTGCATATTACGCAATAATACCCGCCTCGGTAGCGTAGAGGGTAGCGTGTCTGCCTCACGTTCAAGAAGTCCTGAGTTCGTATCCCTGTCAGGGCGAGTTACCTGGATAAGGTTTTTCGGGGTTTTCCCTTATCCTGAAAGACGAATGTCAGGTAATTCTAAGCTCCATAGACCCCGAACTCATTTGAGCATCATTTCACCCATTCCATTCATCGTCCGATATGAAAAGTTTGGAGGATGTAAATTACAAAGAAACAAAGGAACAAAAAAACTGAGTAGGTTTCTGATATCCTAAATCAATCCCAGTATTCAGTATCTTAATACTTTTATCTTCGCTTTCCTTGAAAATGTTCAGTAAACGTTCGTTGGCGAGTATTTATTTACCCCCGCACTTCTAATAACATATCAAATGTTTTCTATATATTTAGGTCCTAATTGAGACACCAGGTTGATACACTTCATAATGGTTGAGCAAAGAGTTCCACGCTCGCGCTATAGTTTGAAGCAAATGGTGTTTAGCTCAGGGTAAAGCAATGAGGTTTATCTCCGGGTATGCGTCGATATGAATGAGAAGGATAGTTTTAATGACACTGGAATGCCCATTTCAAACTGGTTTATTGACTGCTGCTTTTTATCATAAAATCCAACTTGAAGTTGCCAACCAAGGGTTACCAATATATCACTGTTCGAGAGACTGAAGGTGGAATGCTTATTACTCAATAAACTTAATTCATTCTTCACGTACATATGAACCAACAAATATATTCTCTCATCACCTCTTGTGTGCCCTCGACCAAGACAGTAAAAGAGGACTGCCCTAATTGGCTTCACGCCTCGGACTGAATGACCACAGCTGCGCGTGGGTGTATGTGTGACTTTCACTTCCTCGAAGCCATCTTTTCACCTAAAGATTCCCTCTGTAACAATCTTGTTCATTGTGATAATGCTCATGCAATTATTAAGGGTCCGAACAATGCCTTATTCAACAAAGTCAAGTGCTACCCTTTAGAACTCTGCTAAGGACTCTGTTTCTTACATTTCTTTTGTTAAAACAACTATTCACCCCAACTGCTATTCGACTCAACTACACCTGCACGTATTGTAACAAAGAACCAACATTCCTTTGATATCCATCATGATTCTTTATACATTGCAATTCTTAATTTCGGTATCAAGGTGGTTAAATGTAGTCTCTTCTGAAATAATTTTGCAACTACTAAACTGTGCCTCCTCCTCCTCATAGAACCATATGTCGAGTTTTTCTATCCAAAGTGGTAGGATTTTGATGCTAACCTTTTTGGCTTCCAATCGCGTATAAGGCATGGTCTCGTTTGTCGATATCTCTCTTCACTTTATCACTTCGGTATCACAAATATTTAACTGTCGACACTAAATATTATAACTAGACCGCCAACAAAATGCTATTGGAGGCGTGGCTTACCAACACTGGAGTCTTCTAGCTTTGTCCCTCTACCGTCATTTTAGATTGCCTCTCCTGCATCGTGTGGGCTGCACTGGTCATGTTTCATTCACTGTTACATTTCCTCGTTGCATTGTATGCCGAATCACTGCGTTGTTCCTCAGGGTTTAAAGAAACTATGATTCTATCGATCGATTGTTAAGATCATGTCTGAGGCAATTATTTTCCGTTAACTTTGAAAATCAAAAAAGTATTAAAATGTATCGTGTGGTTTGCACTCTGTGGCATGCAGGAGGGTGGGGTGGGAGTCACGTCCATTTTGGATGGTGAGGAGGGGAGAAGGCTCTCCTTGCGCATGCGCACACCGACCGCAGTTTGTTTGCTGTCTATCTTCAGTTAACTTAGCAAGCTTAGCAATGTGTTTGATATCAACTGCTTTTGTTTTACCATCTTCACTTTTAAATAATATTTCTATATAAACAACCAAGTGACTAAAAATCTCTTGCCAACACTTCAAAAATAAAAAGTTATTTGAGGTACTTACACAAGTATCCTCAAGTGAGACTTTGGAAAGATTAGAATAAATGCCGGAAATTATACACCACTATAATGGCACCAAAAGTGGAATTGATGCAGTTGACAAACTTTGTGCAACCTACAATTTCGCTAGATCAACAAGAGATGGCCTGTATTAAACGTTTATAACATATGCTAAAAGTTGCATTTATCAAAGTTATCTTCTTGGGCAACAAGAATACATATTCCAAAAGGCGTGGGTACTTAGAAGCTTTGGCTCTGCATCCGCTGGACGACGGCTGCGCCGTGCCTGAGTGGTTACGCCGCTTGGTTCTTTCTAAGGTGGCCTGGATTTGATCTCGCAAGGTGAGAATTTTAGGGAACAACTCGGCGCTTGGGCGGGTTTTCTACAGGATCTCCGGTTTCTCCCATCGTTGTATTCCACCGGTGCTCCATCTTCATCTCATGCATCATCAATGTCACCTGCTGTGCCGCATGTAGTAAAATCGAGCGTTAAACACTACACATTCCACATATTTCTAGTGCACGGCAAGCTCAAAAGAAGAGTGCTAATATCTCCCTGAAGATATAAAGGCGATGCTAGTGACACACAAATCCAAAGGATCACAGAAATAAAACGCTGGCATTTCTTAGCAACCAAGAAAGCGGGGGGGGGAGGGGGGCGGGGGGGAAGGTTCAAGTCCTGTTACATGCAGACAAAAAGGGGTTGCCTCAGCAAGAAAGCGTGTGAAGAATGCAATCCGCACTTTTTTTTACAATAGCATGCAAAAATAGTGTGTGAAAAATGTTTGTCGAAAGCAATAAACAAACTCATGTGTACCTCAATTATTTCAATAATTGAGTATATCAGAATAGCTATTTAGTACAGACAGGTAGGTACTTCCAGGGCCGTGGTGTAGGGGAAACGGGGTTGTACGCCGCCCCCCACTATTTTCGAAGCGGGACGCAGTCCCCTTACTATAACATTATTTATACCTTTTTTAATTCATTGCCTTTCTTAATTAAACATTTAAAATACTGCCTGATTTTCAGTAACAAATTCCAATGGTAGTAAGTCGAAATTAATTTATTACATTTTCTAATCGTAATTTCAAGATACGGTATTAAATTTAGAGTTACATACTATTGCCACGTACTATTTGCAGGAGGGTTGAGTCTGAGTGAACAGTCCAGCAAGAGAAAGTTTTCTGCATTCATACTTGGGGTTGGTACTTGACAAATATCGCAATAGAAAGAAAAATATACACGAAGGGAGTGAAGCGTGTTACGTGTCGAAGTTACTGTAATTTGAGTCTATTCATCTTGTACCGTGTAAAAGTTTTTACGGCCAATATTTGATATTTCAGAAGCCCTTGAATGCACTTGACAGTCTAGCGTTAACTGATACGGAGATTAGGTACTTCCGTGTTGTTTCAATTTGGAATATTACAAGTGTCTATAACGTGCAATAAACTATTGCTTAAATATATAATATTATTGGTGCTATAGTTTCTTTGTAGTAATGAAACGTACTATAGTCAGTTATTTTACTACACCTACATCCGCGGTTTCCTCTGTCTCTGAATGTTCTCAAAAGGCTTCTAAAATCAGTAAAACTGACAATTAAATTCAAACTAATGAAATAATTTCTAGTCATTTGGAAACTCGCCCGATTATCCTGTTGTTTGGAATGGTAGTTTGTAGAGTGAATTCAACACAAAGTAGGATTGGTTAATGCCCAAGGTAGGCAAATTGGGGTGCTCAGTTTGTAAAAACGTGCAAGATTTAAAAGTAAAGAAATCACAGCGGGTGTATATTTTTAAGGAACAGCGTTGAGTTCTGGTGGATCCAAGTGGAGGAACTAAAGAAGTTCAACTAACATCTCTAAGAAGAAAAAAAAAATCCACGAACAAGAATTCTTAAGCTCATGCAGCAGCATGCATACAAGAGAAAGAAAGACAAGAGAATGTTCTACAAAGCCTTGTGGTTGAACAACAGAAATATTTTTTCGACAGTACGAGGAAAGCGTTTTGCACTGGGTATTTTGTATAGGAATATAACAAACCGTATTCAGATTTTCCTAAGCTTCTGTGTTTGCAAATTGAAAATGGAGAGGACATGGGCAAAGCACCACATAGCAAATTGTAACAGTATTTTTGGGTTATGTTCGGAGGAATTATGAATTTAAATATGTAAAGATGTATGTAATTGTGTGATTGGCCGAAATAATAATGATATGACGTAATATGACGTAATGTGGTGACGTGCCATTGGATCGGCAAATCACAAAATTAAGTAGAAGTAACGTTAGTTACGAGAAGTCAATAATTTTTAGGAGAGAGATGTGTTCTTCAATCTTGTTAAATTACGAGGAGTCAATAATAATCTTTAAGGTACAGATATGTTCTTCAGTCTTGGATAGTGACGATAAATCAATAATCTTGTTATAAAGAGAAAGAGATTTTTGTTGTAACGACGAATGTGATGTATACCGCTGCAAAAACAAAAACGTTTTAAGTTGTAGTTCGAATCCGTAGAAAAATAACAAAGTAAGAATTCATTGAAATAATTTGACTTCTTTATTCCGAACCACGCCTTGAAACACATATGTCTCATGACTTATTTAGAATTCGATTGATACTTCAAAATAATCATGAAAGTGAACGCATGAACATAATTTTTGGAGCTGATGTTGGCGTGGATGCCTTGTACAGGAGAATCCAAGTAAGAAATCAGAATTAACATTATCTGACCCAAATTCCCGTTACAAAATTCAGGTTTGTCAACGTCATAGATGCCATTGCAGAAACTATGACAAAAAAAAAAAAACTTCGTTCATCTGTAATATCCAACCGATCCAAACTGTCTGTATTCATAGATGAATCTACATCTGTGGCTTCTTTGTATACAGTTTTAATTAATAGTGTATGTCAGATAAATTATTGGCGGAAAAATACACACATTTTTCTTGGATGCAATTGAACCTCAAAAATCAGTCACAGAAACAATAGAAGCTGAACTTTTGAATGTCTTCAGACATATGGTTTTTTTTTTCAAGTTATTTAAATGATAATTTGGTATTGTAATTATGGAGTAAGTGTAATGCTAGGTAGAAATACTCGTGTTCTGGAGAGACTTAAAAGGAAATATAATAGGGCTTTTAAATGGCATTGCTTGTGTCACAGAAGTTGCTGATGAAATTGAAAATGTTCTTGATGTGACATACCTAAATTTGTTCATAAGTTGTATGCATTTTACCACCAGTCCCCGAAAAATCAATATGAACTGTCAGCTGTTACTCAAGAGGTAGGCGCTGAGTTTATGAAAATTTTTAAAGTTTTTTTTTTTCAGTGTGATGTGTAGCCTCAAGTTTTAGAGCAGTCAAAGCAGCTTGGAAGTCGTGTCAAACATTAAATATTCATTTTCACGCATGTTCAATAATATGACTCGAAAATCAAATTCGAGCTAAGAATTAAAAGGATTGCAGAAAACTATCAAGTCCAAGTTTGTATTCAAGATTGCACTACTGGCTGACATTCTTGAAGAAATTGTTATCCTGTAGCAAAACCTCCAAAAAGACGGCGCTACTATAACCTCTTCATGTAAAGCAATCAGAAGATCAATTACAGCTATTAAACAACTGAAGGGAAATCCAGGAATTTACTTGAAGGAAGCAGAAAACTGTTTCAGAAGTCCGTTTCAAAGACGTTATGCTGGCTCCCAGAAGAGAACCACCAGAGTATACACCTAAATCAATAGAAAATAACTTTGCCAAAGTTTTAGTCACAATTTGAAAAGTAGGTTAATTTCCAACGACGAGGATTTCAAATCATTCATGAAAGAAGTTGATGCTTTGGACAGCAAGAAGTGGCCTTATGACATTGCCAGCTCATGGCTAGAAGGAGGAGAATATCTAAGGAGGATTTTTGAACGTTTTTTTCTTTCCTTTCCAAATTCAAGAGACTTCATAGACAACAGCGGAGAGAGTATTCCTGAAGAAGTCAAACCAGTATTTTGATACACTACCTGTGAGCACGTCTGACTGTGAAAGGGACTTCAGTATGATCCCTTTGAGAAAATTTCTCTTTGTATGCCATCTCTCATCTTTGATGTTTATTACTACATATATTAACGGACCACCAGTACATATGTGGAACCCAGAGGATTATATAAAAGAATGGATAAAAAGTCATAGGCATGCTGAGGACAAGCAAAGCAGTAAGGCGAATCCAAGTGCAGCATTCTAAATGTTCTCCACCATCTGGAAAATTTTGTAGGTGGGTCCCTCTCTTTTTTTTTTTTTTTTTTTTTTTTTTTTTTAAGTTAGGAAAACCTCCCTGGGTACTTCTGTATCGTGTTAACCTATAATTTTAAAATCTATTCCTATCCATGTTCAGTTCTGTATATCTTAACTCTATACCAGTAAAGAGAACTGCGACTTTAAAAAGAAAATAACTGAAAACTAATACTGCAAAAATGTCGCATATATTGTGAACATTTTTTTTTTTTTCAATTATAACTGCATTTAACGTGTTTTTAATGGAGGTTTATGTAAATGAACCTTTCTATTTAATTTTTAAGAGCTTGGTCTTTATTGTGTGAATTCGACTAAATGTATTACCTATATGAATTTAATTATTTTTAGAAATGTTTCTATTCATTTGATAGTATTGTATTTCGCTGTCAAACCGATATACAGATTACACTGTTCGAATGCGAGATACTGGTTGCCAACTGCTTGGCGTGTCGTTACGTACTCTTGAACCAGACGTGTGGGCGTGTATTTTCACTGCCACCATGATGCAACTATACACACGTTCATGAATAGAAGACGCGGCGTCACCACAACTTGGAATAGATTTTTTTAATGGCTGGAATGAAAAAAATATATTAAACTTGCAGTTAGAAATTCTTAGCGCAAGAACCAATCGAGGTAATAATCTTTTTTATTTACAGACGATCTTGAAAGTTCAGATCACCATTTAGTGTCTTCTGACTAAATTATTTTAAAAGTAGGTTTTCATAAGTACCTTTTTAACTGGGATATTTTATTATGTATTATATTTTTATTTTGCATTTTTTAGTCTTGTAATTTATATTAGTAATTTTAATTCTTCTTCATTTTATAAGGAGTAAGGTAGCTAAAGCTGTTCGTAATGTAATCCAAAAGAATCTTGCAGATCTTTCCTAACAAAAGACATTCATTTAAACCAACTAACGTGACTGATAATTTCTTCGCGTTTGTCACTTGTTGCACGATACAGAAACTGCGTAGGCTACACGTATGTGTTTAATATTATTAGGAGGCATTCTCATAACCAGCGTTTTAAAACCATATTAAGACTAAATTGAGGACATTCCGTGTAACTAAGACATGGAGTTAACTATTTTACTGTTGATGGCGAACCGAACTAATGTATCCTACGGTTATGCTTTATGCTTGAGGTGTTTTGTACCACTTCATGTATAAACAGATTATACTGGTCGCCAATCTAGAAAGTGATTGACATTTCGTACGGAGAGAGAGGCGACGTTGCCGCTTATTGCTGCCACGTGGAGAGCGCGATATCATTACGCATGCGAAGGTGATTCAGTTGCGACTGCAATGGGTATTTTTTATATTATTATTATTATTATTATTATTATTATTATTATTATTATTATTATTATTATTATTATTATTATTATTATTATTATTATTATTATTATTATTATTATTATTATTATTATTATTATTATTATTATTATTATTATTATTATTATTATTATTATTATTATTATTATTATTATTATTATTATTATTATTATTATTATTATTATTATTATTATTATTATTATTATTATTATTATTATTATTATTATTATTATTATTATTATTATTATTATTATTATTGTTATTGTTATTGTTATTGTTATTGTTGTTATTATTATTATTATTATTATTATTATTATTGTTGTTATTGTTATTGTTATTGTTATTGTTTATTGTTATTATTGTTATTGTTATTGTTGTTGTTGTTATTGTTATTATTATTATTATTATCATCATCATCATCATCATCATTATTATTATTATTATTATTATTATTATTATTATTATTATTATTATTATTATTAATTATTTATAATGCGATCCACAAAGACAGTCATGGATTTACATGCGAATGCTAGAACTTGCAAGAATACATCAATATAAAGATCATCGTAACAAAAGAGGCATACCTGTCACATCCTGATGCTTATTGAAGTGGGAAAATGCCGCTTACATAATTTTTCCCGGGAGTTTCTAATTTATACCCCAATGTCTAACTTTCTTCATTAAAATACTTTTCCTTCCCAATCTTAACCTTAATGCCCTTACTGATACCTAGAGCATGTGAAGTCCTATCAAGAATCTTAGAGAATGTAATACTAGACTCCCCTTTCAATTTCTCATCATCGAAGTATTCTTTCACAGAGCATATTATTTCCCGTGTATGTCCTTTAATTGGAGTACCTTTACCAAATACAGTTTTATTTGGTTCCCGAGCATGTTCAGGTTTTTGCTTGTCACTATATTTTGACATAAACATTCATTAAACACAATTACAAATGATCACAACTCGCTCACAGATACACGAACTCACACACACGTAAACCAAGGCAAATTGCCACAAGTAAAATGCAAAGGGACTTGCCAGTACAGGATCTCTGACTGTTGTATATAAAATAGGGACAAAATAAAAAAATAAAAAAAAAAAAATCTGCTCAACACATGCCCTGGCATCTTGAAGCTATACCAGGGCAAAGCTCTTCACAGATTTATATTCTTTATCCTCGTGTCTTATTTATTAGTTCCATTTACAATACTTATCTTTGCAGATATTCCCTAATCTAACTTTCCAAATAATTCTAACCTACTAGCTAATTCTAACCTACTTGCTACTGGAAACAAGCGGCTTTAGAACTCATGAAAACTACCTACCCTACCTATATCATATATCCACTTTCTAATATTTACATTCACTATTGTCCTGTCCCACTAGCTACTGGAAACCAGTAGCTTTACAATTCCTCAAACTAACTCACTACATAAGTCTACTACGTAAGAGTTTCTATCATTTATTTGCTGTCATTTCCTATCCGACTATTGGTAGTAATATTCCTCTTAGTTAGACTTATAGTGTTTCCACCATCATTTGAAGAGAATTCGTCCATCAGTTCCGATTTCTTTCGTAAACACTATTCTATTGCAGATGTCTGCTAACTCCGCTCTTCTTCTGAGTCTACCGCTAATCTGCTTGTCGCTCCTGCTCCCATTCTGTGTATGGATGTCCAGTATTGGCATCTGTTGATCCTTTGTGGTATTTCCTGGTCACATATATGTTGTTCCTGTTGATCTTCCATTTCATTTTCTCGCCTTATTCCATCCTCTGGTTCCCTTTGTATATTCCTTTTTGACCTCCTTGGTTCTACAGCTGCCTGTTCCTCTCTCCTTCTCCGCGGTTCTCCTCTTTCACGTCTTTCTATCTGTTGTTGTTACTATTCCTCCATGACTCGCGTAGAGATGATCTCGGCCATTTCTTCCAGTGTTCTAAAGTCCACAGGATCTCTGACGATATTATATATATATTTCCCTTGTAGCATACTTCTATGGTGTTCTAACAAATCTTTATATTTTTTACATTCAAACAATGTGTGTTCTGGTGTATCCTGTATATTGCAGCTGTCACATATATCACTCTGAGCTTCCAATTCTTTTGAAATAAGTCCAATATGGGCCATGGCCAGTTAGAAATTGTATACCTGCTCTTCTTGGCTGTATTTGTCTTAAGCGTAATCTTTCTCTTATATTTGGAAACAAATTGTACGTTCTTCTACCTTCCTCTATGTTCCATTCTTGCTGCCATTCTTCTATAAGTCTCTGATTTATTTCCTTTTTGGTAGAGCATGGATATCCTAATATTTTCTCTACTTTACTCAAGTCCCCCTTTTTAACCCAATAGTTGGCTCCGCGCTGTTCGATTATCAAGTCCAATGGCCATGTCCCCACTGCAATTAATAGTGCCATGGTAGATGTGGTCTTAACGGCTCCAATACATTTCAATAATGCTGTTCTCTGTATGGATCGTATCATCTTCACATTCTTTTTTATATTAACTCTATCAGCCCATACCCCAGCTCCATATGCTGTTATTCCCACAACAAAACTCATGTGGTATGAAGTTATAGCCTTTGGCGGTAATTTAAATGTTCTCGTTGCTATAGTAGACAATTTCATCATTATTTTTATAGTTTTTTCTTTGGTTTTCTTTATGTGTTGCTCAAAGTTTCTCTTTTCATCCAGGTGTATTCCAAGATATTTAATTACTTTTTCCCTTTTTATATTTTCATTATCTATCTTAATAGTCGGGTCCCTAATTAACGCTCCTTTCATTAGTACATAGGCAGATTTGTTCGCTGATATTTTTAATTTGGCTTGATTATACCAGTTGTTAAATTTCTTTAAAGTTGAATTCGTTTTTCTCTCTAACTCCATCCTACTATTTGCCTCTGTAATAATCAGAATGTCATCTGCATAGGCAACAATGTCGATGATATCTTGTGATACAGATAATTCTTCTAGTATTGGCTACGTCATGATGTCCCAGAAGAGGGGCCCCAAAATGGATCCCTGTGGGCAACCTTTGGTAATATCTCTTGTAATTTTTCCATCTCTGCCGGTGACATGTACCCGTCTATCTTTACAATAATCTCTGAGTACATTGTATAGAACTTTTGGGTATTGTTTCGCTTCCATGATTTTAAATAGATACGGCCACCATAAATTGTCAAAGGCTCCAGCAATGTCAATGAATACTCCTAATACATATTTATTTGTACTTCTTTTTATCGCTTCTAACGCCACATTTATGGCCACCTCAGTGGATTTCCCCTTTCCGAAGCCAAATTATTTCTGGGTCATGCCTATCATAATTCGACATTCCTTTATCCTTTTTAATATTAATTTCTCTTGTACCTTTCCTATTGTGTTTAATAGACATATTGGTCTATATGTTTTTGGCTCTGTTGGATCCTTATTTGCTGATTTTTTTAGTATTACTACCTCTGCTTCTTTCCAACAGTATGGAACTCGCCCCTGTACCAGGCATTCAATAAGTAGGCTACATAAGTATGGTGCTATAGATTCTTCCAAGTTTTGTAGAATTTCTGCATTTATATTGTCTGGTCCTGGTGCTTTTTTCTTCTTTAGTTCTCGGATTGCTAACTTTACTTCCGAAACGTCATATGGGTAGATTACTCTTTGATTAATATATACATTTTGAAAGTCACGTCGCATAGCTTGCTGTTCCTCATTCTCTTGTTCTTGTTCGTCACTAGGAAGTAATATGTGCAACAGGTGATTCATAGAAATTGTCCACGATTCTGTATAAGTTCCATCAGGTTTCTTTATTGTTGAGATTACTTCCGGTGCTTTTATTTTCTCCATGACTATTTTATACGGAGTCCCCCGTTCATTTTCATCCAAATTTTCCTCTATAAATCTTTTCCATGTTTCTTGTCTCGTTTCTTCCAGTTTGATCTTATATTGTTGTTTCACTTCTCTATATTCCTGAAGTCTAATCTGTTTTTCTTGCGCAGTCCGACTTAGCTGATAATATCTTCTTAACTTCCTCACTCTGCTCCTTAGTTTTTGCAGTTTGTCATTCGATACCTTATACTTTCCATCAGTATTTGTACATTTCTTTAATGCCTGCTCCATCGCCTGTTGTATGCTTTGAGTTAATTGCTTAGCTTTTTTATCTATATTTCCTCCAATTTGTATTTCATTGGGAATTTTAATTGAACCTCTCAGTTTTGCCCAATCAGCATTCTTTATCTGATATTTTCTTTTCTTCTGATGATTTTGATGTTCCCCTTCTGTCCATGTTACTATATTATAATATATTAAATTGTGGTCACTAGTTGTTAGTTGTTGCGCCACTTTCCAATTACTGATACGATTCACAATTTCTCCTTTGGCTACCGTAAGGTCTATATTCTCCTCTGCTCCAGCTCTATTTTCAAAAGTAAATGGATTAAATGGTGTATTCATTATGATCATATCGTTCTGTAGTAATATTTCTTCTAATCTTTCTCCCTTATTATCAGGATTTTTACTATACCACCTCTTTGATTTGGCATTACTATCCATACCATATAGCTTGTTTTGGTTACCTAATTGCTTATCATAGCAAAAGAAGCCAAGACAGAACCACTGATGTGCATGATAATCAATTTTTAATACTTGTGTTCAGAAAACCATGTAAAGCAAAATTAATGCTTGTAGAGGTAAAAATTATGATAACACTTATTAGGTAATGTTGCATAACCTTCATGGTTCTGCTAATGGAACTTTCATGATTTGTAATGCACAGCTAAAAGCTACATACATAATGAACAAATAAAACAAAATAAACTTAGGATCGTAAGCCAAAATACATAACCCGGCGTTGATAAAAGCGTAGCCGAAATATAAGTATAGCTATAACTCAATAATCTGTAACTACTCTTATTAATACAGGATGCATCTACTCTAAAAAGGCTAATGTGACTGTTTTCCATGATCTGGAACCTGTTGTATCTTTAGAAGTCTGAAAACTAATGAAACCACAGGTTCTCAATACTTTCTGGAGTGGCAACAACAGAACACACACTATTGTACACTTTACTTTTAAGGACCCTTCATGAAACATCAATAATGATGATAAATGTAAATAAAACTGCCAAAGTTTTTCATCATTTGGCTGCAAACTTATTCACACACCTTGTATGTTGCATAATGGGAACATTTCTGCTGCTGTCCGGCTGTTGCCATAATTTAGCAACCAAAACATATCAGAAGATACACATGCTGGCAAGAAAACCTGTAAGTGCAGCCTTCTGCATCTGAAAGAACTGTCTATGATGTCTTAGATATAAGAACAGTTTCACCTGGCACAGGTTTGTTTGGCATTGTTTAGTGTTGTTTGGAGTCTGTTCCAGATTCTTTGTGCTGCTTCGTGATCTGGACAATAACATTTACAGACCTAAATGGTTCGGCAGAAATGCAAAATAAAGACTTAGAGACCTCTCTTGCACACAAAACTGACATTGTCTTTATCCAGGAAAGGCAACTAGCCCCAGCAGTGTGATTCAGCATGCTAGAATTCAAAATTTACTGTCGGGCATGCATTAAGGTATTTAATACAGGAAAAAAGCTACCATTGTTCCGCTGTGCACTTACCAGTGCATCACCACCTTCACATACAGAAAGCTGAAATGTTAATTCATGCCATGCGGATAACATTAACTGCAAATGTAGATCTCTATGTTCCATAATTCATATGGGAAACTAAAACTCTTACTGGAGAACTCCGCATACAACAAAGTATGCAAAACTGGTACTTCAGATCAAATGGATCATTAGACACCTGGCAGGAAAGCCTCCAGACTGATGACATTCATAACATCATTCTCAAAACTCTTTAGGCTATGGCTTTGGAAATGCTCAACCGAATCTATAGCAGTTGAGTTGATTAAGGCCAATTCCAGACTCCTGGAAACTGACGAGGATACTAAGTTTCTCCAAAAAGAACATAAGCATAGCTTTCGCCTATGTGACAAATCAAAATATTTTAAGAAGCACAGCAAGTTATCATACCTGAACTACTTGGAATTTGAGCACACAACTCCACTACCCCTGCACTCCAACTCTTTAAAAAATACAAACACATCATTCACGGTTTTAATACCAAACACTTAACAGGTCCTGTTCTAATGGACATTAAATGTGCCATTCCATGTGTCTGACATTAGGGATTACTTACGCAAACTGCAAAACATCCATGTGCCAGACACCATGTCAAAGCTAATTGCTAGTTATTTAAGAAACTAATATTTCATCTGGGTCACAAACAGTTAACATCAACCCCAAATAAACCACGTTCTACTTATTAATTTTTAGATGAGTCGTATTTATTACACATCTGCTTCACTTTCGTACCTATTTTGAGTGTGTGTGTGTGTAGTGTTTAACGCCCCCTTTTACTACATATGGCACTGCAGGCGGTGACACTGATGATACATGAAATGAAGATGGCGCACCGGTGGAATGAGATGGCGGGGGAAACCAGAGGTCCCAGAGAAAACCCGCCCCAGCGCCATGTTGTCCACCACAAATCTCACTTTGCGGTCGCCTGGGATCGAACCCGGGCCGCCTTGATGAGTATACCTATTTTGAGGACATGTTTCGCAGCAAACGATGATTTGCGAAACATGTCCTCAAAATAGGTACGAAAGTGAAGCAGATGTGTAATAAATACGACTCATCTAAAAATTAATAATTTTTCGCTTCACTGTGGTGTTCCAATACAGTTAAATCTCAATACGCGTTCTACTTGTCCTACACTTTTAAGTCATATATATAAATGACCTCAAACAAACTCTTCCTTTATACTGACAACCCCTATATCACCACCCGTATATGCATTATTCTTTCTATCAGGAATAGACTCCAAGATGCTCTCACAGCCATGCACCTGTGGCTCTTACAATGGCAGATTCAAATCAACAACTATAAACCACAAGCAGTGATCTCCCAAAGGCAGTACCCATCTCTTGCGCTTGCACTTCCACCTATCTTTTTGACAAAGACATTCCCTAGTCCAACCAAGTGATATAGCTTGGCATCATCGTGGACCAGGATCTCACTTGAAAACCACATATTACTGCCACAAAGTAAAAAGCTCAGGCACAACTAAGCTAGCAATACCCCCTCATCAATCTCAAGAGTACTTCAGCCTGACACTATACAAGAACTTAATTCATCCCAATACTACTTATGTGCCTCCCAGGTCATATGGTATGTCACCATGGCCCATATTGTATCCTTATAAATCTTGCAAAACAGGATACTCTGCATTTTTGCAAAGTCCCATAGCATGCACCTGCTGCTAAATGTGCAATAAAGAGATATTTATTACCAAGCTTTCCTGCAACAACATGTGTAACAGAATACCACAAAACCACAGTTCATTTGTCGAAAAACTAGGCACATATATCTCCAGTCTGAGACACAGATGTCCCTTACTACTCTTTGGCAAGTGTGTCTCCAACTCTGCAGGCTACTTAAATCACTTACTAAAACCTGCTTAACCACTTTTCAAGTTCTGACCATTGTGCACACACAACAGCTGACAGGTAGTATAAACCATACAAGCTGACACTCACAATTGGATACTAACCCCCACTATGGCATCACCCTTTGCATGCCATGGTGAATAAGACAACTCTGCTTGAATAAGACAACTCAACCCACTACTTTTTATCATTCAGACACTGAATTAATTCATGCATACTAACACAATCCATAACATCAGTCAGTGTTGCACTGCCTGGATTCAAATCAGACTTGTCCATAGATAGAACCAAGATAGTTCCACACAAGCTAGCAATTTCCGTCCATCACTAACCAGGGTGCCCAATGGAAACTAAATTCTTATTACTTGGACACTAAGAAGCACTTTCTGGCCTTGTATATGTTTCGTGTGGTTAGCGTAAAAACTAGTTCATGGGGAGACTTTTTAGCCTTTTGAGGATAATCATTGGGAGTGGCTGGTATGGGTTGCCCCTATAAAAAGAATCTTACATATGTTTATTTGAAACTAACAGAACTTTAGACATCAATACATATAGTACCAGATTAAGTGATGTCTGCTGAAACGGACTGTTCTAATGCTCTATAAAAACTATTTAAGTAATGCTGGCAATGATGTATCAAAGTTGTAGAATGGAAATTTTCAGGTCTAGTGCTATCAATAAAGGTATAAAATTATACAACAGACTAGCAGAAAATATTAAAAAATGAAGAGCCTTATACATTTTAAAAAGGAATTAAAACTCCTTTTACTGAAACATTCATTTTATTCTGTAAATGAGTTTTTAAATGTTAATCAGTTTAAGTGATTGTAAAAAATGACAATAGCCATTAATGTAATTTTTGTACTATGAAATGTCTGATATAAGTGTATGATCGAAAGGACAAAATAAATTGAATTGAATATTCAGATGCACAGGCATGTGTTGCACCAGGAACTGTGATATTCTGTACTGCACTGCAAACATTACTTTGAATTCTACATTATCATGTAATTACTCAGATTTTGTTTTTTATGTTTAAAGGTCCCAATATCTGACTCATATTTGAGACTCATGCCATTGTAAGGTAATGAATTTGCAAGGAATTGTTACTAATAAACAGTTTTAAAGTTTGCATACACATAAATTTATGTAGTTTAAAAGATACATTTTAATTGTGACACAAAATTCATGATATTACTATGACAAAATAATGCTTTACTGGAGCATTCCAAAGGTTATGGCTCTCACTAGTAATTGCTAAACCTGTAGGAAAGAGTAATTTTTAATATCAGTTTACACTAACTGCAACTGCACTAAACTGCATTATATTTCTATGGAATTTATATGCAATTGTTTATAACTTTGGCCAATGAGGTATTATACAGTTGTACTGAGGTCTTAATTGTACTCCAGTGCTGATCTGCATTAAAAGATGAAGAGGTACATCCTCCATTGATTCACATCAGCCATTACTGATATGGCCATTTTAAAATGGAGCTAATGAGCTTTATACCTTTATACCAGAGAGTGGATTCAGTAAAAAAAGAAAAAAAAAGTGCATGACATGATTATTTAAAGCCCCTTGGAAAATATTGACTATTCAGTTGAAGTTCACTGTAACCCTTTGCACACATAGCATAGTAAAGCATAGTGAAATACTGCTGCGCACAGCATAGTGGTACACAGTAGATGTATTTATTGTTTCATACGCATTCTGTTTATGCCGACCCCAGTTAGCTGTGTTGACGTAATGATTCTCCTGTTGCAATGTTAAAGTGTTTTCGTCATGCCAATTTGACTTTCAATAAGTTAGCAGCATGTTCATTCCCTACAGGGGCCAATCATACTATTCTTCCAGGAAGTCCAGAAATAGATTACTTTGAACTTTTTATAGATTCTGATTTTTGCAGCAAAATTGCGAAGGAAACCAATAGGTATGCAGCACAGATTCAAGCTAAGAAGTCAGATCCGAAATGGGAAAACACAAATTCAAGGGAGATACAGGCCTATTGAGGTATTTTGATAAATATGGGAATGGTAGATCTTTCTGAAATTTGAGATTTTTTATGGGGGACTTTTGTGTTTGTCCAATTGTAAGACAAACATTGACTTTGCTCCATTTTCAAAATATATCACAATACCTTCATCTAAATGATGAATCTGCTAAGCCACAATTAGTAATGATACTACTATACTTGTCCTTCACTTTCATTTCCAATATTTTATTAAATAGCCTTACTACTATTTTTCTTCGAGTTCCCTCAACTGCCCATACCTTCCAGAACTCTCCTGGAATACCACCAGTTCCACTTGCTTTATTGGCTTTTAACATCTTGATTTGTTTGCATAATTTGACATTTGTAATTTCTCCATCTAGTTCTGGCTCCCCTGCAATCACCTATCTATTCCCTCTATGTAAGTCTGCCCTAAAAAGTTTTAAAATACACACACCATTGGTCCAGACCTATATCCTCTTTTTTGCCCCATCTGTATGTAAGCTTGTTACTATTGACCATATCTTTTTCGTATCATGAAATTTTGTTGCCTCATTTAACATTCTATCTATTCTTAAACCCCACTCCCTCTTCTTTTCTTCCTTCAGACATCTATATGCCCATCTGAGTACTAAAATGTTTTCTCTCTTCTCTCTCTCCCCTAACTCCCTCAAATTCGTCAACTCTTGTCTTATTCTCATTTTAACCATTTGATAATCCTTATCAAACAAATGCCTATTTTTATCTCTCAAAGCCATTGTCATCATTCCACCCCCAGCCCTTTTCACCCTGTATTCTAATGCCTCTACAGCTCAGCTTGCTCTAATTTATTGGTAATCACTAGACTATCTACTCTCACTTGTATTATTTGCCCACATTCTGAATTTAGTTCTTCACAAAATATTTCACACTTATCTTCTTTCCATTTATAAATCTCCACTACTCCGGAACAATCTGTCACTACTACTGTCACACTGCTACTACTTTCTCTTAATTTTAATCTCACTGGAAAATAACAGCTAGATGTTATTACATTCATTACTTCAAAAACTAATATGCAGTTGTCAGTTCCTAGTGAGCAAGTTACAATATCTGCCACACTCAAGCCATTTCCATTAACAAATGTATATTCCCCTTTCTACCTGACCCTTTCAATCTGTTGCAAATCATGAGATTCTCTTCCTCACAAAAAACTAAGTTTTCTCCCTTCACTAATAATACCCTTATTGTTATATCTCCTATTTGATGTATACTCCTTAACATACTCTCCACTAGGGTTATTCAAATTAACCTGATTATCGCCACTTCTTGCATCAGCTATTATTTCCACATTTCCATATTTATTTTTCAATTCTTCAATTTCCCAGCTTAATTTCCCAAACACATTTGCATCAAAATACTTTAATTTAGTTAGTGAATTATACACTGCAGCAATACAAACAATTTCTTCTCTTTAAGCATATCTCTCATAGATAACCATAGTTGCTTTTCTTCTATCACATTGAACCCCTTATCTTCCCTTATAAAGCACCCTGTGCCACTTGAAGCTCTACCCTTACTGTGACTCTTCATACCCTCTATGCTATAAAAAAATAAACTTTGGAAGCACTATATTCACTTTACTTTCTAACCAACTTACCAGTATCATTAACATGTCACAGTCTTTCAGCACGTTTTGAACTTCACCACTGAACTCCTCATATAGACCCTCCACATTCCAGGCTATCACTGAGATCTTGTATCCCTATGCTGACCCATTCCTTTAAAATACATATTTTTCTAAATTCACCTGCCCCTTGTCCGCACTCAATCTTGCAGTCCCAGAATACTGCCCGAAGTCATTGAAACTACACTCAGTTCTTCCTTATTCCAGATCTCTCCTCCACTTTTCTCCCCTCTCCCAACTTCAGTCAGCTGTGCTCCTGGGCTTGTTATTCCGTGCATCTCTCACCTTCCCGATGACATCACTGGTGACTTAACTCTCCCCTCATCTGTCTTTGCCCTGATGTGGTTGACACTGGTGACATAACTCTTCTCACACTCCTCTCACTCTTCCGATGCTCTGACATGCTCTTCACATTTAGCATATCTATAGTTTCAGTTAACAGCTTATAAAATAACATTCTTTTTCTATTTACGGACTTCATGCTATTTTGTAATTCAGAGTAAGAATACATCTGTTTCTCATCCAGTATTGCTAGAACTAAAACACTGCGTTGGTTCTCATTGTTGAGCAAAATTGTCTTCCTACCAACAAAATGTTGTTTCAAGGTTATGGAATTTTAAGTAGCATGTATTAATTGATAGCTGCCTTAATTAGTTGTTATAGTTTAATTAGAAGTTACAGATTAGGTGAAATATTAGAAAACATATGTCTAGATATAGATTACAAAGGGTGTAGTAACACAGTTATATACAGTAGTCCATGTTCATTGAATTTTTTTTCACAGACTTAGAGGCAACAGTTTTAAAATGGATATCAAAGAAGAGGATCCACTCTCAGTTGATGTAGCCTGCCAGAATGAGAGTTCATTGTTTGTCAAGGAGAAGACTAACAGTGACACAGTGCTTCTGAAGAATGAGTGTGATGTGAAGATCAAAACAGAAATTAAATCAGAGTCTCCCTTCTCAGACTTTTTTTCACAAAAAGAGAGAGATTGTTTTGGCAATCTTCTCATAGACCAGATTAATTTTGAAACTTTAAGTTGCAGCAATAACTTCAAGACTGATTTCAAAATAGAAATTGATTTAAAGAATGAAAGGGAATTACTTCTGGAGGACACTGTAGTAAAATACAACAGTAATAATGAAATACATAACAAAATAGAAGTTAAAGAAGAAACTTGGTGGCAGAGCACAGAAACTTCATCAGCTTATGATGATATGAAAGTAAGTATTGCAGATAACTACTGTAATGACAATTTGTTCTAATTACTTGATAAAATATTTGAAATACATAATGCAGATTTAAGAATATTAAAACATAATTAAATAAAACTATTCAGTTCTAAATACTTGTTGCTTTTTATCTTTGTTTCTGGATGGCCCCTATTACCACATACATGTTGCATAAACCCAAGTACTTTGTATAATGCAGGATATTTAACTAGTGCCATCTTTTGCAGAATGGGGCCTTCACTCCAGTAAAATCATCCAGGTAAGACTGCAGAATGAACCTTGATGGATGGTTCTTTATGTATACTGAAGGGGGACAACTTGTGTGCACATGTAATAATCTCAAAATCACTCATAGTTTTCACCATTAAAATTCTCTATACCTTCAGATGGAGTTAGGCTATAAAACAACCTTTAATTTCAATTTAAGCTTACTAAAAGACTAAAATGAATTTAGAAACCCTTTATATAATGTGAATGAAGTAGAAAATAGTTGCTCCTTTGAAAGTGTCTATAAAAACGTAAGAGAGTTAATTGTTTTACTGACAGAGAATAAGTGTACAAACAAAAACAGTGTAACATTTTATTCCATGCAGTAAATATAGCAGACCATGACGTATAACTTAAAAGACCAACAGTTGGCCCTATTCTTAGGTATATAAATTGTATGCTCTTTGTGGACATGTGTTTTTTTCCCCCCTCCATGCAGTAAATATAGCATGCCATGACATTTCACTTAAAAGACCAACAATTGGCCCTATTCTCAGGTATATAAATTGTATGCTGTTTGTGTGCAACTTTTTTTTTTAAAATCCTTGATTCATTTACATGTTCCATTAGATCAACATGTGTGTGCCATTTTTGTTCTCCCACAATTTGAAGTCTATATCTTTTTGATGTTTGACAATTTCACATACAGTTAGGTGAGCAATGTTGATCAAGTCATATCTACCACATAGAATGCCCTTTTGGAAATTCATTAATCCAATCTTGAAAAATGTCCACTCAATCCATAACCTGTAATTAATCTGAAAATTGCAATGATGTATATGATTTTGCAAGTGTAATACGATATTTATGAACGTTTTTCTTCAGAATCTCAACCTTGATTTCAGTGATTTTCCAATTACCAAATTATCTTCACACAATTCAGTGTTGATGTCTCTTTGCTGGAATGGTTTGGGCAGGTCACTTACATATTGAATAGGGCAGTTGTAAGTACTGTGCACAGAGGCAAACCGAGTTAGTATTTTTGATCTTGATAACCTTGAACCATAAGAAACTGCTTATTTTTCTGAGACAGATTGTGAAATCCAGTGAAACATATTATCTTTTGTTCCTATCTGCTGTAGCTTCTTGCTAAAATTACCTCTCCATGCATATTTCAGGTGAACAAATACAACCAATTTATCTTCTTTTCTATTACATTTCTGTTTAATTTCATGACTGAGCTTCATTACTTGTTCACTGCTTGTATATGATATTTCTGCAACCCATCTAGCCAGAGTGATAGAAGATAGAAGTGTTCAGGATGCCAATTTAATCTGGCTGAAATCATGCTTTGCATAATTTTTGCTAGAACATTGGCTAATGATATCGGTCTATAGTTATTTATATCATCTGCTGATTTTGCTGGTTTGAGTATTGGGATAATAGCTTTTTTTCCAATTGGATAGAAGAGATATTCAGAAATATTGTAGAAAAAGTAATGTGGTTTTAGGGTTTTTTTCCCCTAAATTCTGTATGAATTCTGGATAAATTTTGTCTTATTCTGGAGCATTTCAATTAGGTGTTTTAAAAGCAGCTATATCAAATTCAGAAGCTGTACATTTCCTCTGTTGAAGTAAAACAGCTCAGAATTAGCTTTCTTGATTTTTCATGTTCCCTTCTTTCCCATCACTTATTTATACATGATGTAAAATTTAAATAAAATGTATGGGCAATTTTTCCACATCTGTTGATAAATCTATAAATAATGGGATGGTATCTATCTCTATTATGATTAAGGATGTAGTTATCTTAATAATATGTTGAAATGAATCTTCATATCTTTCCTACAGTCAGTAGTTTCCATATTTTCATTATAGGAGTTTCATTTTACTAAGAATTTTCCTCTGGAATTCTGCTGTTTGAGTTTTCCAGTTGAGGATATTTTCAGGGTCTTTGTTACTTTGAGCTTTCTGGCCAAATCTGTAAATATTTGGACTATAAGTGTTTATAAATTTTAAGTTTTTCTGTAGAATTGTATTTTTAGGAGTATGTAGTGGAAGCTGGCAAAGGCTGTTACAAGAAATGTTATTAGTTTTGATCATGGAAAATATTATATTTTGTAATTCTAATTGATATCCTTTGCAGTTTGCTTTTTTAAAGGTCTAAGAGCTTTTATTGTTAGCTTTTGTCTAGTTTTTACTCCTTGTCTTAGCAATTGCTGCTTGATGGTTGCACCGCATATTGTCCGAAATATAACATGACTTTATTTGTTAAGCCTGAGGGGACAAATGAAAAATCTGGATTAAATGTTGAGCTATTAAGATTGATGTATGTATGAATAATGATTTAATAAAAAATTAATTCTACGTTATTGGAATGTAGTAAGTGTTTCTTTAGCTGTCCCTGCTGGATTGGTATCTCTATAATCCCAATATTTGAAATAGGCATTGAAATTTCCCATTATGATAGTTTTTTGGGTTCCATTAGAATATTTCAGTTGTGTTTCATTATTTGGAGGAATTATAGGCAAAATATATTGAAAATTACTGCTTTCTGTTCATAAGTTAAAATATGCTAATACATATCTACAAATATATGTAAAAGCTTCATTTTTGTACCTGTGCTAATACATTTTTACCATTTTCATTCATCTTATGATAATTTGAATTTTGATGTTAAATTTTTCCTTGCCCCAGTTCAATTTCCACAAGCAATTTGCCTACTTTTAGAAAGAAGATTAATTGTATATCCTTTTATTGCATAATATTTTTTTTAATCTTTAAAATATATATTTGCTTCTGAGATACTGCAGACATCAATAGTTTTCTCATGCAGTACATTCCTTTCTTATCTTGACTTATTCTACTACAGCCCACTGCAATATGTTGAAAACCCCATATATAGTCCACATATGAGAGCCAAATGGATTACTATTTCTTCGGGGTGCTTTATGTAAGGCTATATAAACATTGAGGCCGCACCGTGGCTGATGGTTAGACCACTTGGATTTCACCAAGGTGGCCCAGGTTCAGTCCCAGGTGACCCCGCAAAGTGAAACTTGTGGTGGACAACATGGTGCCGGGGCAGGTTTTCTCTGGGATCTCCAGTTTCCCCCATCATCTCATTCCACTGGTGCTTCATCTTCATGTCATGTATCAGTGTCACCAACTGTAGTGCCATATGTAGTAAAAGCAGGCATTAAACACTACACATTTCACACATAAACATTGTTTAATGAACAGGTTTTAGCTGTTTCTTATGGACACTGTTTTTTATCAGAGGCAGTTGAATTATTACTTCTTAATCCACATGTGTGAAGGGAACACACCTCACATTGGTATACAGATCCATTGGATCAGGCTTTGCTTCATTTGCCATATGAAGGACGTTTGTACTACTGTGACATGTCAGAAGTAAAATTTTAAATGGCATGTCCTCCATTTTTGATGCAACAGATACACCACTAACTCAGCACCCAGATTAAAGTAGGATGCACCACGGTTAGGAAGGGGATGGTATTTGGATATGGCTGGAAAATCCTTTGTACGTCATGTTTGATTGCCATGATCAAATGCTATAGATGGTATGATAAAGCAGTACATAAACCTGTAAATGCGTTTTATTATAAGTTCTATGGAATTATATAGATTGATATAGGTATAAAGTTCATACCAGGTAATGATTTAAGAGAGAAAATGAAGTGTAGTTAGCATTTGAAATCTTTTAAATGATATTAGCGCATGAACATTTTCCAGATATGCCTGTCTATCAATATAATTGTTTCATCATAGGATGAATTCTAATTTATTTTGAAATTGAAGCAGTATTTTTATAAATGATAACAGGTATTTGCTTGTATGTTAGAAAAGTTAGAAAAGCCAAGTTTTGCATGGCTGGCTGAGTGAAGATTGTAACAACTGTCTATATAGTTGCATGAAAATATTGGTTACCATAGCATAATCATGTCAAAAACATAAGCTGGAACTAGACATCAGAAATGTGCTTCAGTCATACTAACGTGAAAAGGTCACACAGGAAAACCTGTAAGAAAGGGAAAGAACCTCTATCTGAATTGCATGTTAACAGAAGACATATTCAGGAGTTCCTAGTGTAAATTCAGAACAGTATACAACATGTGTAGTCTTACAAGTAAGGTAGAATGAAAACGCTTTCTGAAATTCAAAATTTGTTTAATACCACGTGCTCCAAATCTGTCACTTCTGAATCAGTGCGGTCACCTCTTATGCAAACACTACTTAATGGTTATGTTGCTGTCAAAAAAAGAAAAGCTCCAAGAAGATGCTTTAGATCTCATAAAACTTGACATCCTAATGAACTAGTTTTAGATGAGTTAAGAGAATGGTTTGATAGTAAAGTAGATCTAAAAGTTGAGCGATTCACATAGCATATAACAGATCTTGCTTATATTAACATAAATATGTCAAACTAGTTTTACCATTATTACAGTTTTCATTTGAATATTATTACTAATTACTTAACACTAACATTGGAGATTAACAAAACTAGTTTAACTATAAAGAGGCTACACTGCTTCAAGTATTTGTAATCATAGTTGGTAGTTTATTATGAAACAGAGATTCTCCTTTCAGATTTAATTCTCATTGTACCTAATGCGAAATCCTGTGATGTTTCAGATTATACAAAGAATCAAATTCTGCTGTTAGCAGCAGTGATTCAACAGTGCCCTCTACTGAAGCATCAGTGAAAGACACAAGTTCCAGTTATGGAAAGGATTTACTGGAATTTGAAAGTCAGGAGCATGATGTCTCAGAAGTACCAGCAGCAGAAAATCATGTTCACCCAGAACAATCTGATAAAATTGATGGCAAAACGGGCAAGAGGACTTTATTACTTCATAAAGCTGAACGATCATACAAGTGTAATAATTGTGAAAAGACCTTTACGCAGTCATCAAATTTGAACAGACATAAATTAATACATGATGGTAAGAAACCTCACAAGTGTGAAATATGCGCGAAGCGATTTACACGTATGTGTGATTTGAAATCACATATTTTAATACATGAGGGTAAACGGATACACAGGTGTGAAATTTGTGAGAAGAGGTTTATTCTGATATCACAGTTGAAAAAGCATAGTTTAACACATGAAAGTAAAAGACCTCACAAATGTGAAATATGTGAGAAAGCGTTTAGACGTTTATGTGATTTCAAATCCCATAAATTAACACATCAGGGTAAAAGATTGTTTAAGTGTGAAATTTGTAAGAAGAGTTTTACTCGCATAGCACATTTGAGATCTCATATTTTGATACATGAGGGTAAAAGGCCTCACAAGTGTGCAATTTGTGACAAAAGCTTTATTCAACTGTCACATTTGAAAAATCATCATTTTACGCATCAGGGTAATAAGCCCCACAAGTGTGAAGTGTGTAGTAAAAGATTTACTTGGCTGTCAGAGTTGAAATCACATAATTTGACACATGAAGGTAATAAGCCTTTTAAGTGTGAAATTTGTGAGAAGACTTTTATTTGGCTGTCGCAATTGAAAACACACAAATTGATACATGATGGACAAAGGCCCTACAAGTGTGAAATTTGTGAGAAGGGATTCACACGTTTGTCAGATTTGAAATCACATACTCTTATACATAAGGGTGAAAGGCCACACAGGTGTGCTATTTGTGAGAAGAGGTTTACCCACCTGTGGCACTTGAAGTCACATATTTCAATTCATGAAGGTAAAAAACCCCATAAGTGTGAAATTTGTGAGAAGAAGTTTAGTCGGTTGGCACATTTGAAATTGCATACTTTATTACATGAGGGTAAAAAACCTCACAAATGTGAAATATGTGAGAAAAGTTTTGCTCTTCTGTCATATTTGAAATTGCATTCTTTGGTACACCAGCGAAAAGAGAACAGTAATACAATGAATTCTGAATAGGTTTGCATTGTTTTAATGTCTCATTAAGTACAAATAACAAACGTATATTTATGGTTTGAAAAGTAGGGCTTAAAACTTGATGGCATAAAATTCTACTAAAATGATCAATAAAATTTCAGGAAATTAATAAAACATTACTTACTTTTGAAAGGTCATTAACATATTTAAAAATGGCTACAGTTTTGATCACGGTGACGGCAAATATATCCAGCCCATGCACTTTCAAGTAGGAGACAAATAAAGAACCATCACCATTAATAAGGGTTCGGGTTTAAAGGATCACTGATTGTATTGATCATTCCTATACATTAAAAGCTCCTTTCTACTTCAGCTGATGTCACATACTTGAAATGCACCCTGGAGAATAATCTTAAAAAGGTGCTAGTTACAATTTTTAGCTTGGTTCCAGGAGGCCATAACTTCTAGTGAAAAGTGGGATTTCTGATATTCTGAATTTATGCTTACTGTTACCATAAGTCTGCATTGTATCTTGTTTAATGTAGTTTACTATTCATTTGGAGTGCTTTGTTGTACGTTTCGTATAATTGTTTTCATATTGTGAGCAAAAATTCATCTATATTTTATTAATAATTGGTTTCCGAGTCGCCTAACCTCACCAACAAGGATTCCACCACCCAACGAGCTCAACCAACTACCAGTATATCTAACAGTAAGTCAATGATTAGTTACTTGCGAGCTACTCAGAGTGCATTATTCCTTAAAAAGGAAAATGCTATTATAATTGATTCAGTCGATTACGCTGCCATCATTGAATTTGTGCAACAGTTATCTACTAAAGGTAATGCCTCTCATATTAGATTTGCATCTAAAATATCAAATAAAAGACTGTCTATTGAAATTTAGCTGTATTGGAACATAGCAGTGAAGCAAAACAATTATTAAATTATATATGAGTTGTATTTATTACACATCAGCTTCACTTACATACCTATATGGAGGACATGTTTCGCAAACATCGCTTGCATCAATAGCTCACATGCGACTAAATCTTGTTTCAATTCAGATGCTCACTGTTAACATAGAGATTAGTGGCAGTGCTGCTGCAATCAAGTAAACCTAATACCGAGGGCAATGTTTCCAAACTGGCTTCATCTCCTTGTTCTCTTAACCCTACAAAGTTCTCAGTTCTCCACCCGCAGACTTGCACATCACTAGTTTCCAGGGGTGATTTTAAAATGGAATCTGATTTGCATTGCAACCTCACTGCAAAATTGAAGCGACCATTTATCTTCCACTAACTTAGATATGGCCTCTTCTATTTCCTTATCTGAAAGTGATAAAGAAACCAAAGTTACGGATTATTCTGATTCTGAAAATGTCCCTGATAAATTATGAAAATTAAAGAAAAGATCCATAAAAAAAAAGAACCTACTCTGATGATGAATATATGTGGCATGATACCAAGGAAATGATGGAATCTCAATCTGCTAAGTTTACCCTCTCTCTAAACCAACTTCCGAACATTCTAAGTAGGGGTGTCACAAATTTTGCTGATGTGGCTATGGAATTTTTATATAATTTGTCAGCCTAAGTAAAGTTGTTAAAACAAGTTCAACCAACTCCACATAGCAAAGTTTTAAAAAGTCGGTCTTCCCGACTATTTAAAAAGTTACAGACATCAAATTCATGATAATTTTGGATCTAATTCAGTGGAATTGCAACAGTTTCTATTCAAGAAGACCTTACATTAAATTGCTTATCCATGTGTTCAGACCGAAGTTATTATGTCTCCAAGAAACTAACTTTAAAGAAAAGTATTGCGCACAACTTCTTGGTTACACATCTTGTTTTAATAATGGGCGAAACTCCTCTATTGCTAGTGGCGGTGTGATAATTTTTGTTCAGTCAGAACTTTTTCTGCATAACATTCCTATTCAAATTACAATGGAAGTCACTTCAGCCATAATCAAATTCAATGTAGATGTGACAGTTTGCTCTGTTTACCTGCCTAATAGTCAGCACTTAAATGTCAATGAAATGGACAGTCTTGTTGCCCAACTTCACAAGCCATTCTTAATCTTGGGGGACTTTAACAACCATAATTATTGGGATGCTCTAAGACACACAGAAGGGTTCAAATTATTGAACAATAGCTAAATAATCATGATGACCTTATTCTACTAAATACTGGTTTAATGTAAGCAGCACCTCGGAAAGAGTAATTGACCTGAGTTTTGCATCCAGTGACAGTGCAGGAAAAGTATCCTGGTCTCGAAATCAACATCTACATGACAGTGATCATTATCCTTTAAACTTACTACTCTTGAATTATCAATCATTTAAGGAACTTCTCACACATCAGAAATGGCTCATCGATAGGGAAAAATGGCCTTTGTTTCAATATTCTATAAATGAAAATATTGATAATTTACCTACATTAAAATCCTTGCAAATTCAAAATTTTACTGACATTGTCCAACATTTCACAAACCAAATTATTTCTGTAGCTGAGTTTTCTGTTCCTAAAACCTCTGGAATACTGCACAAGCACCCACTTTCAAGGTGGAATGACAAATGTACTTCAGTCATTAAATCTAAGAAGAAGACGTTTGGAAAATATAAGTAAAATAGGTCTATCGAACTTAGCATTTATATGAAAAGGCTAGGGCAAAAGCACGTTTTGTGCTTAAGTCTACAATGGCCAAGTCTTTTAATAATTTTACTTCTTCTATCACTAGTGAAACTCCAACTTCAGTTCTTTGGTCAAAAATAAAATCAGTTAATGGAAGTAAAGCAGCTTCCTTCTCTAATAGTGTGGAAGATGAAAATAGTACCAAACATAGTGATTCTTTCACTTTTAGTTCGGTATTTGCTAATACTTTTGCCAGTAATTCAAGTAACAAAACCATGACCTGGAATTTTCTAAAATGATCTGGAATAAAGGACTCTCCAATGAACACATCAAGTTTCTAGTTGAGTGCAATGAAGATCAGTTTAGCCAACCATCTACCGAGTAAGAATCTCTTCAGTGGTTGAATAAAAGTAAAATTTCTGCTCCGGTACCAGATGACAAACACAACATATTTCTTAAAAATCTTCCAATAAGAGCAATTGATTATCTCTTCCAGTTGTTTAATTTTATATGGGAAACTCAAACATTTCCTGAGCAATGCAGGAAAGCTATAGTTGTTCCCATTCCCAAACATAACAAAGATCACTCCAAAGCCATTAATTATCATCCATTTTCTCGGAGTTGGATTTTGGAAACAAATAAGTGAATATCTCCTTATCAAAGTGAATTTCGGCCATTTCGTTCCACAAGTGACCACCTAGTCAACATAGACACTGGAATATGTGATGCTGTGTCAATGAAACATCACAGTTGCAGTTTCCTTGGGTATTGAAAAGGCTTATGAAATGGTCATAAGACCAAGTATCACAGACATTCTTTTGAATATGAATATTACAGGAAATATCTTAGCATTTATCATCAATTTTTCGGCTCATAGATTTAAGTTTGTATACAAGATGAAGTATCTTTGTCGATAGAAATGGTGAATGGTTTGCCTCAAGGTTCCATAATGAGGGTACTTTTATTTCTTATTGCTGTAAACAATATAAGCAACCTGATTAAACATCCAGTGAAAGTATTCCTCTACACTGATGATATTCTTCTGTGTAGCGGAAAAAATATACAGCTGACTACAACTATAATTCAAGAGTCCTTGAATAGTATCTATACCTGGTCAATCAATTCAGTCCTCATTATATTCAAGAAAAAATTTGAATTCATTGTTTTGTCTAGGATGAAAAAGGACTTAAGAGCTGATGTCAGTCTCAGTATATGTGATCATAATCTGTGAAGAATAAATACTTGCAAAATCCTTGGTATGACATTCAACCACAATCATACATGGATACAACACTTTACATCTCTCAAAGTTGAATGTGCATCTTGACTAAACATTGTCAAGATGCTATCATGTCGTAAGTAGGGTGCTGACTCAGAGTGCTTAATCAACGATTATAGATCTCTAATCCATTCGAAACTTGACTATGGGACTCTAATCTGTAGCTCAGTAAGTAAATGACTCCTCCACTTATCTCAATATCATCAACACTGGAAGTCGTTTAAGTTTGGGAGCCTTTAGATCCAGTCCAAGAAACAGTTTACATGCAAAATCTGGTCTTCTTTGCTTAGAGTTGAGATGCATACTGCTATGTCTAAATTTCTGGTCACTAAGTAATCAAACAAAGGAATACACATTTAATACTCCAAAACCAGAACTCTATTTCTCATCCTTGCTATCCAAAACCGCTAGGTGAAAGATTACTGGAATACTGTTCTGAATTTCAGATTGAAAAGCCATCTATCCTTTTGACTAAACGACTAAACCCCATTCCTCCATGGCAGCCGTTTACCTCTTTCATTAATTTGGAAGTGTCACATATATCAAACTGTGCAAATATGCCCAAACCAGTAATCAGTGCTATGATTTCATCACTTCATCAGAATTTTAACACTCACCTCATAGTATATACTGATGGATCAGAGTGCAATACAAGTTCTGGATGTGCCATAGTTATCACCTCATCTTTAGCAAATATAGATTATTTCTCTATTTTGTCATGTGAAACCTGGGCTGTCCTCAAAGCAATTAAAATTAGCACCCAAAGTCACAAAATTCCACTAATTGTGATCTCCGACTCCATGTCAACAATTTCTGCCATTACAGCCAAGTTTAATAATCATCCACTCAATAAGAGTATTCTGGAACGTTTATTTTACCACTATAATAAAGGCATCCACATCTCATTGGCATGGCTACCTTCACATAAAGGCATTGTGTAAAATGAAATGGCCGATGTGGCAGCTAAGTCAGCTACAAGACTACAACAAATCATAGCTGGAATATCTGGTACACTACAAGATATCAAAAACATGTTTAAAATGCATATTCTGCAGTATTAGGACAAACAATAGTATTCCAATCCCTCAAAGCTGCAACTTATTAGAAAATCTGTCTCAGAACCAGCTATATCAAACAGTCACTCCCGGAGAAGAGAAAAAATTCTACTCAACAGATTATGTATTGGTCACTTCATCCTAAGCCATAGTTATTTAATGAAGAATTCAGCTAAAGATCCATGCCCGAAATGTGGAACTGAAGAGATTTTCTTTTTGTATTTTACGTCTTCCAATGTTAAGTCAACGGACGATGAGTGGAATGGGTGAAATGATGCTCAAATGAGCCCAGGGTCCATAGATCTTAGAGCTACCGACATTCGTCTTGCAGGATAAGGGAAAACCCCTATCCAGGTAACTCACTCTGACCGAGATTCGAACTGGGGATCTCTTGAACGTGAGGCAGACATGCTATCATCTACGCTACCGAGGCAGGCTGGACTGAAGAGATATCAACATCCTACCTCATCATTGAGTTTTTGCTGAAAGCCAGAAGTGACTCGTATGCCATTTTTAATTTACTTGAAGAATGTAGAAAAGTTATAAAATGAATGGATTCATCACAACGGTCATCAATTATATAACAGCTATTTACTATGTCCGCGGCAACTAACATAAAAAGTTTCAAGACAAAGAGATAATGGATACTGTTTCACAGAGATTCCCGTAGGGGAGGGGATCCGTCTGCTTCAGCTACCGTGGTGCGGTCACTGAGGACCCTTAGCACTCGTGGTACCTCTGATCTTACTAGAGGAACCTCGGGCCGAACTGCCGAGCCACTCCCGACGGGGAGTTGTTCGGATTGGGTTGGACTCGAGGGGGCAGTTGTTCCCGACACCGACGGGGAATTGGGTACCTCCAGCCTGGCTACGGCCGCCCAGAGCGGTTAGAGGGTTGCCTCATAAGTCCCGGGTACTAGCCTGCAGAGGTAGTAGAAGGTGTGCTAGATCACCAGGCGGCCCCACCATGTTTTCGGTAGTCTTCCCTGCGGGGATGACGCGCGTAAGTGGCGTATCCACTTCCATCCCGTCTTGACGTGCACAGCAGGGGGCATGTTAAGAAATCAGATATTGCCCTATAGAAAGAGCCCTGGAGTTATCCATCGCTCCCAGTTAGAAGGAGGCCCGGGTCCTAGGGGTCCAGGACTGATGGGAGTAGAACCTCTGCGCTTAAGTTAAACTGTTTCACGGAGATGAAGAGCTTGCATAAGCAGATAAACATAGCGCCGGAGATAAAGATCTGCCGAAACAAACAAATTGAGATAAATGGACATATCTGGTGACATCATGACTGATACAGATTATTCGGCTTCCTTATTGTTCTGGAACTGTCTGAAATTATCAGATGAGGTATTTAAGGGAGCGACGACTCGCCAACGGTCAGTCGTAATAGAAGTAAACAGCTGTAAAGTGTTGTAACGAGAGCTAATGTAATCAGACGTAATCAGAATGCTGTTGTGGTCATCGACCTTGGTAGATTCTGAATGTGTATGTGACGTAATCCTGCTATAACTTGGTACTGTGAGTGTATTTCTACGCATATAAAGAACGTTTTAAATTTCTACAACTCTGACTTTTAATTCCACGAACCCACTAAGTCACAATTGGTGTCAGGAAGTGGGATAACGACATCACCAAGAAGATAGAAGAAGTGAAAGCCGAATTAACATCGAAGACGCAAGCTGCAAATAGCAACCTGGCCGCGACGATGACCGCGAAGATGACCGACCCGGGAAGAGCAACCGGAGGAACGAGTAAGGACCAGCGTGGCGAGGAACACGTCGGCGCGGTCATCACCATTCTCTAGAGTAACGTTGCGCGCTGTCAGCCGGCGTATGGATGACAGTCTCATCGCGGACGGTTGGGTGAGAGGAAAGCCGTGCCGTTGCACGTAGCACCGGGGCAGCCGTGACCGTCATCAGACCTGATATAGCCAGGGGTTTGCCGACGAGGAAGCCGAGCCTACCATACCAGCTGATGACGGCATTGGGCGACACCTTGCCTGTGGAGAAGGAGGCTCTGCTGAAGTTGACCTTGTGACGGAGTGCCGTGCGCCTGTGGGTGTTCGTCGCGAAGGTGGCTGAGGAGGTGGTACCGGGACTGGATGCCATCAGGAGCCACGATTGGAAGGCCAGCGGACGAAGAACATGATGCTGGACCAGAAGACGGCGGTGCACGGACTATGTGTGGCCATATCATTGTTGCCGTGCCGAGAGCAGGTGTCAGTGAGGCTGCTCAACCTAGCGGACACCGATCACGGTACTTAGGCCGGAACGAGGCTGGGGACGTGCGAGCCGTGGTCAGCGTAACCGCAATCGACAAGACATAGGAACCGATTCCGACGCAAAACCTGGGCCCGGCTGGAAGGCTTACTAGAGGAGGCGGCCGACCACCTGACCGCAGAACAGCTGGAGAAAGTTCGACAACTGCTAAGACGATACCACCACGTCTTCAGCCAAGGTAACAGTGACTATGGCCGCACGCACAGTGCTTCACCGCATCGACGCCGGAGACGCCCGGCCTATTCGGCAACCACCTAGACGCATTCCGCTGGCAAAAGAAGCGGTGGTATGGGATATGCTAGATGACATGAAATCCCGGGCAGTAAGCGAAGAGTCTGACAGCCCTTGGTGTTCCCCTGTAGTTCTGGTGACGAAGAAGAACGGTGAGCTACGCTTCTGCGTGGACTACAGTAAGCTGAACGCGTCACTCGGAAGGACTATTTCCCCCTACACCGGATTGACGACACCCTGGACACGCTGGCTGCTGCGCAGTGGTTCCCGACCCTGGGCCTGAAGTCGGGCTACGGGCAGGTGGCTCTAGACCCGAGAGACAAGGAAAAGTCTACATTCGCGACATGCTAAGGACTTTGGCCGTTCACAGTTATTCCCTTTGGCCTCTACAACGCACCAGCTACCTTCCAACGCCTAATGGAGTCAGTGATGAGAGGGTTGACGTATGACGCCTGCCTGCTATACCTGGACGACATCATAATCGTTGGGAAGACCTTCTAAGACCATCTCGACAACCTGAGCAAGGTGTTACAGAGACTGAGGCGACTAACCTGAAGCTGAACATGAAGAAGTGCTAGCTCTTCCGCAAGGAAGTCAACTACTTGGGCTACATAGTCTCACCAACCGGAGTGGCTACAGTTCTAGAAAAGACACAGACCTTGAGAGATTGGCCTCGGCCAAAGAATAGGAGAGAATTGCGCAGTTTCCTAGGGCTCTGCAGTTATTACTGGCGATTCATAAAGGGGTTCTCCAACATCACCATACCCCTCATCCACTTGACTGAAGAACACCAGCCCTATGTGTGGACGGAGGACGCCGAAGACGCTTTCCAGCGGTTGAATAAGACACTGTGTAGTGCTCCTATTCTGCGATTTCCACATCCAGGCGGCACCTTCATTGTGGACACCGACGCCAGCGACCATTGCATTGGAGGCGTCCTATCGCAAGTCCAGTACGGCCATGAGCGGGTGATAGCTTACTACAGCAAGACGCTGTCCAAGGCAGAGAAGAACAACTGCGTCACCCGGCGAGAGTTACTGGCAGTAGTGAAGACCTTGGAGCCCTTCCACAAGTACCTATAAGGTCAGCCATTCCACCTGAGGACTGACCACTCCGCCCTAACCTGGCTACTCAGTTTTAGAAACCCGGAAGGCCAGACAGCACGTTGGATCCAGCGGCTACAGGAGTACGACTTCACTTGTGAACGTCTTTGAGGGAAGGGCACCGGTAACGCAGATGCCATGTCCCGAAGAACCTGCCCAGAAGAGTACGGCGAGTGCGCAAGAGTGGAAGAGAAGGAGCGTGCAACTGTCCGAGTGGTCACGGCCGTGCCTGCGGAAGGCTGGGATAGCGCAGGCCTAAGGATGGTGCAGCTGGCGGACGCAGACTTTGGGTTACTCTTGAGGGAAGTGGAGGCAGGGACAGGACCAACCTGGGAGGACATCGCACCAAGGAGCGCCACATACAAGTCCTACGGGGCCCAATGGGCCTCACTGAAGACAAGAGACGGCGTGCTGTTCCGGGTATGGGAATCGCCTGATGGGAACACGCGAAGAGAGTAGTTGGTACTTCCCCGAAGTAATGTCCCGGAGATCTGGAAGGAAGTGCACGCCGGTACTACAGGAGGACACCTGGGAGCAAACCAAACAATCGACAAACTCCGGCAGCGCTATTGATGGCTGAGGCTCCGAGCAGATGCTGAGAGATGGTGCCGTCAATGTAACGTGTGTGCGGCGAGTCGTGGCCCCCAGCCCAGGAGCCGGGGTTGCATGCAGCAGTAAGACATCGGAGCGCCATTCGAACGGATCGTCGTCGACATAGCTGGACCATTCCCAGTGTCCAACGGAGGCAATAAGTACCTGATGGTGGTCGTGGACTACTTCACCAAGTGGCCGGAGGTGTATGTCATCCCGAAGCAGGAGGCAAAGACAATCACAGACTGCCTCGTGGAGGAAGTGTTCTGCCGATTTGGGGTGCCGTTAGAGCTCTACAGCGACCAGGCTACCAGTTTTGTATCCAACATGAATAAGGAGGCACTAGAAAGACTTGGGGTTAACAAGACCCGCACAACAACCCTAACCCCGCAGTCGGACGGCATGGTGGAGAGATACATCAAGACCTTAGAAGAGCACTTGAGGAAGTTCGTGGCCAGCCATCAGCGAGACTGAGACTACAAGGTGCCACTGTTCTTGCTGGCCTACCACTCGTCAACACACGACACCGCTGGAATGACGCCAGCCAGCTTAATGTTCAGCCGAGAGTTACGCCTCCCCTGTGAATCCCCCCGGACGCAAAACAGCCAGCTAACGATTATGTGGAGAACCTGGTGGACCATCTCCACGACATGCATTGTTGTACCGCCCTACCCGGTCCAAGGGACGATGGCCGATGCTTCAACAGCACTGGCAAGGACCGTACCGGGTGGTGAAGAGGATTACGACGTGGTCTACAGCATTTAGAAGGTGCCCTGAGGGAAGATAGTGGTACACCTGGATCGTCTGGCTCGCTACGATAGTGCTGTTCGGGACGACCAGTCTTGGGGAGGGAGCAGTGCCGCGGCAACGGGCATAAAAGGTTTCGGTGCAAATATATAACAGGCGGATAGTGTTTCACGGAGATAAAGAGCTTGCATAAGCAGATAAACGTAGCATCGGAGATAAAGGTCTGCCGAAACAGAGATAAATGGACATATCTGGTGACATCTTGATTGATAGAGATTATTCGGTTTCTTTATTGTTCTGGAACTGTTTGAAATTATCAGATGAGGTATTTAAGGGAGCGACGACTCGCCAAGTGTGAGTCGTAACAGAAGTAAACAGCTGTAAAGTATTGTAACGAGAGCTAATGTAATAATATGAACCCACAAAGTCACAATATTTTGTGTTAGTCAGATGTTAGTACACTTTCTTTTTAATACACACTTTTTGTATTTTACTATTATTAAGTTCAACCCTGTTTATTGTATAATATATCTGTATTTCTACTTACATCAGTATTCTTCATTATAATGTGTGAATTTATTTGTTTTGTTTATTTTTATAACTTGTTTGTACTGTTTGATTTATATTTCACTATTATCTAAATAATGTATCAATTCTACTGTTGTCGCTGATAACATTAGTTGTAGTAAAGCGAATTTAAATAAATAAAATTAAGAAAAAATCACCTTGCAGCACTTTTATAGTTTTGGAAATTAACTGATACCTGGTGTTCGTTTCCAATAACTTCCTGTCCGCTGTCTTCCCGAGTGCTGCAAACATTCTTCTATATCTACGATCATTGGGACAGCTGAAAATATATTTGCATCTCCTTTCTCTAGCCATGTTTGTGCCAAAATTTAGAAGTTATCACTCATATATGCCTTTAATTTGAGGATCAGCCAGTAACACATGAGAAACTGATATGGAAGAGCCACTTTCTTCATTAAAACTTAACCGATGATTTTATAAATTGGAATTTTTGCAAATTGAAGTACATGCTCTGATGTATCTTTATTTTAGTCCATCCTTGTAACATAGTGTGACTATGTGGGTTCGTGAAATTAAAAGTCCAATTGCACAAAGTCAAAATATTCTTTATTTCCACCAAATTACAGTTGGAGCACTTGCCGATTACACAGAATTACGTAGCGCACACAACTACAATCCACCAGTTCGTCTGTCACAGGTCCACTTCACACTCACAATTACGTACAACTCTGATACACGTACACAGTCTTCCAGTCCGTTCGCTAGCACGGCGTTCCTCACGGCTGCTCGCCAAGAACTGAACTGACTCGTTCACTGCAGGCCTTATATAGGAAGATCGCTGTTTCTGGAAGCTTCGCGGCTCGGAACATCATCCCGATTATTCCAGACGTCAGGGGAGGGGAAAGAGAGGGTACCGTGCCTAGTGACACTTTCCTAACCATCCCCTATGTTAGCGCTACAAGATAAATGGGTGGGCGTGGCCTGAATTCCTCCTGTCCCCTACCCAGCTCCATTTGGTCGTGCCTTTCGATAACTGTGTGACAATAGACATGTCTCATGCACTAGTTCTCGTACTTTATGATGGGTTTGTGTGGTGCGTGTTACATTAACCACTTTTGTATGAACCAATTTAACTGCCAAACTAAATTTCTTTACATATCTGGTTGCCCTAATACAAAAGGTACATCATTTTGATGATTCAGGGCTTGTGTCCACAAAAGAAACCTGCTTAGATGAACAGTATGCAGTAGTTTGGAGTTTAACCTTTCGAGTAACGTTGGCTGTAAGAAGAAATATTTTTGGTTCAATGTCATCTTCCAATGAACCATTTGCAACATATGCTGTTCCTTATCACTTGTCTTATTTATTCAAACAAAATTCTCTTATCTCCAAATAAATGCAAATTTTTTTCCTATTATATCATTTTAACAAACCAGCAGTTTCTATGGGTGGATTCATAGGAAATGTTCTGCTCCGTATATTGCTACAGAACTTGTTCAAATGTGAAATTGCTGATTGATGGTACGGGCAAAAACCAGCATTTTGCAAAGATCCTCAGGGCTTTCAACCCAATACAGACACACCTCCGCCTCACACAACAGTGGTGACGACAATGACAAAAGCCATGCCATTTTGTTAACAAAACGCCACACCCAAGCAGACAACCACAAATTCCTATAACAGGGTCAAAGTACAGAATGGATTAACTGCATCCAGTACTTAGCGGTTAAACTGGATAGAGGTGTATTCTTTCGCAAAGTGAGATTTGTGGTGGACAACACGGTGCTGGGGCGGGTTTTCTCCGGGACCTCCGATTTCCCCCATCATCTCATATATCATCAGTGTCACCGCCTGCGGTGCCGTATGTAGTTAAAGCGGGCCTTAAACACTACACATTTCATTTCACCACATCAAGGACCTCTCGGCAAAGGTGCAGGGGGTTTGCCTTCCCGTATCCAATGCTGGGGTCGGGTTCGATGCCGATTGGCCTGAAGTTTTACCTCTTCCGAACGCTGTTCATCCCATTGATATTGTATGCCTGTGAGATTTGAGGCTTGCCAGCAAACAGTTGGATTTCATGGCTCCAGTGTGCGAAGGATAGAGGACTTTGGTCCTTCTATTCTATAGGTCATACCTTCCCCTTTGATGTTGCTTCATGAAGCTTCGTCCCTTCCATACGTAGAGGACGAAATTAGGCGTCGGTCTACAAAATTATACGCTCAATTACCATCACACAAAAGTGCCCAGGTGAGGTCTCTTTTAAGACTGTGATCCCACTAGACTCCGGTTTAGGCTGTTCAGGAACCTACCCCGCATTGCGTGAGGGCACCCGAGATAACAACGGAGCTAACCCATACAAAAGCTAAAGGTGAACTCCACATAATCATTCCAAATATTTAGCATAAAAATTTCACCCCAAATTAAAATTTACAAAACATTACGCATAGGGTGCATAGGTTGTGCATACTTTCCTCCATCCCGAGGAGCTTAACCTTTACCTCCTGAACCAATTTATCCTAAATATCCCATTTATCCTAAATTCCGAACAGCTGAAGCAATAAGAGTGTGAGGATTTCCACATCAGATTCTTGAGTTTCTACATAGGTATGAAATCAAGTGCCTACATTTATTTTATTGATTAAGGACTATTACAAAATGAAGCACAAAAATTATGGATCATAGAATACCAGTTCGCCTCAAAATAATATCTTTACTTTACTTCTCTTGGAATTCAGAGTCCTATTTGGTAATCCAAAAGGCAGTTCAATCCGCATTTTTGTATGGTTTATTGATTTCATTTCACTGTAACTAAGGTTTTCCAGCTGATTTTTAAGAGCTTTGTCTTATTTGTAAGGTTTCGGCTATTTTGTTTAGCTCCGCAATCCAAGATTACGGAGCCCAAATCTTACGGTCTCATTTGTGAATTTAAAACTTTTTATAGATTCCTTTGGTGTTACTTTATTTTGCAGTCAGAGTGATACATTACAAATCACGCTGTGCAATAGGGAGATATTTTGCGCTTGGTTTATCGTCACGCTTATTTTTGTCAGGTCTGTATTTTCACTGCCGCATGATGCAATTTCGCGCATTTGAAGTAGAGTCACGGTACAGTGATACATCATCACACTTTAGTTCAGACTGTTGTGATAAACTTGCAATTAGAAATTCGTAACACAAGAAGTAATGGAGTTAAGTATTCTGTTGTAACAGGTATGATATATCAATAATTTTAACCTTTCTTGTTCTTTATTTATAGACGCTCCGGAAAGTTCAGACCACCACTTTCATTTAGCATCTGCTGACTAAATGTATACTTAAGTGAAAACCGGGTTTTCTTTATGCACCTTTTTAGTTGGGATTGTTGATTATATATTATATTTTCATTTTTAATTTAGATATAACTTTTATAAAAATTAATTTAAAGTTTTAATTATTAATATTAGTAATTTTAAAAGTCCACGTAAGCCATCTTTTTATAATTGTAATAATGTGTTATTTTCTTATTAATACGGCAATCAATTAACACATGCGCTGTTACCTACCCCTCCACAGCTAAATATGGCATTCCCTTTTTCTCGTTTTGTACAGTAGTAAGGGAGATAAAGATGTTCGTAAACTAATCTTAAAAATGTCTTGCAGATCTTTCCTAGCAAAAACATTAATTTAAACCAACCTAATGTGATATAATTCGCTACTTGCAGAATCACAAGCGATATAGAAACTTTGCATAGCTTACACATATGAAGTGATGGAGGTATTCGCATAACAAAAGTTTTACAACAGTGTGAAGAGTAAATTAAGATTCCATTTAGTTGAAGTTGTGGAATAGTTATTTTACTATTGATGCCAGTCAAACTTCCCTATCCTACGGCTGTGATTTGTGCTTGAGGTGTTTTCTGCCTCTTCAGGGCTAGAATCAACAGCAATATCTGTTACCAGCGAACCGTGAAAAGCAGAATAATGGCGCGTAGATGTTAAAATTGTGGTAACGTTTATTCGATAATGTTGGTATCCTTCATGGTTCTGCTAACAAAACTTTCATGAGTTGTAATGCGATTTTGCACAGCTACAAGGTACACACATAACGAACAAATATAATGGAGGATCGTAAGCTGCAAAGCATAGCCGAAATGTCAGTGTAGCTATTACTCAATAAGCCGTTAACCATTCTTATTAATGCGGGATGCATCTACTCTAAAATGGCTAATGTCACGCTTTAATAACCGTTAGCCATACAGAACTGAAGTCTGTTGTAGGTTTAGAAGTCTGGACACTGACATAACCACAGGTTTTCGGTGCTTTAATGAATAACAACTGAATGTACACTATTATGCACTTAACATAACTTCTAATGACTGATATTCCATTAATAATGATGATAAATGTTAAGTAAAAGCACAGAAGTTTACATTCAGTTTACATTTCATACATTGGCTGGGAACTTTCACACCTACCAAATATGTTGCATAATATCATATGTTGCATTTGTCATATAGTTTGGCAGTTACCAAGATGCATGGGCAGGAGCAGCAAGATGACAATATTTGTTGCCCTTAGAACATTATTTTCCCACAAAAGAAGTGTTAGAATAGGGGGGGAAGGGGGTTCCGGGCTGTAAAACGGACATTGACTCCAAAGATCATGCCTAAGATAATTACATCATTACATCTTAGCTTACACATTTATGACTCTTTTAATTACTGACTCAAACAGTAAAACCAAAGACATAGCACAGGCTTGAGGTCCTGTAACCTGTGAGATGCTTTTATTAAGAAAGGGAGCGATTCAGTTTTTAGAATGGATACAGAACATAGCTGTAAGGTCTGTATTAATCTATGATAGTGTATATTCTTATCTATAAATTAGGAAGTAGTTCTTGTGGATTATAATTTGGTTGGCTTTTCTTCTATGGATGTGCATTGACAACAAGATGGAGCCTTTATTCTTATTTTATGTTGACTTTGCTATATAAGAAACAAGGTTTAAAGGTTATTTTGCATATATTTATATCTTCTCCTGTAGCTCTTAAGTCTTTTCATTATATTACTCTCCATTTCTAACAACTTTTCTGCTTTTTGCTCTAGGATATGAAAGATGTGCAATCATAAAAGGAAACAAGAAAAACACTTTACTTCAATATTTAAATTCTCCAATCATATGAACAAAAGCACAATTTAGACAAGTAAGAATATCTACTATATTCAACGTTTACTCTAAGGTTAGAATGGCATTTAAAGTATACACTGAAGAAATATCATGACTTTACTCAAATGGAAATGAAAATGGGATCATTTTAAAGGCTGTGTACCTAAATATGTCTTTTTATAAACCAGTTCATGGTAATGATTAAGTAATTGTAAAGCATTCTAAATAAGCATCTTTGACATTTAATTATTTTAATATTCTTTTTAAAGATACCACCTTGTTCATTTTGTCTGAATTTTGACAACGTTAACTTTGATATCAGCTGATGTGGCAGTGCAAAAGTTACATTCTGAATCAGACCAAAAATTTTATAGTTTCTCATGCTTAATTT
Organism: Mantis religiosa; assembly: GCA_030765055.1. Taxonomy (NCBI): domain Eukaryota; kingdom Metazoa; phylum Arthropoda; class Insecta; order Mantodea; family Mantidae; genus Mantis; species Mantis religiosa. The sequence continues at coordinate 27,172,687 of CM060951.1, read as the reverse complement.
GAGAGAATTTTCAGGAAAAATGAGCATTGCAAATAAAAGATTAGTTCTGTGGTAGAGCGTAATGCAAACATTGCTGCTGCAGGTCTATTTATTTACTACTGATATAAAGCACTGTTTCTATCTAGTCAAAAGTAAGGCTAGGAAAGCTATTATATATTTCTATTGCAAGCATGCACTCTTATCATCACATTTAGCATATCTATAGTTTCACCTAACAGCTTATGAAATAACATTCTTGTTCTAGTTACAGACCTTCTGTTATTTTCATCAGTCAGAATAAGAATACATCTATATCTCATCCAATATTGCTAGCACTGAAACACATTTTTTGTTTTCATTGTTCAACAAAATGCTGTGGTTTCAATGTTATAGAATATTAAATAGCATATATTACTTAATAGCTGCCTTAACAGGTCATCTTAGTTAAAGCAGAAGTTATAGAATAGGTGCAATGTTAGAATACATGTGAGTCGGAATAGGGACTGCAAAGAGTGTAGCAACACAAAATTATATAGAATAGTCCATGCTCATGTATGTTTGTTTTTCCTCAGACTTAGCAGAGACAGTTTTAAAATGGATATAAAAGAAGAGGATCCGCTCTCAGTTGATGTAGCCTTCCAAAATGAGAGTGCGTTGTTTGTCAGGGAGAAGGCTAACACTGGCGCAGAGCTTCTGAAGAATGATATGATGATCAAAACAGAAATTAAATCAGAGTCTATCGTCTCTGACTATTCTTCACAAAATGAGAGAGAATGTTTTGGCAATCCTCTCACAGATCAGTTTAATTTTGAAACTTTTAGTTGCAGCAGTAGCTGCAAGGCGGAATTCAAAATGGAAAATGCTTTAGAGAAAGACAGAGAATTTCTTCCAGAGGATACTGTAACAAAATACAACAGTAATAATGAAATATGTAATAAAATCAAAGTTAAAGAAGAAACTTTGTGGCAGAACATAGAAACGTCATCTATTTATGATGATATTAATGTAAGTGTTAGAAAAGTACTGAAATTGGAATTTATGTATATTACTTAATCAAATATTTGAAATACATTTTTGAAACATTTGAATTAATTTTTATCTTTAGAGATATTTAAATCAAACTATTTATCTGTTTCTAAATACTTGCTTCTTTTTATCTTTGTTCCTGGATAACTCCTAATACCATATTCTATTATGTAAAACCAGGTGCTTTATATTATGCAGAACACTTAATTAGTGCTATATTTTGCAGGATGGAGCCATCACTCCAGTAAAATCTCCCAGGTAAGACTGTAATAGGAACCAACTTGTGTACACATATAATTATCTCGAAGTCACTCATAGTTGTCTCTCCATCAAAATGCTATACACTTTTAGGTGGAGTTTGATTATAAAACAACTTGTAATTTGAATTCAGAGTTACTACAAGACAAAAAATAATTTAGAAGCCCTTTGTTTAGAGTACATGAAATAGAAAATTGCTGCTATTTCTTGGAGAGTGCTTACAGAAACATAAGAAAGTTAGTTGCTGTACTTGACAGAGAATGTGTCTCATTTATTCCATGCAGTAAATATAGCAGACCATGATGTATCACCAGAGGCAAGAGTTTTTTTTAGCAATTTTTTCATGAATTTTTCCTGTTTTCAAGAATAATATATTTTTAGCAAAAAAAATGGGAAAATGTCTATTTTTAGTAGGCATAGAAAAATTTACATTTATTACAAATTACATAAATATAACTTTAATTTAACATTCATGTCTTCATAGCATGAAGCTAGAAGGCATGAAAAAAATGTTTACAAATTTAAAGAAAGCAAGATAAAATTTAACACTTAACAAAGCCAATACAGTGATATCATCATGCGCATGGAAATAACAGCTAAGGGGGACAACAATAAAGTGACACCACAGTACTGGGCTGGTCTGTGACAGTGAGAACTGTTTGTCATGTGCACAGCACATGAAGGTACTGAGAAGGTACTGATTTTCATGGAGGCTACTCTCTTACATTACATTAACATGAAAATATTGTCCCTCAGGGCTTAAGAATGTGTTCCACAATGCCCTAAAAGTTAAAAAAATGAATACAAACAATACCTTACTGGAAACCAGCCAGATTTAGAAGCTAAACTGTTCCCATTGCTTGTACTGACAGGGTGGTCTAGCTGATTTAATTCAGTAGTTTGCATTGCCAGCTATGTTCATGCAATTGTCAGTTTCTTTCTTGTCAAGGTAAAGCTTTCAGTTCATGTGCAAAATTTGTTAAATGATAATTTTTTGCAATGCCAAGTGCTGCAATATTGTAAAGGTACAGACAATATTTGTTTCTGAAAATTGCAGATTGATAACTGATTCAATATTAGAATTTCAACCTAAACAAAAACCTTTGGCTCATCTTGTTTTATCCTGAATTTGTTCGCTGAGAGCCAAATGGCTCTCTTTGGAAACAGTAAGTGCACTTATGAAACAGTAAGTGCATTTGTAGATCATATCATGGACCCCAGTGTTAGAGAAGCAGTAGAAGAGAATGTTAAAGTTTGCTGCCGTATGATTTTGTCTAAATTGAACTCCATTATGGCAAACGAAACTGATGATGTAGTAACCATAAAAACATTAGATCATTTATTAATTTTTAGATGAGTCGTATTTATTACACATCTGCTTCACTTTTCTAAAAATTAATAATTTTTCGCTTCACTGTGGTGTTCCAATACAGTTAGATCTCGATTAGATCATTTGTTTGAGCCTTCTAGGCTAGTTACTAAATCAAATGTAGGTGATTTCAATCATGCAATGGCAGCATTTAAACAACTAAATGCATTTAAAAACAGTGGTATTACTTGGATTCTGATTTGCTTCTGTGTTACAAAGAGGTTTGTAGCATTGTTGAACAGCAAAGCCATGGTGGTAACTAACAGATTAGATGTAGTAACAGCACTCTTCACATTGAAGGCAAAAGCTGATTCTTACCGCATTTTCTGTGAAAGTCTCTTCAATATCTTTTGTTGGTGATGTCAAACACTGACAGTGAAAGATTTTTCTCTATATATAACTTACAGACAAAAGAACAAGTATGAAAAGTGAAAATATCACAACTTGTTGAATTCTGCAGTTTTTGATGTTTGTTATGTGATATTTGATTTTATTCATGTTTCCTACTGTCTGTTAATTTCAAATAATATATTTTAATTTGAAAAAAGGGGTTTTAACAGTTGTGTTACTGTAGTTACCTGTTACTTTTCATTTCAGCCAGGTCATTACTCATTATTTCTCCCCGAAAATTTGCACAAAAATTAATGAAATTTATGGTAAAATATTCACCACAAAGCACCACCAATTAAAATTATTTATATGAATTTTATAAATAATTGTCATCACAAAATCTTGCCTCTGTGTATCACTTAATCAGAAGAGCAAAAACTGGTTCTGTTTCTGAGGATATAAATTGTGTGTGATGTGTTTTATATTAAAACCATTCTTCTTCTTGCATCAAACTATTTGGAGTATAGATTTTTTTTATTTTTGAAAATTTTATCTTTGCCACATAAAAAGCACTGTTGGGGATATAATCTTGAACAATTGTTCTATCAGAGAATCATGACCTGTGATTAATCATAAATATTGCGACTGTCTTCCTAAGTATATCTGGAATTATTTTAAAGTTTTGCGGATCTTTCCAATTAAGGTTTTCAGAGGAAATAAGATATTTGTGATAATTGGTTGTGAAAATGTTTTTAATTAATCTTTTTACTACTTCATAGGGGATATTTTGACTCATTGAGTAGTTTTGGAACCCCTCTTGGTTAACATATCTGCTTGCTTATTCCCAGAAATTCAATAACCATTTTAGGCAGTCAGTTGAAATAATAGCCAGAAAATCTTGAGATCTGATAAGAAAACTATGCTTCAAAGTTTATTTGTCGGGGCAGATAGCTTTTGCAAGGAAATATAAATTGCATCAATTTCTCCATTAAAGCTTGTGAAATAATTACCAACATGCTTCTAGAAAGAAATGAATTTACAGGTAGCTCTTGCTCCTGCTCCAACTTCTTGGTTGTAATGAGGGCCGTCTGTAGAAATGAGTCCATCATCTGGATATCTTATGTTTATGGTTTCAAGGCCATATGCTTTAGCTTAAATACACAAATTTTCTTTCTTTTTAAAATTTGTAATGAAATAAAGTTTAATACGTTCAGTGCTTTTTACGAAGCATGATGTTCTATTTCAAATGGGTAATTTAGTTTATTACTTAGTTGTTGAACTTTATGCATGCAGCTTAATGAGTTTACAAATTGAAGGTATCTGTATGGTGTTTTATCCATTTTTTATTGTCTGGAAGTTTCAGCAATCTTTCATATGTTAAAGGCTTGCATTTCTAAATTTGTTGTTATAGATCTTTTACACGTAAATGGCTATAAGGTCAATATAGAAGTAGTTTTAATAAATCTTTTAATAGACCTAAGAGCTTGATTTTGTGTATGCTCAACTATCATGGCAATTAAAGTGGATGATATAAGTACCTACTTCTTTACAGTAATTAAGAAATGGTTATATATGTATTACATGTATTTAATGTACATTTGTAGCAAGCCATTTATTCCTGCATGTCTTTTTAATAACTTAAACAGTTGGTTGCTTTATATTTGATTATTTCAATATGATTATTCCAAGTTAATTTTTTATAAAACAATACTCCAAGGTATAGAGCATTTTCTACTCTGGTTAATTGGGTATTCTCCTAACTTGGGGTAACATTGGATTTACTCTTAGGGAAATAAGCTGAAAGTTACTTTGTAAGTGTTATTGTTAATGAAGCTTTTAGATCATCATTGTTATAAAGTTTATTGAGAGATTTATGAACATTTGTTTTTAGAATTTCAACTATGATATCAGTAATTTCCTAATTACTAAATTGTCTGCATACAGTGTAATGTTGATGTCTGTTTGTTGCACTTATTTGGGCAAATAACTTAAATACATGTTGAAAGAGTGGTACTAAGCACTGTACCCTGAATTAGACCTAGTTGTTCCATTTTTTAATCTTGATAATGTTGCACCATAACAAGTTGCACGTCAACTTCTGATAACTAGTGAACCATATTGTTTCATTAAGTAGTGTAACTTGGGAATCTACACCTTATAATTAATTGGGTATGTAGCTGATAGGTTTAGGAAGCAATATGGGGTAGAGACAATAATAATCCCATTATATGAGAAGTTACTAGGTTTTAATTATAAATGAAGAATACAAGATACCCAGCCCTGAAGAGATGTTGGGTAAGGTTCAGAATAAGACCCATGTGTGCAGAAATAAGCAGTCCTTAAATACTGTTTCTCCCAACATGGCATACCTTGTGCAAATAATGCGAATCCAATGCCAAAAGCTTTTTAAGTGTTTCCCAAGAAATGTAAGCATTCTTATAGTTCTTAGAATCTTTCTAGCTGACACAGGATGCAATTCAGTATTCGGTCACCTGCCCATGATCACCATGAGCACACAGGAAGTTTGCCCGCCTCGATAGCATAAATGGTAGCGTGTCTGCCTCACGTTCAAGAGGCCCCGAGTTCGAATCTCAGTCAGGATGAGTTACCTGGATAAGGTTTTTCCGGGGTTTTTCCTTATCCTGTAAGACGAATGTCGAGTATCTGTAAGCTCCATGAACCCCGGACTCATTTGAGCATCATTTCATCCATTCCATTCAACGTCAGATATGACTTAACGTTGGAGGACGTAAATTACAAAAAAAAACAGGAAGTTGCTGTGAAGCTGATGTCATGATAAATCTTGCATTAAGCTGTTCTCACGGGTTATCAGAAAGAGGGACTTAAGATACCATATAAAATGTGCAAGAGAGTGAAGAAACAGGAAATATGAAATAATAAATATCATCCACATGACACATCCCACATGACGCATCCTAACATAAAACTAGAAAATTACACATTTAATACAATGATACAAGAAAAAGATTACACATATTGTGCCAGGATGTTTAGACAGCCAGGCATATTTGCCAGGTGCAAGTTCAGAGATTAAATACAAATTTAAAGTAAGTCTCTGCATACCTGACAGTTAAGTAGCAAAAGGCGTAACATCCGAAGAAAAAAATAAGGGAAGGAAAGTGAAACCAGATCATCCCATACTGAATGAGGTTAAAGTTCCTTATAAACACTGTAACACCAGCACTGATAGTGTTTCATTGTAGGGGGCACTCGTTGAAAAACACCATTCAAGAGCATGCTGAATCATAGATCTATATATTGTGATTTTGTGGGTTAGTAAATTAAAAGTCAAGTTGGCAGAAATTCAACATGTTCTTTAATTCCATAGAAAGACACTTTTATACAATCTTTTGTAGCAAGGTGACTTAACATACACCAACACAGTCTTTCGTGGCTTCTGCACATGTAAATAAATAAAAGAATTCACTTTCAAATCATTACATGTTTATCAGTTCTCAACTTGCAACTCGATACAGTTCAAATGTCTACACACACAATAGACGGCTCACTAGCGACTCTGTTCCTCTTTTAACAGCTCCCTGCCGACAGTAGTCCTGTCCAGTCACTTTTATACACGCGGCGCTGTTTCTCGAAGGTTCCCGAAGCGTCACGAAGCTTCACAGTCTTTCGTGGTGGAGCGAGAACGTCCAGAGTATCTCCAGCTCTTTCTCCCTCTGTTGCTCTCTCATCCTCTTTAAGCAAGTGTTCAGCACTAGTCGGTCCGCGGGCGTGGCTTGGACGGTGTCTGTCTCTTTCTTTCCCCACTTCTATCTCTCTCGGTGCTCGTCTACACAGTAGCAAAACAATGACTCGCGACAATATGCTGAATGCAGCCCTTGAGGATAGGCATTTCCTCCATTTTTAATGTAACAGCTACACCACTATAATTTGGTTCCCAGAACCTCATCTGTAAAAGCAGGGGACCCCACGAGTAGAAGCGTATAGAATTTGGATAGGAGAGGAACACCACTATCCCTTATATGACACATTTGATTGCCATTGATCAAATACTATATATGGTGTGATAAAGCAATATTTAAACCTGCAAATGAGCTTTCTTTAAGTTTCCAAGTTCATACCAACAATAATTTAAGGGCTGAACCTGTAGTTCAATCGGTAGAGCACCTGCCTGCTGTACAAGGGGTCCCGGGTTCGATTCCTGCCTGGGGTGGGGCTTTTTCTCCAAGATGATTCCTCATCTTCCCTAGACTTTGGAAGTATGAATCATAGTCCAAATGTTTGTGTGATCTAATGATTAAGGCCCAACGAATATGAGTTAACACCTTTTATATGTTCCAAAGGACAGCAGCCGCCGATAGGAACATTGCAGTTAAAGGCGCGGTATAAATGGAATAAAACTTATTTAAGGGATGAAATCAAATGCAGTTGCCATTAGAAATTGTTAAATGATATAAGCCATTGAAAATTTTCCAGACGAGCCTGTGTATCTCAACCATTTCAGCATAGAATGATTTGGATTTTTTCTTCAATTGAAGCAAAAGTTTTATAAATGGGAACAGTTATTTGCTTATTTATTTGAACACCTAGAATAATACACTCTTGTTAATATTATGAGATCCTGTTTAAATACTTACCAGTATTTTGCATGACTGTCAGAGTGAACAGTGTAGCAACTGCCTAGGCATAGTTGCATGAAACATTGGTTACCGTGGCATAATCATGTAAAGAAAGCTGGATTTAGACATCAAAATTGTGCTACAGTCATACTAATGTGAAAAGATTATACAGTTAGGAGTATTTGTAAGGACGGGAAAGAACCTGTGTCTGAATTGCAGATAACAGTGTGAAGGCATGAAGATACAGAAAACAATAAAACCTTGCCATATTCCGGAACACCTAGTGTAAATTTAGAACAAGAGTGTACATACAATGTGTTAACTTATAAGTGAGCTGGAAAGACAATGCTTTGTGAAATTTATAAGTTCTGAAATACCATGTGCTCCAAATCTGTCACTTTTGAATCTGTACGATCTCCTTATGCAAGTACATCTTGATGATCATGTTGCAGTCGCAAAAAGAAATATGCAGCAAATGATTTATTTGCAAAGCATGAATATTTGTCAGAACAAGTGTATTAAACGGAACTCAAGAAAATGCTTTAGACCTTACAACACTTGACTTGTCACAGTGGACTAGTTTGGGATGAGTTTAGAAAATGGTTTCTTCATGTTAGTGCAAATCTCAAAGGTCTCATTGCATGTAACAGGACTGTGCTCATTACCACAAACTAGCACTATTATCACAGCTTTCATTTGAATATTATGACTAATTACTTAACAAAATTGGAGATTAAGAAAATTAATTTTGATTATAATGAAGCTGCTCTACATTATGTGTTTGTTATCATAATTGGCAATTTATTATGAAACAGAGATTTGCTTTTCAGATCTAATGCTTATTCTTTTTTTGATTATTGTATCTAATGACAAATCATCCAATGTTTCAGACTACATATAGAATCAGTTTCTGGCGCTAGCAGCACTGATTCACCATTGCCCTCTACTGAAGCCTCAATGAAAAACACAAACTCCAGTTTTGTAAAGGAGTGTTTGGAATTTCAAAGTCAAGAACCTGATGTCCCACAAATACCAGCTGCAAAACAACAAGTTCAACCAGCACAATCTCATGAATGTAGTTATGCAGAAACAGGCAGGAAGACCTTAAATCTTAATAATGTCGAAAGATCATACAAGTGTAATAAGTGTGAAAAAACCTTTACCCGATTATCAAATTTGAAAAGACATAATTTAATACATGATGGTCAGAAACCTTATCAGTGTGAAATATGTGAGAAGAGGTTTACTGGTTTGTCAGGATTGAAATCACATTTTGTCATACATGAGGGTAAAAGGCCACACAAGTGCGAAACATGTGAGAAGAGGTTTACTAGATTGCCTGACTTAAGAAAGCATAGGTTAATACATGAAGGTAAAAAGCCTCACAAGTGTGAAATATGTGAGAAGAGCTTTACTGAATTGTCGCATTTGAAAAGACATATCTTGATACACGATGGTATAAAACCTTACAAGTGTGAAATGTGTGAGAATAGGTTCACTCAGCTGTCAAATTTGAAATCACATATTTTAATACATGAGGGTAAAAGACCTCACAAGTGTGAAATTTGTGAGAAGAGTTTCACACGTTTGTGTGATTTGAAATCACATATTCTTATACACGAGGGTAAAAAGCCCCACAAGTGTGAAATTTGTAAGAAGACTTTTACTGCATTGTCAACTTTAAAAACACATATTTTGATACATGATGGTAAAAAACCTCACAAGTGTGAAAAATGTGAAAAGAGGTTTACTCAATTATCAAATTTGAAATCACATATGCTAATACATGAAGGTAAAAGGGACCACAAGTGCGAAATTTGTCAAAAGAGGTTTACAGTTTTGTCAAATTTGAAAACACACTATTTGATACATGATGGTAAAAAACCACACAAGTGCGAAATTTGTGAAAAGACGTTTACTCGCTTATCTTACTTGAAATCACATATTTTACTACATGAAGGTAAAAAGCCTCATAAATGTCAAAGTTGTGAGAAGAGGTTTACTCACTTGTCACATTTGAGGAAGCATAATTTAATTCATGAAGGTAAAAAGACTCACAAATGTGAAATTTGTAAGAAAGGTTTTGCTTTTCTGTCATATTTGAAAGCACATTCCTTGGTACATCAGCGAAAAATGATACAATGAATTCTTTATAAGTTTGCATTTTTTGATGTGTTATCAAGTACCAAAAAACAAATATGTACCTATTTATGGTCCGCAAGAGGATTTTTAAAATTGATGAGCTAATTTCCTTTGTAATAAACCTCCATGTTACATTAAATTAAATTTAAAGGGAGTCGATTAATGACACTAAACAACACTTTTAAATTTTTCCGGTACATGTTTCAGAGGCTTTGCCTCTATCCTCAGCCGGCCATCGACTGGTTCTAATTGGTGTAGTTGACGATAATTTGTCACAGGTCTCCTCTGGTGGCGGTTCAAGGAACTTGCTGAACAAATCTTTCTGGGGTATGTCGAAATTGAATGCTTTGTTCCTAATTTATTGAAATGAAGATTTGTTCCCATGTGGATAGTTCTTGTTTTCCTGATGTATGTTTTAGTAGTGGACAAAAAAGTGAACTTAGCAAAAAAGAAGAAGCTACTAAAGGTAACCACAACCCTCTCAGCTACAGAAACTAATATGAATTTCAAAAAATTCACTTACCATCCATGGGCCTATGATAAATTCAAGAAAGTCTTCAAAAAAAAAATTCAACTAGCACCAGTCAACCATTTCTCCTTAAAAAAAACCTTATTTGCTCAAACATCAAAGATGCCATTCCATCTAACAAAAAATCTGGTATATATAAAATTGAATGCAATGACTGTAGTCAAATTTATATTGAAAAAACCAAAAGAAATTTAGAAACAAGAGCAAAGGAACACTTTAGAAACATAAAATATAAACAATTAGAAAAATCAGGCAGGAAAAAAACCACAACATAAATCCAGAACCAAAACTAGTAAAACATACATCAGGAAAACAAGAACTATCCACATGGGAACAAATCTTAATTTCAAAAAATAGGAACAAAGTATTCAATTTCGACATCCCTCAGAAAGATTTGTTCAGCGAGTTCCTTGAACCGCCACCAGAGGAGACCTGCGACAAAGTATCGTCAACTACACCAATGAGAACCAGTCGATGGCCGGCTGAGGATAGAGCCAAAGACTCTGAAACATGTTCCGGAAAAATTTAAAAGTGTTGTTTAGTGTCATTAATCGACTCCCTTTAAATTTAATTTATGATAACAACACTGTTTTCAACACTTCCAAGAAAAGAACTGTTTCAAATGGTGGATTTATCTGTAAATTTCTGCTCCATATATTGCTTCAGAAATTGCTGAAATGTGAAATTATCGATTTTTTGTAGTGGAAGAAATCAGAGGTTTGCAAAGATCTCATGAAACACTGGTGATTTGGACGATACATCCGCACTTTCAGTAAAAAGTAATTGGGATGTCTTCTGGTCTTTGTACATGAAATAACCTTTAATTTTTACCATAAAATCCTGCATCCGCTTTTATCTCATACAACTTGTAAAATAGTATACTTCCATGTTTAGCAAATACATTGTCACCAAATTCAGTCATTATCTTTTGCAAAAGAACTCTTGTCTATTTTCTTTCACTTTTGGTATTCTTGCAGCTTAACTTCTGTGAAACCAACTGTTCACTGACATAATCATCCACATTCCTCTTTATCAACTTTCATTGTAAACATTGTAGCATAAGATTGATTCACGAGGTTGTTGCACTCATAAGGTAATGGTACAGTTGAACTGAATAAACTAACTACAGCTTGACTATGTTTTAAAATTGTGTGTTCAAAATAACATTGGGGAAAAAATTCCACACTGAAACATAAACCAGTAGATATTAAGACTCAAAAGAAGGAAAGTAAAAGGCTACACTGGCTCATTTTAAGAAAACCAAGGTTGTATTTCACCCTTAATTTTACTGATGTCACAAGAATACTGAACTAAATATATTTTAACAAATTCCAAGCCTTATTGGTGGGCTGTATGCTTATTTAAAATGTGATGAGAGCTTCACTATTTTGTCATTCTTAAAATCTCACAATTTAATTAAACACGAAAACGAATGGAAATCACAAAGGTGAAATTTATAGTGGAGATTTTTTCTCTTCTCTAGTGTGAAATGTATAATTATTTGATTCAGTAGCAGCATAAAGCTATACAATGACTTGTGAACAAATTATTATTCTTTTATTTATCCTGAAACTTTATCATTTAATTAAGGAAGTAAACTCAGAATGAGAATAAGAGCAGAAAGTCTATCTTCCCGGTTGCAAACATTTTCATTGTAATACTATTTTTGTGATATCGGATATTGATTTAAATCAGTTTTTTGAAAAGATTAACCTTTTTCTTTAGTTTCTTTGTTTTACATTTGTTTCACATTGACCAGTAATATGTTGAACACTTAATTTGCAAAGTAGTGTCCAGTTTTCATATTTTTACTCCTGATATTGAAAGACGTTGCATTATTTGGAGGAGTACAAGGTTAATGGCAGCAATAATTTTGATAATGGTGACCTACCAATCATGAATCTGGATTCCTGATAAAAAAAGTGATAAAAAGTACATGGTAAAACTGTTTTCTCAGCAACTCACCTGAAGAAATGTGGATGTCATTGACACCATTAAAGTAATATTGTATTAAACTTCTTGGAGCAAATATACTCCAGCGGTTTTAACGTATGCTTTTGCCTTCATGTCACTTAATTCTTCTTTAGCGTTTTCTTTACTTCTGAGCGTAATTGTTATGTGGATCAGCTACTCAAGGCGTAAGAGTTATCACCCAGTTTAAGAACGAAAACCTAGAGGAAAACCATTGCAGAGGACAGACGTCCCTTTATTGCTGTTATTCTAAAGCTGGGTCTCATTAAAAAGATAACTACGTTTTTCTACTCAAGCACAACAAACCATCTCCATAACCCTGATTTCGCAAAGAGATTGGGTTTCTACTTTTAACCTCTGTTTGCATGAGGCTATAATATAACAATCCTTCCAATGATCTAGTTTTATTTTGCATGTAGTGCACATTGGTAGACGTGGATATATGAAGATATTTTATATGAGTGGGTGCTGTTACAATAACCCACAAGGATAATGTTTCTACGTTATATTTATACATAGTTATCACTCCGTTCAGTGCACTTACACTACTGGATAGTGTGAGAGAAATTTGTTGGTTGACTCTCTAGCCACTCGAGCACATCATCAGACTTCTGTCCTCCAAAATGCTCCTTTAATGGACCAAAAATGTGGTGAATCTACATATTTCCAAATGCATGAACTGAAAACAATTTTAATATACTTTTGCAGTGTTCATTTGATTCCTCTTCGTATATCTGGTATTTGTTACTATGTATAACAAATTTGGAAGTTATACTTGAGGAATAACTAATAGCTAAAAATATTAATGTACATAGTGTCGCCAGGCCATTGTTGATCGAGGTGGCAAGGCATTCAAAGGGATGCACAGTGCAATGTATAGATAAAAGCTCGCCCAAACGGCGGGGGGCGAGGAGACGGATTTCTCGAGAGTTCGCCTTTGTTCTAGCTGGGTCTCGATTGTTTGAGAAATTTATGAAATGTGAGTAAACTATAAAAAGGCAGCCCGCCCGCCAAAGTAATAGAACGTGTGCGGGTATACAGCTGTTTGTTGACCTTGTATGTTGTATTGTGTATGTGTACGAAGCGTATTTCTACGGAAATAAAGTGCAATTTTTTTGTTTGTAACCTGGACTTTTGATTTCACGAACCCACAAAGTCACAATATTTTGTAAGTTTATATGTTATGGTTTTATGTTATGTTGCATATTTGTAATTTTAGATAATAATGTTAAACCAGTTGGACCAGTTGAGAGCATAGAATTTCTATTTCCCTGTTGACATGCTGCCTGTAAGAAAATCAGAAAATTATTAAAAATGGTGGGTGATACTTTTATTTTTTATTTTTTTAACAATTACCTGTCCATATAATGTTGGATCCCATTACTTCATGATTTTATTTGCCTATGCTGATGCCATATCAATATATGTAGACATGGGACAGATGATCACCTATAGTTATTGCCAAAGGTGTTCTCCATCAATCATTAATAGAGAAATTTAAAAATACTTAGTGGCAAGCATTTCCCAAACCCAAATATTTTAATTCAACGTAATCTACTTGTTATGGGTTTCAACTGAGGTAAAAGTATAATTGTATTGTCTCCTGAAACAAATTTGGTATGAGAGTGCTTCTGATATAAGTTTACATAACCAAAATAAATCCATTTCATGATAGTCTAACAATAAGACTACACAGTGTTCCAAATGTTCTACAGCTAAATGATGTGTTATGCAACAATGATTGAAAACATCTGGAAATGCAAATACATGAAGAAAATCACCAGATGCAAGCAGCAGAAAGACAACTGCAGAACATCGTAGAGGGAAGAGCCATGGCAACGCAGATGCATGTCTCGAAGACCCTGCCCAGACCCTGGACCATTCCCAGTGTTCGACTGAGGCAACAAGTACCTGATGGTGGTTGTGGACTACTTCACCAAGTGGCCAGAGGTGTATACCATCCCGGACCAAGAGGCGAAGACAATTACCGACTGCCTCGTGGAGCAATTGTTCTGCTGTTTTGGTGTGGTGTTAGAGCTCCACGCTGATCAGGGCACCAATTTTGAGTCTAACCTGATGAAGGAGGCACTGGAAAGACAAGACCCGCACAACACCTCTAAATCCACAGTCGGTTGGCATGGTTGAGAGGTACATCAAGACCCTAGAAGGACATATGAGGAAGGTCGTGACCAGCCATCAGCGAGACTGGGACGTCAAGGTGCCACTGTTCTTGCTGGCCTACCACTGGGTTGACGCCGTCAAGCTTAATACTCGGCCGAGAGCTATGATTGTCTTGTGACCTGGCATTTGGGAGCCCCCCGGAAGCAAAACGGCCCGCAACCGTATATGTGGAGAACCTGGTGGATCATCTTCACGACATGCATGACATGGCTCGTCAGAACATCCAGATGGCGAGCGACCGCATGAAGGCCCGGTACGACAGGCAAGCCAACAGCCAAGGATTCCAGCAAGGTGACGTCTGGTTGTACCACCCTACCCGAACCAAAGGATGCTGCCCGAAACTTCAACCGTGGCGAGGACTGTACAGGGTGATGAAGAGAATTAACGACGTAGTCTACCACATCCAGAAGATGCCCCGAGGAAACATGTTGGTGGTACACCTGGATCGTCTAGCTGGCTTCGATGGTGCTGTTCGCCTTGAGGATGGAGCAGTGTCACGAGGCCGCTCGTAAGCGAACACCGACCGAGAGGGAGGCGGGGAGTGAAAGACACAGATAGCACCAAGCCACGCCCAGCTGAGACGGGACGGGGAGAGAAAGAGCCAAAAAAGTGTCTAGATGTTTCTCTCTCCTTCGCCTGCCACCTCAAAAGGGCGTGAAGTTTAGGGTGCTGTCGCCAAACTTCGCGAAACCGCAGCTCCAGCTGCAAATAGGTGAGGAGGCCCGGCCTCCCTTGCCTCCTCTCTAAGGTAATGGTTGGGTACGCAGAAATTTAAATGCACTGATGTACACACACACACACATATATGTGTGTGTGTGTGTGTGTTTGTGTGTGTATACATGCATACTTTAGCTCTAAAATGAAATAGAAGCTAGAGAAAGATAGTATGGAGCTTAATACCCCCTACACTCATGTTAAATTAGGTTTATTTAGATATAAATGTCAGTATGTAAACCATGCAGATAAAAGGAATTAGGAGGACGCCGGAAAAAGTCGAGCATCAGTCCATCCGAGGAGGCAACAAATGAGGTAACAAGGAGAGAAAAATGAAGAAACCAGTTAGGTATAAGACATTGGGTGCTCCACCGTGGCATAGTGGGTTTGGTTACCTGCCACGAAATCGATTATCGTGAGAAAATTGAGGAGCTACGCTGGGTAGTCGACCCTGGTCTAGAAAGCCAACTTTCCGGCTGGAGATGCCGAGATTGTGACTCTATTCCCTGTCAGTTGGATGATTGGATGCCTTTCGTATGTGGGCCTGAGGCCGGCAGTCGATTTTGCAGGCTCAGGCCCACTTTGGGCTATTACGCCATGGGTTATGTTATCTTTTATAAATCTTTGGAGGGAAAAAAAGGGTAACAATGGATGTTCTGATAGGAAAAAAGTTACTTGCAAAATAACAGTATGTCTCTTTAACACAACTATAAAGGTATAGGGTTAGGAAAGTTAGTGAGAAGTACTGGGTGTTCCCATAAGTGCAACGGCAGTATAAGAACACCGAAACAGAGATAAATTCCCTGAAAATTTGGGTTCAGGAAGGACCAACAAGGTTTGCGGTAGGCCTAAATGTGTCCCTTGAATCCCAAGTCTAAAAGCAGCAAACAGACCAATAGCAAAATTACAATTTCATAATTTCTCTAAAACTGGAAAATTCCCAGGTCAGCTGAATTGTGTCCCTCTGGTGGTTTTCCACGAGAAAGGAAGGAGAGCCTAGGGCACATCTGTGCTAAAAGTTGCATAGGAAGAACGTGCCAGACTCAGGATTGATAATTTTTTAGTCAGAACCAATAGTTATGTTTAAAGATAGATGCTAGGTAAAGCATTATCTCAAAACAGTCTCAGAAAATAAAGAAGGAATAATGAAAGAAAATAACATAAGGAAGGAAAGCACAGCAACTAGTGATTTTAGACACAGACAGCAGGGAATTAAACAGTCCCGTCGAGAGCTTTAACTGCATAAAAAATGAATAGTACTCATGCCAAAAGTTTAGTGCTCTAGGTAGCAACTGCATAACAAGATCCAAAGGAAGAAGAGGAAACGAACTTGGCACTCCACCTCACAGAAGTCTATTAAAATAAGAGAAGATAATTTAGTTGACTGGTCCATTTGAAGCATTTGTCTACAAATAGTCCTAAGAGTTTTGCTTCTTTCGTAGTAGCTAAAGTTAGCAAGTTGATTATGTTATATTATTATTTTAAAGAAGTTTGATGCTTAGGGAGTTAAGAGGACTAGCTAATAAATAGATTTCCATTGTTCTTCCTAGTATTTCTACCATGGTTTTGAATTGCAAGATTTTTTATTTAGCTTTATTTAATTTCAATCCACTGCATGTAAACCATGCTTCCAATTATTTTTAAAGCCTGCTCAACATTTACTTTTAAGATTTTAGTATCCAACCCACTTAAAATAATGGACCCAGTACAGAACAAAATTTAAAACTCTGTTAAATATCAAACTTGACTATAATAAACAAACTTCCTGAGAATTGTAAATATGAAGCAAAAGTATAAATTTCAGTAACAAATAGGTTTACTAACATTATTTTATATACTACATGTCACTTTTGACAGCCCAAATGACTTGAAGTATTCTCTCTAGGCCTTGAGGCTCTTCTACTGGGCTTTCTGAGTTATTACTTGCTATTTATCTGAATTTTCAATGTTTATAATTTTCTCAAATGGTAAGCCTGATATTAATTTTATCTCTTGGCCATGCAAAGAGAGCACAATTTCAAAGACATCACATAACGACCAGCAGTTTAAAACATTTGACTGTCACTCAGTTTACTCTATTTCCTTGTACTTGCAATAAGATGTTTATCTCGAAGTAAATAGAGAAATAAGGGTGTGTCATAATTGTTTATATAAGAGTAGAGAAAGTCATGTGAGTGTAACATCAGATTTTTAAATTCTGACCAACTTTCCATGTCTCTTGTGATCAGAACTATATAAGCAACATATCAATGCTAATAGAGACCAACATAAGATGTGTAGAAACATATAGTGAAGTGGCAATAAATCCAAAATTGATCTCTATTTCTCTTCTATGAGGACATCAATAAAATAAGTTTCCCTCGTCCATGAACAGATACAGGAAGTGCTGAGTTTGTTTCAAGCTGACGTTCAACATTTCTTATGCTACGAAGCTTTCATATCTCTGTGTCACTCTGTTTTAAGTCTGAAAATGCTGACTCTAATAACAGATGGAAGTCACTGGAAGTGAATGATCAAATACCTCATAGCTCTTGCAGGAAGAACATAATTGTGCAGCAAGACATTACTGGCACTAAACTTCTGTTGCTGCTTGTTCTGAATGGTCCATCCCAATTTCATCATTATTTTGCAATAATGCTCTTACTAGTCAGGTACTTCTATCACTGAACCTGAACACTGCATGAAGAGAGATCCATCTTGTAGGGAGAGATGTCAATGCATTGACTGGGGTATTATGAGCAATCAACGTTTAAGCACATGACTGCAGGAACTCATTAATACAGGTGTATCTAGGTATTCCTGATGTGTTCTGGAGTTACCTGCTGGCCCACAAGGAGCAGAACATGTGATTGTGATGGCATGAAACATTCCTGCACGAGGTTGCTTGTGACCTCTGCTTGACCTGGCAAATCTAACAGTGAACTTCATTACCTCACATGTAGCAGGACCTAACTGCTGCTCCAACAGGAAGTTCCACAACTAATGGTGTAATACTGGTGGGAGATTAAATCACATATAGGAGCTGGATATGTACAGATGTTTTCTTACTAGTAATAGCCAGTTAGGATGTCTAGTTGAAAAGAGTAAAAGAACAGTAGGAGAAAGGTGGATCAGGTGATATATGGGTGCATAGATATAGTATAACAGATGGGAGTATGGAAGGAAGTGAGAACTAGATTTGAGGACATGGATTGTCAAACAATGTGGGCTGAAGTGAAACAGAAAACATCACTGGTTCCTTTTAGGATGTTTGGAACAAAATTAATATTAGAAATGTATTTAGAAATCTGTAATAAAAAGAAAAGACAAGCAATAGTGTGATACAGATAAGGGGTATGGAATTTGAGAAGTCAAAAGGACAATGTATGCAGGGTTGCTGTGTAATATGTGGGGGCAAAGAAGAGCCTATTATATGGGAATGTAGAGGAACAGACGAATGGAGGAATAAACTGATTAGAGAAAAATTGTTGATAAATAAAATATTGTAACAACAAAGAAAATTATGTGTTTGGAGGAATTTAGTAACAGTGACGTCAAAATTAATCTCAGAAACTATTTGTAGTTGGTTTATTGACTTGAGTCAGATAAGATAATTAGGTTATTGTGTTATATTAGCAAATTGGAAATGGTCAAATGAGAAGCTTTGAGTAGGAAGGATACTGTATATTTAGAATGTAAGGTATATTTAAAGAAGGTTGTATAAGAATTGATTAGTAAGTGTAAGAGTTGTAGTAATTGACATCTGCTGGATAAGTGGCTAGAGCCAACACTAGCAAATGCCATTATGCAGAAGCTTGGCACTAAACGAATATTAGAAATAAATACTGGAAATAGAATCATTAAACTGCTGCATTGTCTCACAAAACACTTTATTATTAATAAATATGCACAGTTTTCATAATTATTTAAATCCTTTGGGATTGTCACTAGATACTAACAAAACATCAGCCTAAGCTGTGGCTTAAACTAGCACCAAAATTAATAATCACATTCAATGCAAATGAAAACTTCAACCATTCTTATTTATCAACAAATTCATAGTCTTACTTCTGAGTTAAAACTCCTGAGACTAGATAGATTTTAGACATAAACTTCTATGTCATATACCAATGAAGCAGATTAGCAGAAAACACCTGTGAATCAATGTTTAGAGAAATTTAAAAATAAAAATATAAATAAACAGGAATTTCTTACTGTGAAGCTCCCTTATTTTGTAGAAACATAACTTTTGTTTAAGCTAAAATATAATTTTCCTTTTTCATTCAGTAATTAAAATAATGGTTCCCAAAACAAAAGCACAAAAGGAAGAATATGTTAAAAAGAGAACACTTGTATATTAACTGTGAAGTTATTTTCATTTTTAATGAGACAAATGAAATGTACACATTTAACGCTTCATTTTCATCACTTGTTAAAATGTTAACAAATCTAATGGGTCATTTATCTCCATCCTCTACATGGTTGTGTTTGTGTGTAGTTTACAGTGAGGGTGTAACCAATTATATCAATTTCAACAAAACTCATTCTTATTTTAAAAATATACGTTATTGTCTCCAGTTTTATTTCAACACTTTTTACTGAATTAAATGAGGCTGGTATCATGCAGAATTAAGACAATTTAGTGTGTGGGATGGTACCACTCAATACTAATATCGATTTTTAAGCATTCAGTTTATAAAAGGCTACAAAAGTCAATACTTTCTTCACTGAATTATGATGTTATTAGTCGTTTTCTGTGCATAAACAAATTTTGTTTTTGTCACCTTTTGACAGTGACATGAAACTTGTACATTGCTTGCTCAATAGTGTTTAGTAAGCTTCACTTGATATTATGCTTTGTGTTGTATTGTGTGACAACTGCTATGTTATTATTAGTATTGTCTACTTCACTCAATATCACTCTGTATAAAATATTTATGTAAATTATTCAAGGTGCGGTAATGAAACACAAACTAACAGATGGAATGAAACAACAAATATTTCCATGTGCTGTATTATTGCAGTGTTTGGTTTGTTTCTGAGGGATCTATAGATTTGGTCACCAGAGTAGGTAAATGTGATGTCCAAGAGTGAGTCACCAAGTCACAACTAAGCTTACACTGCATGTTATTACATGAGTGCATTGATTTTTGTTTTCATTTAAATACAAGTCTATGTCATTTGTTTATCTAGCATAAAATTTACGTAACAACTTCTAATAATGCAAAATGCAATAATGCACTACACAAATAAAAATATTTAGTAACTATTCTCCACTTAACTTAAGAAGCCAATGACAATACTTCAATTATGTTTTTGCAAAATTAATTTCATGGACATTTGCCCACATCTTCAGTCAACACAATTCATTGTCAAGGATACCATCAACGAATTGTGTTGACTGAAGATGTGGGCAAATGTCCATGAAATTAATTTCACAAAAACATAATTGAAGTATTGTCATCGACTTCTTAAGTTAAGTGGAGAATATTTACTAAATGTTTTTATTTGTTTAATGTTTGTTACTCCACTGTAAATAGCTTCATTTTCCGTGTAATGCAATAATGCATTTTAGTGTTAAGCTTTATCTCAAAATGTGAGATCTACTTTGACACCAGCAAGTATTTATTCTGGTGTTTCATACTTGAATTAGTATATGTTCAAGTAACAGTTGAAAGAATCATACTTTAAATTTCAAAGCCAAGCTGGGATATGAAGCAAAGATCTTCTGCTGTGATTTTGCTCTAACCAACATGACAACATTAAATCCCCAACTGACTTAATTTTTTTCTGGGAAGCCACAAAAGTATCATTCTGCAAGTCAGTTGGAGAATTTAATGTTGGCTAGAAGACTGAAGATTTGTTTTTCCTAACTTCATCAGGACACTGAGGGTGTTTATGAATGTGACCTTTGGAGTCTTTTATTCAGTTTTTCTGTAAAATTTCACTGCTTTGTTTTGGCCAATTTTTGTATAAATTTTCAAAAGTGGAATGTATTGATAGTGCACCTGAGTAGATGTTGACTTAAGTCAACTTAAGATACAATTAACTCTATAGCACCAGTATATAAACTTATGTTGTAAAACCTCATTAATCCAGAAATATAAATGCAGTAGAATGTCATAACAGGGACGAACGATATATACTTAATAAAAACAATAAGCAAATAAAGAAAGGAAAAAAACCTTATTAAATGCATGAATCCTTGTTAAAATTTCTTGTATATTTAAAACTACAGTTTTCACCCTGATGTAAATATGGTATGGAATTTTGTTTTATATTGGTATAGACATTTCATTAATAAGTTTCAAATTGATCTACTGAACTATGGCTGCTAATAGTAGATATGTTGTTTGCGTTCTTTAAAATGGAAAGTGGAATACTATGCAATCATAAAAGTCATTGTACAGGACGGTTTATACTATCAACAAAAATTCATCCAAAATTTTTAAAGGTTTATTGGGCATCAGTTCCTTCATTTTCAACACTTAGGAAATAGGCAGCAGAGTTTAAACATGGACATACTTCTCTTGATGAACATGAAGGATGCCCCAAAACTGTCACCACTGAAGAAAACATTGAACATGTGCGCAATATGGCATTGAATGTTGGAAAATCTCATACTATAGCATTATCAGAAGAATGTTACGATACATTCTACATAAAGAATTAAATACGAGAAAACTTGATAGTCAACATGAAAAATTCAATGCCATGGCCGGGATTTGAACCACGGATCTCCTGGTTTCGTCCAGTCACTCTAACCCATTGAGCTACCCTAGCCAACTTGCCGTCACGACATTAAATTCTCCATTCGACTCATATACGGCTAGTGTGCATATACATATTATACAGCTAGTGTGAAGAAATGATTTAATTTCCATCAATTAACTAAAAAAAATGAGAAAAGTTAATTGTAAAATTAAGTTAATCATAGTCGGTTTATTGACAATTGTCACTTTTTTATATTATTGAGGGACTAGTTTCAAAGGCCACTGCTTTCATTTTCAACCTCTTTGCACTATATGTGTACCAAGTTTGCTGAATACTGACAAAAGCATACATGAAAGCAACTTTCACAACACAGTTTGGTCCTTTTAAATAATTTTGTATGGCAGTTATTGTGGAGAGACACCAAAATGAAACAGCAGTAAATCAGCTCAAAGAGTGTGTTTACTGAACTCACAGTAAAAGTTGAACTAGGTTATTAGGTGACAGTGAAAATTAAGTGAAGTGACAGTTTCCAGAACTCGACTAAGTCACAATACAGAACAAATTTCCATTACAATCTACTTATAGTCTGCACCATGCAAGAAGAATAGTGAAACTTGTAAATCTATTTTAGTTATGGAAATTAATCATTTCTTCACACTAGCCGTATATAGGTTTTTGATAGATAAGTCAACATGAAAAATTTATTGCCACGGCACTGAATTGATCTGTGGTTCAGATCCCGGCCGTGGCATTGAATATTTCATGTTGACTCTATTTATTGTAAATCTATCCCCATATAATCAACGTTCTTAGTGTACAGAAAAGGGCAATAAGAATAATCTATTCTTTATATGGAGAAGCTTCTAAAAAGTTAAATATCTCAAACCACAATTTCAACAAACACAAAATAAGTCTTCTGGGGTACTTAAAACTAATTCAATGACAGGGCTGCACCAATTAATTAACAATAAACCAATTATATGGATCCTGCAAAATGAACAGGATTTCCAAATTGTTAGGAATGGCAACCATTCCCAAGAATCAACAATACTTAAACTGGATTTAAGCAATAAATAACAGAACTGAAATAAAATGTCCAACATAATCTGAGCACTTACAGTTAAGCACAATCTAAAACATCTCCTTTGAATGCAAAAGCCCTCCATTTAAATTACATCTATATAGACGAGCTGGTGAGATTGGAGCTAAACTTATTTAACTGGTTACCACAAGTCATCAAGGACTACGATATGGGCCTCTTGGTTCAACAAATTGAAAACATTTTGTTGTTACTTAACAGAGAATGGCTGACATGTTAGCAAAAAAGGCATTCATATTTAGTTAATTGTTGAATCAATTCTCAAACTACATAATTTTCTTATTCAATAAGGAAAACATGAAAAAACTAGTTGTAGTCAGTTTCATCAAGAAAGACACAAAAATAAAATTTGGAATTTAGAGGAAGCCAACACAGAAGATTACATAAAAAATCATAGCTATAACCCATTAGATATAAACATGCAATAATAAACAATTTTACACACAGGAGAGTCAATATGCCCATGGATAAAGCAGAATATACAAGGATACAACAAAAGTCTGATGTATAAGAACATTAAAAATGCTAAACTAAAGAAAACCATTAAGGAAGCAACCACATTCACTAAAGAAAAAGAAAGCAACAGCATATTCATTAGATTCATGTACCATCCAAAACATTTAATACATTCAAAAAGATCTTTAAAGAACAAAATATCATCTTGGCACCTACAAAGAGATACTCAGTATTAAAACTGTTATATTCAAAAACAAAACATGAAATCCCACCAATTAATAGATCCGGAGTATATTAAACTTTTAAGATGTAAAGATTGTGAAAAATGCTACATAAATCAAACTAAAAAAAAACCCAAAAGAAAGAGTCAAAGAAACATCAAATGGAAATAAGAAGATAAGTCAGCAGTAGCATTTCATTTTTGCAATGAAAACCATAACCATAACCCAAATACAAAATTATTAAAAGCTGTGTTAAACCAAAACAAACTGACAATGTAGGAGAACATCTTAATATAGAAAAATAAGGCCCAAGGGAACAAATAAGGATAAGGGAATTGTGAAATCCCACCAGTCGATAATCTGATAAAGAAGTTCATAGTTCCACCACCACAGAGAAAAATGAAATGAAATGTGTAGTGTTTAACGCCCGCTTTTACTACATACGGCACCGCAGGTGGTGACACTGATGATACATGAGATGAAGATGGACCACCAGTGGAATGAGATGGCGGGGGAAACCGGAGATCCCGGAGAAAACCCGCCCTAGCGCCATATTGTCCACCACAAATCTCACTTTGTAGTAGCCTGGGATCGAACCCAGGCCGTCTTGGTGAGAGCCAAGCGGTCTAACCACTGATCCACGGCGCGGCCCACCAGAGAGAAGACTGCAAGCAACAACAATAGATTATAGTCGGACATTCAAGGTTGAAAATGGGAGCAACCGCTCCTGAAACTAGTCCCTCAAAAATAAAAAAGTAAATGATGTAATGCTAACAGTTGACTACAAATAGTTTTATCAGTTAATTTGGAGGTCGCCATTGCTAAATTCCTTCAAACACACATAATGAAATCATATTTCAGGATCTAATTGCACACTTTCCAGTCAACATTACTTATGGTGGTTGTCTTTGTTCCTGCGTAAGTACGTCGCGTGATAACATTTCAAAAAGTTTTCTCCAAATTGGCAGTTTTGTTTCTCCTAAAATGCTTTTTAGTTTGCAAGTCAAACTGATTCAACAATTAACTAAATTATTATGGCACATTACTGCCTTCAGCTCTAACATAATGAATATTAACTGTAAACTGTTTTAAAAAAGGGATCTAAGTTTAAGCAAAAAATAATTAATCAAAGTTGCTGAAAATGATAAAAGAGGTCTATAAATGGAAGAAATTTGATCAAAATATAAGTTAATGACACCCAATAAAAATTGTTAATTGAAAAGGTCATGGAAAATCACCAACTGTCTCATTTGGCTTGCTATGTTTTGACTAATTGATTGCTTGGTCAAACAACTTCACAAGATTGGACTACTGTCCTCTGAACAAGTTGAAATGTACAACTCAGATGGAGAATGACTTTATTGTGCACAAAATGTTTATTTCAAACTCTACACGTTTCAGCACTGTGATCATCACAGTCACACTGAGCATCACAGGTGCAAAATGCATTTAAAATAGAAAATTATGTTATAATTCATAACTTGCCTATAAATATTGAAAAATATTTAAAATACTATATGACACGCATGTTCAAAGCAACTTGTTTAACTTGCTTTACTTGTAAGATAAATCTCACTTCTAACACTTTTGTCATAAAGGACTATAATAAATACTGTAAGTTTATGACAATGTTCTTGGAATCAAATTAAAAGTACAAAATGAGTCAATAATACTAAATTCCTAGAACATAACAGTGAGTGGTATTGACTCATGTACTTGTTGACATATAACAGTCATGTACTGCTGTTAATTCTGCGGTTTTGTAATATTTTTCCTTGTGACATTGGGTAACTATGGCATGCTATATTATATATTCTAGGAGAAACTCATCACCTTGAAAGCTACTTTCTGAGGAGGGGAAAATGTGTGACAGATTGAAGATGTATCTACCCAGTGCAAATAAAAACTGAAGCTAGTAATAAAATAAATATAATAAATTACTTAAGTATATTGTATGAGAACACTTCATTTATATTTTTAAAATATAAATCTAAAAACATATTTTCCTTTATCTCATTCTTGTTTATTTGCATTGTTTATCTTACTGTTGCTAAGTAATGGATTGTCTGCCATATCCTGGAACTGAAATGATGCTGTCAATTGCCAGAATGATAGCAGTGCCGCTGGTGTGTTGGATTTTGTCTGGCAAGAGCTCTTTTACATGCGCATAAGTCTAATGACATAGGACTGTCACTTAAAAACATCAGACTGGGTCAGGTTTGAACCCACCATCTTGGGAAGGGTGAGCTACACAGGACAAGGATGCAGTTTTCACCATAGAAGCAACTGCTGAATAGAAATTTAAAATTACGAGGGCTGTTCAATAAAGAATGATCATAATTTTTCACACTAAAATTCAATCTTATTATATTCTGTTGGCTTAATGTGAAACAAACACGCCATAGTAGTTTCATTGTTTGTACTCCTGGTTCCCAATTGTGAGAACCAGGCAAGTTCAGACATGTTCAGTATCGCCTACCGCTGCAATGGAGGTAACACGTGAGGAACAATGTGTGGCTTTGAAATTCTGCTTTCGTCTCAACAAATCTTCAGTTGAGGCCTATACAATGTTACAGGAGGCATATGGAGAGTGTTCTTCCCTATAGCAAAGCTCGAAGGTGGTTTAAAATGTTTAAAGAGGGGAGACAATCAATTTCAAAGGAAGGTGTACCTGGTGCTCCAGTTACTGCTCTTACGCAAGAAAACATCGACGAATTACCTTAAGATCACTTTCTGAAACATTGAACATTGCACTGGGTGCCACCCACACGTTGGTGACAGAAACATTACACATGAGACATGTTTGTGCATAATGGGTTCCAAGACTGTTGATTCCCGAACGAAAGGACATTCACATGCAGGTCTGCATGCAGTTAAAGTTGATGTTAGAGGAAGATCTGGAGTTTCTTTCAAACGTAATCACTGCTGATGAAACTTGGCTATATCATTTTGATCCTGAGAGCAAACAACAAAGCTCAGTGTGAAAATCTCCTTCATCACCAACCCCCAAAAAAACAAAAGAGGTTGCTTCTGCTGGGAAATTTATGTCCATCTTGTTCTTTGATATTCATGGAATGGTTTATCAGCATGTTGTACCTGCACACACATCAGTAACTGGACAATACTACAGGGATGCCCTGAAAACATTGCAAGTCCATATCAGGTGCAAAAGACCACATTTCCATGAAGCAGGCTGGATGCTGCACCACGATGATGCGCAGCCGCATATTGCCAATGTTGTCACTAAATATCTTACAAAAATTAATGTGAAGTGCATCCCTCACCCTCCCTATAGTCTGGATTTAGCCCCATGTGACTTTTTCTATTCCCTAACTTAAATGCCTTCGTGGGAGGCATTATCTATCATCAGAAGCAGTGGTGAAGGCTGCGAAGGCGATTTTGAAGGATCTCTCAAAAATGGTTTCCAGCATGTCTTTGAAGACTGGCAGAAATGCTGGGACAAGTGCATCACATTCAGGGGAGACTATTTTGAGAAGGACCATCAAAATTATGAGGATGAGTAAAGGTAAGCTGTCAAAAAAAAATTGTGATCATTCTTTATTGAACAGTCCTCATAGATTGACTAATTTTTGTAAATGATTTAGCTTTGATATCTTCCTCAGAACAACCTTCTGTACAAAACTATACTTAAATATATTAATGCAAAAATAAAAAATGATGGACGTTTACCTTAATATGTATGTTTGAATTAAGGTAAAAGGCCTGAATTTTTGTTTCTGATATATCCAAGATGTACACATTATCCTTTTTGATGAAACAGAGCAAAACAATGTCCTAATTCACAACATTATGAAAACTTCTTTTTTAAAGACTTGACAAGAGCCATACAGAACCAAAGAAGGATGAATACATCAACACTGAAAAAGTAATATAAGAATTACACTTAGAACCATCACATACACCATTACCAGCACAAACAGATCCATTGCATGTTTCACTATTCTTCAAATGGGAACAGAGATTTAGGAAACAATCAAAAATTCATATGTAACATTGCAAAAGGCCATACGGCTTAATACTTGAAAAGAAAACGAAGAAAAGAATGTATCCCCTGGATTTATTTCCTCTTTGAATGATTAAAACTAATCAGCTTATTTATTTGTATTTAATATTTCTAAAATAGTACTTTCCTCTGGTTTTCAAATTACCTTTAGTGCCTCTACATCAAGCAGTTATAAGTACAGAGAGCAACATGTCATGGGAGGAGCAGTACTTCTTGTCATAACAGCACTTGTCCAAAACATTGTAATTACTCTATAATGACCACATATTTTAAATGCTGCACATACAATTAAATGCAATAAACTAAAATCAAAATTAAAATCAACTGAAAAGAAAGATGTGATATAAGGCCAGCAAAGCTCCCTTGGAAGCCATGTGACTAGGCAATACTGCGCTTTCCTCTTCAACTGCATGTCAGTTTGACAAATGCTAGATATTTATTTGTTGAAATTTTATATTTTCTAAAATATCCTAACATATATTGCCTTTTGTAATACCAACAAACTTGTTTTACATCAACCTAATGACACTAAGCTTAACAATGCAAATAAACAAAAAGAAACGAGCTCAAAATGCAATCAGATGATTATGAAACACATTCTGTTGAATTTATATTTATATTGTGCTGAAGCACTGTCAAAAGTATATGCACTAAAACCCCACTTAACTGGCAGAAACAAATTGAGATGCTGGTAATGTTCCTTCATCCAAACTTTAAATTCTAATACAGGTACTTGGTACTGATTGCAGTTAACCCTGATCCCAACTGGAATCCATGGTTAGTGTGGTATCTCATAGTAAAAAGAAAGTGTGCTGTAATAAGCAATTAACACAAACTCAAAGCTGACAGCGGATGAGGGATTCAAAATATTACAGGTAACAAAGACTATAAATTTAACAGGAAATATTCAATTATATCAATAGCACAAACAGTTTTAGTAGTACTGTGTTTTGTAGAACAAAAGAGTGGCATATATGTGAAGCTCCAAAAACTGTTGTTCTCAAGAACAAACTCCAGAAAAAATTACTGCTTTTTTTTGTGAAATAGTCTTTATAAATACTATAATGTATATTTTAAAATAGCACTAAACAAATTACATGCATTTAGAATGCAAGATGGCTCTGAGAAAATGTAAGATGTCTACAGTTCCATCCTCTCACTCTGAGCTTTTCCTTAAATGTCAGGGAGGTACCCTAAATTTAAACATTACAAGGTTTCCACAAAAAATGGTGCTAATTTTCATGACTACAATTTTGTATGTGCCTCCTATAAGCCAATCGATACATATCTTTATTACTACACTGATTATCTTAAGGTAAACTTCTTTCAGCATATTAATTGTAGCTTCATGGGTTTTCAGCCATGTCAACATTAAAAATGTTGAGAACCAGCCAGACTAAAGGCAGACAGGTATATAGTCACTGACTGGGGTGACACAAACCCCACCCGCATGATGGAGGGTATATTTTGGGATGGTTGACCAGCTTCTTCACTGTTGCTGAGGAAGGTCACAGAGCTTGGAATGACCAAAATTTGACATTTTTAACCTTGACACGGTTGATCACCTGTGAAGCTATGATTCATAACGCTCACTGTGAAATTTTTAAATGTTAAATTATTTCTGAATACTTTACAATAAGTTTTGTTCAGAAAGCTGAAAAACCTGCCACCAATAAGGGACAGTAGATCCAAAGAAATGAACACTGTTATCTCTATAACAGTATGGAAGCATATAAATAAAGGTTACAGGGGATTTCAAATGTTGCTGTTTTGTATAAATGCAGTTGTTCCTAAGTATGAATTACCAGCAGACATGGAAGAACTTTGAACTCATTTCATGCTAAAAATTACAACTCACGGAAACCCTGAGTATCGTTGTTCACAGCCTGTGCTGTCATATATAGTAAGAATGGACATTTAAAAACAACCACAATTATTTTCTAGCTTTGAGTACAATCACTATGTGAAATGGTCTGGTTACTTTAGTCTGGTTAAATGGGGTTCCACTGTGTCAAAGTAAAAAACAGCCTAGGACTCAAGTAAGGAACTAACTATTAATCACATAAATTCTTTGGAAGTTTTTAAATCAAACCTCAAACAGCCACAGGCTCATCTCCTTTCATAAATGGTTCCGTCTCTTCCTTATGATCCACCTGTTTGGGCGGTGGATTCACTACCGGATTTTGTGAATACAGAATCACAGCATATGAAACAATAGATATTGCTATGACAGTGTTTACATAGATTGGAATTCCAAATAATATCCAACACAAGACAGCTGTGAACATCAGCTCCAAAGCACTGGCAAACGTTTTCAAGATGGAATTTAAATTCTTGAGGAAGAAGCTGGTAATGATGCCAATGGCAGCATTGTTGAACATAATTATAATGACTTTGAACTGGAAAACTGTGGCCAGCGACTGCATGGTGAATGCTCCTACCAGATTGCCTTGACACAGGAGAATTCCAGCATTGCAAATGATCGAGTCTACATACATGAACACATTTTGAACAAAGATATTCACATTTGCACCCTCTCCTTTCAACAGGTACTCATTGTACACTCCAGCAAGGCATGAGCACAGGGTCTGAAACAAACAAAAATAAATGTTACTGATTAAAACAGTCCTTGTTCACAATTAATTGTGAAACAAGACTTGAGCAATAAAAATAAAAAACTGAGCTACTGACACTGAAGGAAATATAATCCAGTAAGCTATAATAATTAACGACTAAACTTAGCTTACCTCTGATATTAATATACAGTGCAATCAACATAAATTTGAACCATTTCAATAGGCCATAACTTTTGAACCAATAATAGGACATGCGTGCAACTTTGGGAGAGTATAATACACAATTGGGAGATTACATTACACTATTTACATCTCAGAGAAAATGTTGGAAGTGTCCTCCACCAGCAACTATACATGTTTGCACTTGTCTCAGCATATTCTCTGAAGTGTTATGGAGAGTATCCTCGCCAATGTTACTTATTTTGGTTCGACTGGATTTCTTGAGAACATCAATTGTCCTTGGCCTATTCTTGTACACTCTTATTTTTTAGATACCCCCACAAGAAAAAATCTGGTGAGGTTATGACAGGGGATCTTGGGGGTCACAGATCTTTTGAGATTATTCGATTATCAAAGAAACTGGTTACAAGTTCCATGGTGTCATTAGATGTATGGCTCCATCTTGCTGGAAATAACCTTCTATCAATTTGATACCATCCAGCTGCTCCACAAATGTCTTGAAGATATCCATATAAACTTCAGTGTCTACAGTCGAATCAAAGAAAATGGAACCAACGATCCTGGAAGCTGACACAGCGCACCATAACCTTTTCATCATGCAGCGGGGTTTCGTGGATAACTTGGGGGTTTCCAACAGCCCAATATCTGATGTTTATGTAGCCTGACAGATGAAACCATGCCTCATCTGTAAACCATGTTATGGAGAGAATGTCTGATGTGGAATAAAAGAGTATCCTGAAACCATTCACAGTAACTGATTTATTTATCTGTTTCTTTCATTTGTTACACCACACGCACTCTGTAAGGTCGCAAACCCGATTTCTTTGCAGCTCTTTGACCTGTCCCATATGAATACCCTGATTCCTAGCTCAATCGACGCAATGATTTGTTTAGAGAATTCAATAGCCTTCTGTGAACATCTCTAAGAGTTTCTGCATTCAATGGTGATCTGTTTTCCACTCTCACTAATGAGTATACCAGTTGACTCCAGCTTTCTTACAAGCGATAAAATTGTTGCCTGTGTCGGAACATCACATACATTAAATTCTCTTCGAAATTCCCGTTGTGTTTTTACCAAGGAATTAGTCTTCCAATATGTTTCCAAAATGTAAATGCGCTATCGTAGTGAGTACTGCATGTTGCTGTTATGACTGTACATTTAAGACTGTCAACTGTCAATAACTGTAAGTGTTGTGAATTCTTCCAGAGCCACTGAGATCATTAAAACAAATTTCTACATTCTACAAGCTTTCAAAGGGAAATTATGACCTATTGAAATGGTTCAGGTTTATATGGATCATACTGTATCAAAGATATGTTTGATGATAATGCAAACAATAGATTTGCAAAACTAATCCTATTTTGATATATGTTAATATCCAAGACAAGTGAAGTTTAGTCGCTAATTATTATAACTTATGGAAAATTCTGTTTGGGGCGTATTCCTATGCACAGCAAAATAGCATATTTAAAGTGGCCAAGGCATGAAACAGCTGTTAGACCTTCTCTTTAGTTGTGAAGCAAATCTGCTTCCTGACTCCTTCAGATTTATTGCGTGTTGGTTCTTTTAGCCAAACAACTTCAGCTTGTTTATATACAACATATAACTGAATTAAATAAATACAAGGGGCATCCAGAAAGTAAGTTCTGTTTCAATTTATCTCCACTGCAGCGCTGCGATCGCAGTTCCGCACATGCACGGTAAATGCTCTGTATCAAGGAGAAGAAACGAGGGCCATTGTTAGATTGCTGTCAGCCACGTACGCTTTGTTGTGCTTGTTTACATGTTGGTGTTGATTGAAAATCCCGCCACTTGTGAAATCAGATCTGTGATCCGTTTTCTGAATGCTAGGAAAGTGAAACCAATTGAAATTAA
Source organism: Mantis religiosa (assembly GCA_030765055.1). Classification (NCBI taxonomy): domain Eukaryota; kingdom Metazoa; phylum Arthropoda; class Insecta; order Mantodea; family Mantidae; genus Mantis; species Mantis religiosa. The sequence continues at coordinate 27,140,465 of CM060951.1, read as the reverse complement.
TCGGCTGTCAAAAGGTGTTGTGTTTCTTCACGACAATGCACGACCACACACTGCAAATGTGACGAAAAACATCCTACAGGGATTTGGCTGGGACAAGTTTGACCACCCCCCCGTACAGCCCTGACCTCGCTCCTAACAACTTTCATCTGTTTTTGCAGCTCAAATCTTTCCTTGGCGGTCAACACTTCAACAATGAAGAGGAGCTGAAAGAAAATTTTTTCAACTGGTTGAAGACACAGGCGGCAAACTTCTATGAAGAAGGTATACAAAAACTTGTGCCTCGCTATGACAAATGCCTGCAAAATTTCGGAAGTTAAGTGGAAAAGTAGTTTAAGAGTTGTAGAATTTTGTGCAATAAATAATTTTTCTGTATCTGTACACAATTTAATTTTATTACCAAACAGAACTTACTTTCTGGACATACCTTGTATTTCATTCACTAATGACACTTTCATCATATCAGCACTGCCAATGCTACAAGTTTGTTTTACAGTTTTTGTACATGGTATTCATGATAAAAAAGTACTAATAGCTCCTTCTGCTGGCAAAGTAATATTCCACAACTTATTAACAAAGAAAAGCATTTGAAAGTAATGAGTCAGTAATTCAAACACAAACATCACTTAAATTATCCTTACTTGGACATGTTTCGGAGAACGTTTTGTCCCGATCCGCAACAGTTATCCGACTGGTTGAATCCATGGTTTCTTGAAGTGAGCTGGTTGTCTGTGGTGGCATCTGTTGTCTGTGAGATGAACTTCCAAAGAGAGTTTTCAGGCGGCAATTCGAAATTTAAAGTGTAAACTGTTCGTGTTTTATAATTAGCAACTTTTCCCAAGCATCAAGTTCGGCTGCATTACTGGCTGATTTTAATAGTTTTATATTTGGTACAATTTCATGATTGGTAGACCAGAAATGGTGAGCTATTGCTGATTTTTCTATTTGTTTGTATTTCATGCATCTCATATGTTCCTGCAACCTAATATGTAAACTACTTTTGGTTTTTCCTATGTAGAACTTATTGCAATCTGAGCAGTTGATTTTGTATATACCTGATTTCTTGTTTTCAGGTACTGGGTCTTTCAGGTTGTTGCCGACTCATTACTTTCAAATGTTAAATACATCACTGTTTCTAACCTTTTGCTTCAAATAATAAAAGAAAATCATGTCTTCAACATGTAACGAGAGTAGGCGCTAGGGTCCCGCTAGACCTGTACAACATCTAACTGCAGATTTGTCGTTTTTGGAGCTACAATAATAAGCAGATAAAGTTATCGCCGCAGCAAACATTCAAGTAAGGTGTAATGTTAGATGTCTAGTTAGGCAATTACCTAAGTGCATTCATTCATAAACTACAACATTTAAATGAAGTTAGGAGCCACACGCAACCATCAGAAAGTTAAATGTTAAAAAAAAAAAAAAAAGCTTAATGTAATTACAGAAACTGAAAATAGCACACACTGCATTTATAAAATCTTTAATGTATCAAATTTTGATGCTGCATAACTCACATTATATTGGCTGAATTGGAACCGGATGAAAAGAATATCATTTGTCTGTTAGAAACAAATGAAATCCTACAGCACAGAACACGACTTTTCACCATTCATTGATACAAATTCTTAATTTTGTTAAAGGGCTGTTTGCTTCTAATTAGTCCCGGAGCAATGTTTCTTTGAATATGTTGATATTTTAGGGGCCATCTAGCTGATTGTGTCTCTAAAGTTTAGTGATGAATGTTGTATTTGACTTTCTAATTACAATGAATATCAGCCTCAACTAAGAATTAGGGTGCATGCATAATACAACTGAATAATACTGTCCATTTTTCTCTATCACATAAGGTTTTCTCACAAATTACAAAATTATAATTTGAAAATAGATTTTTAATGTAAAAATCATGCATTACAAAATGAATACAAAAAGCAAAATTTATGATTAATGAACATTAATGTATATCTGTAAAATAAGGTGTGCTTTCCTTGGCCAGAAAGTCGGTTGCACTGATTTACGTTTAAAGCAAAATTTATGATTAATGAATATATAGAAATACTTGTATATCTGTTAAATAAGGTGTGCTTTCCTTGGCCAGAAAGTCGGATGCACTGATTTACATATAAGTCATGGTTAAGGAACTTCCCTTTTCAAGTACCAACAATAAGTAGTCCACTCACAATGTTCCACCAACCAATCTCCTCTCAATCTCCTTGATTTCTTGATGCAATCATTCACTTTGTTCATCTCTGAGGGATCCAAAATTATCAGGAAAATAATTTAGAGTACAAGAAGTGAAGCTTTAAATTCATATTTCACCCTGAAGCTCATAGCTTTAGTACCATATTTCTCATAATTTTTTCTTATCGTAGATCTTTCATATTTCCAAGAAACTTACTATCTTTTTTGAAAGTACAACATAGTTGCGGTTTTCTGTCATTCATGGTATCCAAAAATGCACTACCTTCATTAGCTATGTTATCGAGTGCCATTAAATACCCTTATCATAGCTTCAGACATCACAGAAAATTTACTGCTCAAGTATTTGAAACATGGACGATTCTGTTGTTGTTTTCAAATGCTAGGCTTTGGCAATGAAGCCATTAGCTCTCTGGATCTTATATATTGCTGTGTAGTGGGTCCGGCGGGTAGGACTACACAGGTTAAAAGATGTTCTTCAGTCATTTCCTCTTCTTTGTTACACATGGGAGACATGGACAATTCTTGTCCAGTGCTTTCATCAAGTGTTTTATAATACTCAAAGTATAAACTTGAAAGAAGCGTAGGGACAGTGAAGCACAAATTAGTACAAAATTGAATCGAGAATATATTGACACATTGCTTCACTCACACTGTTTATTCACAGGACATGTTTCAAGAGCTCTTGCTCCTATCCTCAGCTGATACTCGATTAGTGCAAGTTGTAGTGGTTTCTTCTTTCTCCATATTGTCAATAGATGGCGTGACGTACTCGTCAAAGATGTCCGGTGGTGGAGTTTCAAAATTCATGACTCTATGACGATTTTTGTTAATGAAGATTTTTTCCCATACGGAAAGGTCTATGGGGTGATTAACGTATTTTATTAGAGATGTTTCCAAATTGATGTCATGTCTAGTATTCAAAAAATGAAAAGCCACTGCTGATTTTTCTGTTTCACCATTTTTAATGTTTCTCATATGTTCTTTAGTTCTGATGTTAATATTTATTTTTGTTTTTCCTATATAAATTTTAGGGCAAGTTTCACATTTGATCTCATAGATTCCTGGTTTTTCTTTGGTAGTGATTGAATTTTTGGGAGGGCCTTTTAACAAATTTCTGATATTAAACCTATTTTGAGGTGCAAGAGTTATGTTGTGTTTTGAGAAGATTTTTTGGAATTTGTTATAGGCTGATGGGTGGAAGGTGAATTTTTTAAAAAATGTTTTCTCTTTTTCTCCTGTAGGTTCTAGGGTGGTGGTTTCTTTTACTTTTTTAACTTTGTTGAGTCTGTTAACTGTTTTGTCTACTAAATTTGGGTTGAAACCGTTGGATATAGCTACTTTTTTTATGTGTAGGTATTCTTCTTGATAATCTTCTCTGTTTAGTGGAAAGTTGATCATCCGAAAGATTAAACTGTTGAAAATGGCATGTTGGTGTTGTTTTGGGTTGAAACTGTATTTACAGGAAACCGACACACACAGATAATTACATTAAGAACAACAGTTTCAACCCAAAACAACACCAACATGCCATTTTCAACAGTTTAATCTTTCGGATGATCAACTTTCCACTAAACAGAGAAGATTATCAAGAAGAATACCTACACATAAAAAAAGTAGCTATATCCAACGGTTTCAACCCAAATTTAGTAGACAAAACAGTTAACAGACTCAACAAAGCTAAAAAAATAAAAGAAACCACCACCCTAGAACCTACAGGAGAAAAAGAGAAAAAAATTTTTAAAAAATTCACCTTCCACCCATCAGCCTATAACAAATTCCAAAAAATCTTCTTAAAACACAACATAACTCTTGCACCTCAAAATAGGTTTAATATCAGAAATTTGTTAAAAGGCCCTCCCAAAAATTCAATCACTACCAAAGAAAAACCAGGAATCTATGAGATCAAATGTGAAACTTGCCCTAAAATTTATATAGGAAAAACAAAAAGAAATATTAACATCAGAACTAAAGAACATATGAGAAACATTAAAAATGGTGAAACAGAAAAATCAGCAGTGGCTTTTCATTTTTTGAATACTAGACATGACATCAATTTGGAAACATCTCTAATAAAATACGTTAATCACCCCATAGACCTTTCTGTATGGGAAAAAATCTTCATTAACAAAAATCGTCATAGAGTCATGAATTTTGAAACTCCACCACCGGACATCTTTGACAAGTACATCATGCCATCTATTGACAATACGGAGAAAGAAGAAACCACTACAACTTGCACTAATCGAGTATCAGCTGAGGATAGGAGCAAGAGCTCTTGAAACATGTCTTGTGAATAAACAGTGTGAGTGAAGCAATGTGTCAATATCTTCTCGATTCAATTTTGTACTGTTTTATAATAACTAATTTTATATGCAAAAGAGGCAGTAACATTTTTTTTGCTGGGTCAACTAGACTCACAAGAATAAATTTTTTCTCTCCAAGCGTTAAACCTTTTCTCTTAGACAATTCTCTCACTGTCCAGTGTTTAAACCTGATCGCTTAGAAAGATAAGGGATAGAGGGTAGAGACCCAGAAAGGGTGGTTTGTTTTTAGGTATATATAAAGCCTGAAGATGCAAAATATGTTACATTATTCATTTTTTCTGCAAGAAATATATATATGTAATCGTAATCATATATAGAGTCAACTATATCAAAATACTGAATTTCATAAAAACAGCATGTATTACATGAAAACTGTTATCATTTTCGAAATCAGCATATTTGCTTCCATATAAGTAGCCTATTTTTATCAAAACTGGGAAACTGTCATCTAATCTCCTTCTATAATGCAACATTCATAATGGAAGTCTTGAGCAACTATCTCTACTTTTTTAAAAAACAAGTACATCACGAAAGTGAAGCAGATGTGTAATAAATACGACTCATCTATAAATTAATAATTATTTCGCTTCACTGTGGTGTTCCAATACAGTTAAATCTCGATAGATTTAGTATTGCTTGTATTTTGGCAAACTGCAGTACAAATTTCAGAAAAATTGCTTCAAAACTTCATTGAGTGGAAACTTCTGAAATAATGAACAAACACAGTACAACCGCATTTACCCGTATCAACTGGGACCAGGATGATAGAAGTTAACAAAAATCTGGGTTACCCAGAGAATTATGGAAAAACAATTTTAAAAAATGCAGAATATTGTTGAATGATTTTTAATGGAGTTTAAGAATTCCTATCAGCACACTGTCACCTAAAAACACATACACTAAATAGGCTATGTATTTGCACTGTACACAATTCAGCTACAAAGTAGTGGTAGTAAAAACAGGCAATGAGATATTACACAAATAAAAATATTTGCCACTTAGGCTTCATTTATCTTAACAGATTGGTGTTGATACTTCTTTCCAAATGGAAATCGATTTCACCAACAAATCGTTTGCATCCTCAGTCCACAGATAAACTCCGCTTTCAGGGATAATGGTTATCATGCCTTTCTTATATCAGGTTTATATTGGAAAGACGAAACGTAGTCTAGAAACCAGAAAGAAAGAACATTTTCGTAACATTGAATATAAACAAACAAATAAATCAGCCATAGCAGACCATTTTTGGTCATTTAACCATGAAATAAATCCCGCAGTTAAATTATTACAACAATTAAATGTTCCCATAGATTTGATAGTGTGGGAAAAAATATGTATTCTAAAAAATAAGCATCGCGTAATGAATTTTGATATATCAGTAATTGATTCTGTTTTTAGGTTTTTTTCATCTTTGAATGTTGGTGGTGCTGGGAACGTGACATAGCAAATGGAAAACATAGTAACCGAGATTTCCATAACAACAGAGTTTATTTTCACTGAAGATGAATGCAAAATGCCTTCGAAATCGATTTGAATAAGAAGAAAGAAGTTTTAACATCAATTTCTTAAGATAAGTGGATTACAAGGGACAAATATTTTTATTTGTGTAATATTTATTGCTTCACTGTAGCTAGCTTCATTTTCTATGTAAGGCAATGAGATCCTGGTGTCTCAATTTAGTGTATTGCTCATAAACAGCAAAAAGAAGTTCATTTGGCAATGTTTCAGCTTGACTCTTGAGATAAAGCATCAATTTCTCTGTCTATTGGTGCTTGTGCATGGGTCATAACCACAGCTGGTTCATCAACACTGTCGATTGGCAACCAATTATCAATGTCTTCATCAACATAGGAACAGCCATCAATATTTTCAAAAAGTCTATAAAATCTTCTTCCATGCTTACATTTTCTTCTTCTGCAATCCTGTTTTTGGCAAGTCACAAACACCAGGCCACAATTTTTTTCACAATGTTATCAAGTTTCTTTTCCAACCTAATCCCATAGATATATTGAGTGCAATGAATTTACCCATTGGCAAGAGAATTTGAGTAACGTACCTAATGAGAATAGCAAGCCTTCATTTACTACATTAAATATAATTTGTTTTTCAAAATTGATCCAGTAAACAAGGTTTTACAGTAATTAAAAAAAATTAAAAGAATTGGCTCTTCTTTCAAATATGCAATGCGGTGATTTTTTTCTAATTCCTTCACACTTTTTGATGTTTTTATATGATTTTTTAATATAATTTCTTTACTTTTTAGTGCAATTTCGTGTTGGAGGGCATTCTTTTAACATTATTGTTTATTTACTCACCACGTAATGTAGCAATATTGAGGAATTCAGTGCAGCCAAACTACGCTTGTTTCTCCACTGAACACAATGCAGCCAACAGTATTACTTGTCCCGAAATTACACCATCTAGCAGACTATCACGCGGTCAAATTTTGTTACTCATGCATTGCTTTGCACATAAACAATCCTATGACATGATGATAATGGAGTGCTCTGTAGAAAATACATGTATGAGTTCACGGACTGTATCGGACTGGTTCGGCTACTGCCGTGAAGTGTGCATGATGACAAATGACACCAAGTATACTGCAAGGGGGAAAATTGGCGGTCCCAGTCACGTCGTTCAAATCAATGAATGCAAAATAGGACGATGCAAGTTTCATTGTGGACGCTGCAATTAGACTGTAGAGTGTATTTGCATCCCTCCTGTTGTTGGGGCATATCGTCATCTGCACCTTATTCGTTTCCACGTCAATCATTCCCAAGATCCAGTTGCCCTCTACGACGCGCCCATGATGAAACTTGTGTCATCCTATTTTGCATTCATTGATTTGAACGATGTTACCGAGACCGCCAATTTCCCCCCTTGCAGTATGCTTGGTGTCATTTGACATCATGCACACTTCGTGGCAGTAGCCGAACCAATTCGATACAGTCCGTGAGCTCATACATTTCCTACGGAGCACTCCATTATTGTGTCATATGATTGTTTATGTGCAAAGCAGTGCATAAGTAACAAAATATGACTGGGCGATAACTTAGCCTGCTCAAACCATATTCATTTCCACACGGACTACGTCACATGTCTGGGACATTTTTGCATAGGTTGGCTACAAGTTTTACATATCTTTCTCATGTTGGCTGCAACGCGAGAACCGGCTTGGTCGTCTGCTTGCGCATGTGTATACGTGCACCTTTGGACTTAGAAAATATTCTCACATCGCACAAAAGAAAGTTTCCCCAAAAAATTAAATAAAATAAACATTCCCATTGAGGATTTTGAATCTATATTATATAAATGTAAAAGGTCAAAATACACTTTGCACACTAACTCACCTGTATAAATATAAAGACTAGGTTTATACTCAGATGAAAGCCAGAGCTTTGTGCATTGTCAGTGGGAGACAGTGTAGCTGTACTTATACTGGAAACATCTATCTGCTTGATCATGCATCCTGCAGTAAGCAGAATCAGGGAAATCCATTGCTGTGAACTGAGCTGCTTTTTAAACAGAATCTGAAATAAAGTTCACATGCAAGTTCACCATTGTACTTCATATTAATTATATAAACACTTATAGAAATAGTTTTATTATATTACTTTGTTGTAGATAGAAAGGGAATACATACACTTTAAGTGATAGTTAAATTAATATAATTCTGAATCTAACTAGTACTCAATGCTCCACATACTGCTACTAGTGTTTACCTAGTATTACCTAAACATTGTATCATAGTCCTTACTCATACGAATGATTAGTTAAATGTTTTAAATCTGGTCAATATGTGATAACTTTATATGGTCAAGAGATAAAAAAATTAATGTTTTCCCATTTGAGAAAAGCGTAAGAATTGGAAAATTCAGAAGAGGAACATCTCAGAAATGGTTTACCTTCACCCTCTCACTCCCCCCCAAAAAAACAAATTGTTTGCTTTTAACAAGATTTACATTTTTGTGTAATAACATTTTGTGTAGATAGATAGAATCAACATGAAAAATTCAATGCCATAGCCGGGATTTGAACCACGGATATCCTGGTTTCTGTCCAGTCGCTCTAACCCATTGAGCTGTCATGGCCAACTTGCCGTCATGACATTAAAAATCTCCATTTGACTCGTATATTTCCCCGGTAAACCACTGGGTTCTCATATTCGAGATACACCATTTGTGGTGACTTACTATCGTAAGTACTTGAGTCCCAGGCTTCATCATTTAACTCTTATTATTTTTAGCTAATTGATGGAAATTAATCATTTCTTTATACTAGCCGTATATAGGCTAAGGTTTTTGATAGACAGTCAACATGAAAAATTCAATGCCATGGCCGGGATTTGAACCAAATCAACCACGAGATCTGTGGTTCAAATTCCGGCCATGGCATTGAATTTTTTATGTTGACTCTGCCTATCAAAGACCTTAGCCTATATACGGCTAGTGTGAAGAAATTATTAATTTCCACCAATTAACTAAAAACATTTTAGGTATCTTACAGTTTACAAGTTATATAAAAGTCATTTCAAATGTAGAGAAATTAAAAATTTGCAAAACATTTTGCATGTAAAGGGTAGTCTGAAGTGGAGGGATTGTCTTGAAAATTATCATGGAAGCTTGATATTCATCTGGCCATATATATGCACCTTCTATTAAAATTGTTCTTTTAATTCAGAGGAACTCAAAACAGTGTGATGTGCTGGTATTTAATTTCTGGGAGGAATGCAATATCTTCTTTGAGTGTGTATGTCAGAGAAAGCCACAATTGACGAGAAACACTCTGCTGTAAATACATTCTATCAAGTCACAACATGGGCAAATAGTTACACACCTATTTTAATTTCTTAGATTTCTAGTTCTGTTCATTCCATTTGTTCTGCCTTCCTCTGCCTGTACAGCACTTTCTAACAAAACTATATAATCACTGGTTCTTCATATATTTCTATAACCTAATGGACTATGCCACCAAGGGGATTCGGTACAGAGGTCCAAACTTGGTCTGTTGTAACTATGCACCCAAGCGGGGCACCCTGGAAGAAAGGATGAGGAGAGAGGAGACAAAGGAGAGCTTCTCAAGGAACCTTGACATGCAGAGGGCAGGTTCCCTATAACTGACCAGTTGGAAACTTTCCAGTAGACCAGAGCAATCAGTATCCCACCCACCATGGTCCGGAAACGGCCCCACCAGACTGGGTTCGGAGATTGGAGGCCATCCTACTGGAGCAGAAAGCCTGCCATGCAGCACCAAGATACAGCCGACACTTCTTCCCTAAAGAGACCACCATATGAGAGATGATGTGAAATGATAATGGAGTTGCAGTGGAGGGACAGGAAATTTGAGGGATATAATTAACCTAAACAGTATTCACCTTGCAACCAGGGATAAACCCCAGGAAAACCCATGGGTTAGGTATGTCATGGGAATTGAACCCAGACCTCCCGAATACGGACCAAGGACGAAACCGCCTGAACCATCCCACTCGGTTACCCTAATGGACTCACATGCCTGGTGATATGTATTCAGACTGGCTGCCAAATGTTTCAGTGACACACTCAGGCCCTGTGATAGTGGGAAATGAAAACAACCCTCAGTGATTGTGAACATTTATCATAAAAACTATTTGTAGTCAGTTTATTGACACTCGTCACTTACTTTTTTATATTATCGAGGGACTAGTTTAAAAGGCCATTAGCTCCATATTCAACCTCTTTCCAACTAGCATCTGTTGTCATCTGCTCTCCTCTCTCTGGTGGTGGAACTATGAACTTCTTTATCAAATTATTTACTGGTGGGATTTCGAAGTTCATTATGCGGTCCTTATTTTTCCATGTGAATATGTTCTCCCATGTTGTCAGTTTATTTTGGTTTATCATCCCTTTTAATAATTTTGGATTTGGATCAGTCATGATTTTCGTTCCAAAAGTGAAATGCTACTGCTGACTTATCTTTTTGTTTCTATCTGATGTTTCTAAAGTGCTCTTTGACTCTGGTTTTTAGATTTCTTTTAGTTTGACCTATGTAGCATTTTTCACAGTTTCCCCCCAGGGGCCTACTTCGGTAGGTACGGGTTTGGCGCACCCAGGGTCCTAAGCCAACAGTCTCCCTCGTGTGGGCTCCTCTTCGTGGTTGAGGGAGACGGTCAACAGGCCCACCCACGTGTAGGCCGTACGTGGAGACCCGTGGAGAAGGTTTTTAGATTCTTGTCTAGTTTAGAGTTTAGGATTTAGTGAACAAAATTTTTAGTAGGTTTTGATTGATGTTTTTTATGTACGTGTATTTTTAATAGGTTTTGTTACACTTGTATAGTTTTTAGAAAGTTTTATATCTGGCTTTTGCCATGACTAGTTTTTTAAAGGGCGCTGATGACCGGCGTAGGTAAGCGCCCTTATATATATATATCTTCATCATCATCATCATTTCACAATGTTTACAACTTATTTGGTATATTCTGGATCTGTTAACTGATGGGATTTCATCTTTTGTTTTTGAATTTAGCAATTTTAAAACTGAGTGTCCATTAGTAGGTGACAAGATTATATTTTGTTCCTTAAAGCCATGGTAGCACAAGGGTTAGAGCGACTGGATGGAAACCAGGAGATTCGTGGTTCAAATCCCGGCCATGGCATTGAATTTTTCATATTGACTCTATCTATTATTAAATGTTTTGGGGAAATATGTGAATGAACTGAATATGCTGTTGCTTTCTTTTTCTTTTGTAAATGTGGTTGCTTCCTTAATGATTTTCTTTAGTTTAGCTTTTCTAATTTTCTTAAACACCAGACTTTTGTTGTATCCATTTTCTTCTGCTATGTGTAGTATGGTTTCTTGTTCTTTGAAGTATTTTTCTTTATCCATGAGTATATTGACTAGTCTTGCGTAAGGCTGTTTATTATTGCATGCTTATGTATAATTGGGTTGTAGCTATTATTTTTTATGTAATTTTCTGAATGTGTTGGTTTTCTGTAAATTCCAAATGTTATTTTTGTGTTATTCCTGATGATATTTAGATCCATGAAAGAGAGTTGCCCATTGACTTCCTTTTCTATTGTGAATTTGATAGTCCTTCCTTGCACACTGAGTAATTTTAATGCATCATCTAAACGTTTATTCGGTACTATTGCAAGTATGTCGTCAACATATTATGTACACCAAACTTTGAAGATCCATGGGAAGGCCTTTTTAATTTGGGTTTCAAATACACTCATAAATAAGTTTGCCAAAAAATAAAAAGTGGGTTGCCCATTGATAACCCTGATTTCTGTTTGAAGTGTTTTCCATTAAAGCTGAATAAGTTTTGTTCAATGCATATTTTTGTTAGTGAAATGTATTCTTCTACTTCTATTGCTTCCATTTCCATTATAGTTAGCCAAACCATAATAGATCCCCCACCAATTTTTACTGTAAGAGTACACATTGCTGGGCCATCCTTTCCCTTTCACATTGGCAAACAAATATGCTCTTCCTGGAGTCAGAAAGCTCGAGCATTGATACATCTGTGAATAACACTTTGTTCTGTTCTTCAAGTGTTAATTACAATAATTTCTAGTCCATTTGAGTCTTTTCTTTTTATTTATGGGCTTCAGAAGGGGCTTCTTTGCTGCTACACATCCTTTTAAGCCCACACCAATCAGTCTCCTTTTTACTGTTGCAGGAGATATGTTTTTCTTGTTTATTTCTACCAATTCTGTGCAAATTTGTGACACTGCTTTCAATCTATTCTTCTTACTGGTAATTCTGATGAATTTATATCACTTATATACACATATAACAATTTGTAACTTAAAACTTCACTTATCTTATAAGTAATGATGACACTTTTCTTATAAATTGTCCAGGATCACGATTTCATGGAAACTTTTCCACATCCTCAGCTGGTTGTTTCCATGAAATCGCAATCCTGGACAATTTATAAGAAAAGTGTCATAATTTCTTATAAGATAAGTGAAGTTTTAGGTTACAAATTGTTATATTTGTATATATTTGTTTGCTTCACTGTTAATAGCTTCATATTTTATGTATTTATCATCACTTGTTTTACAAGGTTGTCCTGGTTGTGGTCTGTCCTTATTGCTACCTATTGTTGCCTGGCAGAAAGGCATGCTTTGCAACCCTCCTTATAGACACACTATATTGTTTTACAATCTGGTGAATTGATAAACCTGCTTGTCTTAGTGCTACAATTGCTGCACATTTTTCTATTGATATCTCCACTCTTGGAGCCATACTATATTCACAGTCAACTGTCACTAAGAATTAAAATGAAGGAATCAAATAGTATGTATTTTAGTACTGATTGAAGTACACGACATACATCACAACACTACAGGGAACAACAAAGGTGCATGGAATGGGCCTTCAGTTGTCAACTAGGTAAACAAAAAGATAACTACTACTTATGTACATAACATTCTTTTAGGATATTATTGCATCTAGATTAACATAGGCACATAAACCTAACATGTTTACAAATGTTGTATTATTCCTTTGCTTACTCTACTGTAAACATGAGATTGTACTGCATCTGCAGAAATTACTAGGTATATTGAAATTAATGAGCGGTAATGTTTATCTCCAATCTTCTGGAAAAGTCCATAGAAGTTCTCTTTATTCTGGATGACTTTTGTATAACTGAAAAAACTGTTAAGAGATAGACAAAATCTTACTATACAAAAAAATGTAAATGTCTTTAAAACACACAAATTATGCCAAATGCATTTTATAAATACGTGAACCATTTCAGAGATATTCTTCTTCTTTACGTTATCTCTATTATACCACTTATCGTGGTGTTAGGGGATTCTTGTTCCTCTACCCAGTAGGTTTGGGTCTGAGGAATTTCTGCACTGATGAATTTCATTGAACAAGTGTATGAAACACTAGATAGTAAACAACTAGGGATAGGCATTTTTTTAGATCTTACAAAGGCGTTTGACCTGGTTAATCACAAACTTTTACTAGAAAAATTATCCTCATATGGCATAAGGGGGTTAGCTTTAGATTGGTTCAGATCTTATCTGGAGAATAGAGAGCAATCGGTGGAAATTGAGCATTTTGATAGCGAAACGAGTGAAGTTAAAACTCAGATTTCAAGTAGCGCTATAATGAAATATGGGGTCCCTCAAGGTTTGGTGCTTGGACCTCTTTTATTTATAGTGTACATTAATGATTTGGCAGATAATGTAGAAAATAGAACCAATATAAATGTTACACTTTTTGCAGATGATACAAATATTTTTATCAAAGGGGTGAATAAGGAAGGGGCAGATGTACATATTGAAAATAATCTAAAATATATTCAAAAATGGTTTAGTGCCAATATGTTAATATTGAGTAAGGAGAAAACAGCAGCCCTAAGCTTCTATAATAAAATGAGTGGAAGTCAATTGTATCCAAAATTAATGCTGGGACAAGACCAAATACATTACGTACAAACTATCAAATTTCTGGGACTAATACTAGATGAAAATTTAAATTGGGAAACTCACATAGAGGCATTGACGAAAAAGCTTAGTAAAATGTGTTTCTTAATGAGGGCGATTACAGGCATGTCAAGCTTGAAAGTTCGGAGAATAGTGTACTTTTCATATATACACAGTTTGTTGGCATATGGTATAATTTTTTGGGGAAATTCTAAAGACAGTATAAAAGTATTCAGATACCAAAAGAAAATAATTAGAATCATAGCAGATGTCTCAAGCACAACTAGTTGTAAGCCATACTTCAGTAAATTAGGTATCTTACCACTGCCAAGTATATACATATATGAAACTCTTGTACATATGAAAGCAAGCCTAAGTTTATTCAAAACAAATTCTGAAATTCAAATACACAACACTAGAACAAAGAATAATTTATTTGTGAAGTCACACAAAACAAAGATGTATGAAAATAGTTTCACATATGCTGGCTTACATCTTTACAATAAGCTACCTGAATCTATAAAAAAGATTGAATCACAACATCAATTTAAGAAATTGTTATTAAACTTCCTTAGAGCCAATAGCTTCTACAGCGTGGATGAATTTTTAAATTTGTAAATATTTAGTTAGCTACCTTAATTATAAATATTGTACTTAGTTTTTAGTTCTTAGTTTTTAATTTGACGTGTCCTATAACATGTACATGTTTTAATGGATGAATCAATAAATCAAATCAAGCTTTGGATCAGATAGAGAACTAGGATGGGTAATCAGCTGATGCCTGGAGCAAGGGTGAGAGAAGTGAATGATATTATGAGGGGAAGATGAATGACAGAAAAGGTTATGATGGAGCAATTAGTGGAATGATAGCAGGGGAAACCGCAGATCCCAGAGAAAGCCCACTGCAGCACCATGATGTCCACCACAAATCTCAATTTGCGATCACCTGGTACTGAACCTGGGCCATCTTGTTGGGACTTGTGGTCTAACCACTTGACAGTGTGCAGAGATAGTCTTTGTTATTTGACTTTCACAGTACTGTGTGGTGCAGTATTAGCAGTGACAGAATGATACAATATATTTTCTTTAGGAAATAACAATGAGAGGTATGTGCAATACATTCTGCAGCTCTTTCATGACCATTTAACTGAGAGAGAACAGGTTTTGTAACTTTTCAGTAGGATGCTGTGATGGCACATACAGCCAGCCTTTCCTTATAGGAAGTTCAAAGTGTTTCAAGATAGTTATTACTAAAGCACAGAGCCATGTAAGGTTACATACCAATTAGGTTAGTTGGACACAATATGAATGACATCACTGGTATCATGCAGCTATCGAATTTGCAGTGTGCCGTATCAAACTGTAGATGCCTGCAGATGCTTATGTGCAAAAGTAGCTGCAGTAGAACCCATGTGTACTAAAGTTACGGCATATTGATTAATAGTGTGTGTTTTAGCTATCACTAACAATATATGACTATCATTCTCCCCAATTTAACCTCCTGCACTTTTATCTTTGAGGGAGGCATTAAAATGGAAAGTGCACAAAATCAATCCACACACTTTAGAGAACTTAAAAATAACATTCATTAAGCAACTGACGCAACTCCACTGTACAAGAGCACTGTTTTCCTAAGCGAATGGCAGAAATACTTGAACAATGAAGGGAAGCAGTCCCAACATTTCCTTGTGAACAGTTTACTTTTCTTTTTAAACATTTATATTATGTATGTCAGAAATAACTTACTCAACAAATCATACTATATTTAATGTGGACTTCCTGTCATCCACAATGCCAAACAGCAGCCGGCTTCGCCATGAAACCGACTGTGTGAAGGACTGTTCATCCCATAATTTGAATTGTCTATGAACATATAAAACATAATGCTAAAGGAGTACTGACCTGGAAGATAATCCCAGTAACCACCACTCTAAACTGAAGCAACAGGTAATACGTAGTGGGATCAAATGCTGATAAATTAATGAAGGCCAGATTGTTGTATAAACAATACAGAAATGCAGGAACAAAATACAACAGCATAACTGAAATGAAAGTTTAATTTACTGATTTTATTCACAAATGAATACAGAAAAAATCACATAAAATAACTCCAGATTTATTTTGCCAGCCAATTGTCTGCTTATGATGCAAGTTTATCACACAATAGCATTGTAATGAAAGCTACAAGACAGTTGAAGCATAACTGGAATACATGAAAATCTAAAAAAGTAAAATTAGTAACCCTAGGTACATATAATGTTTTATCACGTTTTATCTTGCAACTTGATGGTTAAGAACACAGAAGATTATAATGATGGATAATCCTTTTGCATCCTTCCATTCAGAAATAGTAATTAACGTGCAAATGGTCACTTAATTTCACATCCTAGATATGAACACTTCTATACCTCCCTTTTGAGATAAAGGACACATTGAATTAATAATACTCACTCATGTAAACAGACTATGGCAAAGGCTGAATAAATCTGAAGATATTTTATACAGGTTGTTAGGGGTATGAGTGTGCAGATTTCACGAGCTGAGAGATTCAAATATGATGAATAATACAGTCCCATAACAATTTCATTTATTTTGAAATATAAAGGAGATAAGTGAACATTACAAATATTTTATCTTCACAGTCTAGCAACAGAGCTTATGTTTTAGTTAATTGATGGAAATTAATCATTTATCCACACTAGCCGTATATAGGCTAAGGTTTTTGATGGATAGAGTCAACATGAAAAATTAAATGCCATGGCCGGGATTTGAACCACGGATCTCCTGGTTTCCGTTCAGTCGCTCTAACCCATTGAGCTACCATGGCCAACGTGCCGTCCTGACATTAAATTCTCCATTTGACTCATATATTTCCCCAGTAAACCACTAGGGGCTCTTGCATTTGAGATACACCGTTTGTGGCGACTTACTATCATAAGTACTTGAGTCCCAGGCTTCATCATTTAACTTTTATTATTTTAGTTAATTGAAGGAAATTAATCACTTCTCCATACAAGCCGTATATAGCCTAAGGACTTTGATAGATCAGGTCAACATGAAAAATTCAAACGTGGTTCAAATCCCGGCCATGGCATTGAATTTTTCATGTTGACTCTATCAAAGACCTTAGCCTATATACGGCTAGTGTGAAGAAATGATTAATTTCCATCAATTAACTAAAATAATAAGAGTTAAATGATGAAGCCTGGGACTCAAGTACTTACGATAAGATGCCACAAACGGTGTATCTCGAATGTGAGAGCCCCTAGTGGTTTACCGGGGAAATATACGAGTCAAATGGAGAATTTAATGTCGTGATGGCAAGTTGGCCATGGTAGCTCAATGGGTTGGAGCGACTGGACGGAAACCAGGAGATCCGTGGTTCAAATTCCGGCCATGGCATTGAATTTTTTATGTTGACGCGATCTATCAAAGGGGTGGGGTACTTTCGTTTTAAGCTGTTCAACCATATTCAACAAGATCTAAACCAAAAGCTGCACAAAAGCTATACAAATATAGTCTGATATCAGATATAGTCTGATGAAGTGATAACAAAGATAGAAAATTCAACTGTTAGTTACAGAAATATTTCCATCAGGCGTATCGTGTAAAATTAAATCAAATCCACATATTTGTTAAACAAAAAAAAATTTTTAACTGCAACTTCAACATCTAATTACAGTAGATGCTCAAAATGTGCTCTATTGTACTCTTTTCTATGACCGTTGGATTTGCAATTCTCCAACTGGGAAACTATCCCAAAGTCTTGAGCTTCATAAGAGTTGCAGTCGATTTTGCCATAAGCAAGAAGCATACTCTTGATATGTAACGGCTGTCATACATAGTTCTGAATGTATTAGACAGTTCTGAAGCACTAACACGATCTGCTGTTGTGCCAAATGTTGCAGCAGGTAGTTACTCCTTACATTCCTGACATTCCATTCTAAATGCATGGCAATGTTGCAGGTTTGCCAGCATAAAACTACAACTTAATTGCCAATGATGTGCAGGAATCTATTTCATATCATTTTGTGGCTAAATGAATCATTTTAACAGACGATACAAAATAACTCATCTTTTCTAACTCTAACTCATTATCTTAATTACAAAAGTAAATTATAAAGGTGTTATGACATATTCGCAAACAAAACTTTGATCATTTTATTTTTTATTTATGCAACC
The DNA here is from genome assembly GCA_030765055.1 of Mantis religiosa. Classification (NCBI taxonomy): domain Eukaryota; kingdom Metazoa; phylum Arthropoda; class Insecta; order Mantodea; family Mantidae; genus Mantis; species Mantis religiosa. The sequence goes on along the minus strand of CM060951.1, from coordinate 27,122,338 downwards.
ATGCACTTTAGACGAAAATGGTACAGGAACTTATTTCAGCTTAAAATCAGGAAGTTGCTGTTGAAGTCTGTGCACTCATACTGCTAACACCTTGTATACAACAATATAGAGTTGGATTAAAAGTCCTAAAATTATTGCAAATTATAAAAACATTGCTCAATTAAAAGCCTGTTAGTGTAATTTCCATTTATATTGGCAAACAACGACAACACAAAACCATGTTAGGCAAACTTTGAAAGACAGTATCAGAACTGAAAAATAAATTGGCATAGCCAGCATCATACAAACATGTTGCCATGGTAGCTCAGTGGTACAATAGCTATGCATAGAGAGCATGATCTGCACTTCAAATCCCAGTTATGGATTCAACTTTTCAATTCTGATTCTACCTTCCGATGTTAATGTAGTTTATTGAACTAAATTATATACCTTTGTACAGAATGAAGGCTCTACTTTGGTACTCATGTGATCATTTAAGTTTGGAAGCATACATGTACAGGCAAGAAACCGAGTTCTTTAAAGTATCATTCTGCAGGATTTGCTTCTTAAATACTGCATGCACAAAAAGCAAATGTACTTCTACTATGAAACTATGGATTGTACATATTTAGCATAATGCTGATACAGAGCAAATAATATTAGCATATAGCAGATAACACAGGACTCAGCATCTTAACAATTTAGTATTACAGTTCATTAAGCATCTTTGAATTTAAAATAAGACCTGAAGCTTTCCTGACGATGAATATGCTCAAGTTGTTCTGGGGAAGCAAGTCAGGTGAAAAAATGATTAGAAACCGACGTTGATTAGATTATGATTACATACATGGGAGAGATGCACACTCCCGAAACGTCGATTTCTAATAGTTTTTTCACCTGGCTTGCCTCCCGAGAACAACTTGAGCATCTTTGAATTTACTTTTTACTATTGCAACCTGTCTTCTATTGGTCAGTTAGGACTCAAACAACCCTTCTTATACCATCAAGATACATGGCCACTTAAAAGAAAGGAAACTAAAATAATTCTATTCAATGCTCTATTTCACAGTAAATTTGCACCGAAGTTTCCAAATGTGACTGTAAGACCTTGCTCTCTTCAGGAACATTGTATATCCAGCTGATAGGTTACATAGATTCCTTTAGGAAATGAGAGCACTGTTAAGAAAGCAATATGACATTGTGTGTAAAGATTAGGGCAGCGACATTGGAGTGGTTGCGTGTGTTGGGAGGCACCTGGTAGTGGACTGATTTCAATGGGAGGGTTGGGCACATCGTACGTTGAGTCACAGTAATTGACACACGGAGTTCACGCAAACATGATGCCAAAAGGAAAGGTTATGAACATCCACCTGTTTACGAAAGTATATATTTGAGTATGGGGAACATGTTTTCTCTATTTTTCATGAAAACCTTTATTGAAAAACTTGCAACAAAATACTGCTCATAGTAAACCAGTAACGTGCTACAACATGTCAGTACAGCAACACATAGGTGTTGTGTTGCAAAATGTGAGAATTCCTCGCTACAACAAGACATACTTCCATTAAATCAAACAGCATTTATTTCTACCGATATTCCCTTACACAAACTACAGTATACAAAGTTGCGTGCTTTTTTAGAAAAGTACACTGACAAACCAATTCCACATTCTACGACTTTATGTAAGTACTATGTAAAAAAAATGTTATACGTGCAATGATGGTGTAAGAATGAACCTAAATAACTGCAACATATGAGTTTCAATGGATGAAACAATGGATGTCATTGGGTGATTTGTGGTAAATGTGGTTGTTGGAGCACTGGATGCAGAAGGCCCCATTGGATTGTACCTTCTAACAAGTGACATAGTCAGTGTTGCAAATTATTCTACTATAAGTGCAATATTTGACAATGCCATGAAAATACTATGGCCATCAGGTGTCAAACACGATACACTACGACTGCAATATCATACCCTGGCACCTGTATAGCCATTTGGACACTGCCATGCCGCGTTAGTGACCTATAACCCTTATTGCTGTAACCTGATCCTTCCTATTCTAGATGATATCTGCACGTTCCCGCCCTGATGTCACAGACCTAGTAAAGATGGTTCACATCATGTCTATCCTCTCACACATAATCATCTAATACAAAAATGCTTGTATAGACTGGACGAATTGTAATTAAATGTATATAACTGTTTATTTTGACGTATCCGACAACATGTAAGTGTTATTATGGATGAAAATAAATTATTATTATTATTATTATTATTATTATTATCTTACCTAAACTGGCACCATCCTTATTTTACATGGCAATGTAAACAAAAGTATGTGTATATGTGCAACATCATGGCTGTTTAGCACTGTAACTCACTGCGGATGAAGAATATAGTTCAAAATATAGTTCAAAATTTTTTCAGCTTTAATGGACAGATCTATAAACAAAAAACAGGCCTAGCTATGGGCAACCCATTGTCTCCCTTCTTGGCAGATTTATTCATGAGTGCTTTTGAAACACATATCACAAAAACTTTTCCAAATTATTTCAAAGTGTGGTTTCGCTATGTTGACGACATTTTTGCAATAGTACCTAAAAAACTCATACAAGATGGTCTTAAACTTTTGAATATACAAAATCCAGCTATAAAATTTACATTGGAAACAGAAGAGGATGGTGTGCTCCCCTTTTTGGACATCAAGATCAAAAAAATGAACAACAAACTCACCTTTGGTATTTACAGGAAACCGACACACACAGATAATTACATCAAGAACAACAGTTTCAACCCAAAACAACACCAACATGCCATTTTCAACAGTTTAATCTTTCGGATGATCAACTTTCCACTAAACAGAGAAGATTATCAAGAAGAATACCTACACATAAAAAAGTAGCTATATCCAACGGTTTCAACCCAAATTTAGTAGACAAAACTGTTAACAGACTCAACAAAGCTAAGAAAATAAAATAAACCACCACCCTAGAACCTACAGGAGAAAAAGAGAAAAAACTTTTTAAAAAATTCACCTTCCACCCATCAGCCTATAACAAATTCCAAAAAATCTTCTCAAAACACAACATAACTCTTGCACCTCAAAATAGGTTTAATATCAGAAATTTGTTAAAAGGCCCTCCCAAAAATTCAATCACTACCAAAGAAAAACCAGGAATCTATGAGATCAAATGTGAAACTTGCCCTAAAATTTATATAGGAAAAACAAAAAGAAATATTAACATCAGAACTAAAGAACATTAAAAATGGTGAAACAGAAAAATCAGCAGTGGCTTTTCATTTTTTGAATACTAGACATGACATCAACTTGGAAACATCTCTAATAAAATACGTTAATCACCCCATAGACCTTTCCGTATGGCAAAAAATCTTCATCCACAAAAATCGTCATAGTCATGAATTTTGAAACTCCACCACCGGACATCTTTGACAAGTACATCACGCCATCTATTAACAAAACGGAGAAAGAGGAAACCACTACAACTTGCACTAGTCGAGTATCAGCTGATGATAGGAGCAAGAGCTCTTGAAACATGTCCTGTGAATAAACAGTGTGAGTGAAGAAATGTGTCAATATCTTCTCGATTTACTTTTGTACTAATATAGTTCGCATATCATTCTTAAAAACTTTACATCTAATGCAAAATATATATACATCATATTATTACAAATACAACAGTTGAACAGTAATTACTTAGTATTTTATTTGGTAAATGTCAGCATAATTTGTATGTATTAATCAGAGTGTATGCTGCGCTTGTGCAGTTTAAAAGAAGAATGATGTGGAAGAATTAGTTATAAAACAAGGCTGCTTCAGTGCAATATGTGCAACATCACAGCAGCAAATCATTAAAACTGTGAAAAACAAATTATACTGACTGAATAAAGACTAAAATTGAGTCATACCTTTTAAAACCTGTAACTTCACTCAAGTCCTTTTACAAAATCAGGAACGTTTTCGAAACTGTTGCAGTCTCATCATCAGCTGATTAGCGACTCATCACAGTTGGTTGTTGTCTGGATCTATTGTAATTGGCTCTCTCTCTCTCTATCTATCTCTCTCTCTCGGAAGATTCTTTACATAGGTTCATTGATGGCACATCAAAATTTAGGATATGTGGAATGTTTTTAATAATAATTTTTTTTTACCATGTTGTAAGTTCAAGTTTTGTTGACGATGGTATTAGTAGTTTGATCTCCTCTCTGATGTGGTGGTTATCATTCCACTTACCACCCTTGGGCATTTCCGAAGTTTGAACGAATATTTAAAGTTTATGACAACAAACTAGCACAACAAAACAGATTCTCACTCAAGAAATTGTTAAATAATCCCTTAAAAAACACGATCCCACCAGAACAAAAATCAGGCATATATAGGATAGACTGTGAAGACTGTGACAAATGTTATATTGGTTTGACAAAGAGAAATTGAAGACATGCTTGGAAAAACAGGCTAACCCTCAAAATAAAAGATTTTGCGATAAGTGCTGCCCTCTGTTGCTACCTTTTCTTGTGTCGGTCTATCCTCCAGCAATCATATAACACTAAATAGAGAGAGGTGAAGTTCTTGTGTTTCGTGATATCCTTTTCATATAATGTCAAAAACGGGTTAACCTGTTCATGCTCTGTACCTGTCATCTAGTGGCACTAGAGAACCTGCCTCTAGTGGCAGGAGAACCAAATGATTGTATCCTTTCAGTTTAACTATCATTATATTTTATGAAACCAGCATAGTTTTAGTTATAAGAATAAATCGATACATGGAAAATAGGCAAGTATTTAGCCCACTTCATAAGTAATAACTACCATAAACCGTAGTGCTTAAACAGTGCGTTATGTTGGTAAACACTACTGTGAATGTAAACAATGGCGGAACTAGTACCCGGTCATACATTTGTGCCTTGTGATCGTGACTTCGGCCTAATAGAGAAAAAGAAGAGGCAAGCAGCTTACATTTATGTTCCAGATCAGTGGATGGGACTAGTGAGAAAAACCATTGCAAAGAATCCTTTTCACATTTTCAAAATGACAATTAACATGTTCATCTCTGCGAAGCCTCTTCTCAACAAAGTACAGAAAAGAACAGCTTCAGAATCTGGGCAAAGGGTACTCTTGAGCAAGGTGACATGCATGAAAGTATTTTAAGACCACCCCTATAAGTTATATTTTAAATACACTGGTATTGAGGATTACGACACTTTAGATATTCGAAGGAAAATAATATCTGGCAAACCCTCCCTTACTTGTGTGACATTTCCTCCAAATTACAACGGTCCAAGACCTATAAATCCTGAAAAATTAAAGGCCTTACAGGATCTGATGAATTATACCCCACCAATTTATCATGAGTACTATAAAACTCTTAAATCTGAGACCACAGCTTCTGAGAATATTACTGATAAAGCATTTTTTGATCAGACTGATTACAGCTAAAATGCTTGTACCTAGTTTCCAAAATGATATACTTATTGAAAAGTGGAATAATCCAAAGTGTACCATATATAAATATGTCAAAAGACACACCTATTAGTTTCACCTAAAATTGTAAAATGTATATAGAACAAAACTTAAGTAAAAGCTGACAAAGGTTTGCACTTTATTTTCATTATTTTATTTTTATTGTTATTAGATCAGTCATGTTTTGGTTTCTATTAAAGATAACCCTGATTATATATACTGTATTCTTGAGACTCACATTCTCAGAAATGAAATAAAATAATGTTAAAATTTCTTTCAGCCTCATTCACAAAACACTTGTTTTCTCCATTTTTAGAAAATGTGGGTTAACCCGTTTTTCCGGGCATGTCTTCAATTTAAAAACTAGATTAACAGAACACTGTAGGAACATAAAATATAAACAAACAGAAAAATCGGCAGTTGCTTTTCATTTCTGAAATGATAACCATCACATCGAAGAGGAGATCAAACTACTAAAACCATTAATATATTATGAGTCGAACTAATACTCAGTGCTCCATTTATTGCTAGTATTTACCTAGAACTGTCTTTACACATTGGAATACTAAAACTATTGAACTTACAACATGGGGAAAAATTTCTATTATTAAAACCATTCCACATATCCTAAATTTTGATGTGCCATCAGTGAGTGGTCTACTGAACTTATGTAAAGAATCTTCCGAGAGAGGGAGCCAATTACAAGAGATCCAGACAACAACCAACTGTGATGAGTCGCTAATCAGCTGATGATGAGACTGCAACAGTTTCAAAAACGTTCCTGATTTTGTAAAAGGACGTGAGTGAAGTTACAGGTTTTAAAAGGTATGACTCAATTTTAGTCTTTATACATGAAATTAGCTTCACTGTAAACAATGCTTTTATTTACAACTATTCAAGTTATATTGACTGTGTTTTATAAGTTGTTGGAAAAATATCTGACTTTAGCAGTTGAGGATGTTAATTTATCAGCAGAATTAAGCAGTGTTTCAGTGCCAAATATCAATGCCGCTCGCAGTGAAGTTGTTTCCACTCCAGGAAAACATTGAGAAAGAAAGAAACTGGTTGTGGAAGATCAATGTAATGAATTTTCTTAAAGTGCTATTCGTTTAAAGTGCTTTGTGACATAAGTTTAGAATTCGTGAACAGGAACAAGAAAATGTTGCTTTTTATGCATTCCTTAGAACCTTCCTGAAACCCTACACCTTAAGTCTATTCCGAGAACTACAGGAATAAAAGAAAATATGCTGTGTGACATCTGTCATCCATGCAAGTAACAAAGAGTTAAAATCATAATACTTTTCACTCAACATCCGACAGGTTATTTAACTTAATGATATCAGATTTTATTCCATTGAAGCTAAGAAGTTTCATCTCATATGTACAGACCTGTAGTTATATAATCTAACAGTTGTATCACATAATGATTAAAAGAGCACAAATTAATATTAATTCTTTTGTTTTTGTTTATTAGATCATAGTGCCATTCAGAGCAGTTGTGTAAATGCTATAAAATTTAGATAATAAGAAACAAAGGTACTCACCCCGTGAATTTTGTGTACTTTCTTTCAGCAAAGATACAATAGAATGGCTAAAACAAAGCAAATTAACTTCAATTAGGAACATTTGTGAAACTTACGAGCAACAAGTTTTAAGAATATTTATCTTCATTTTAGAGACAAATCAAGTACATTATCTTAATCTAAAGCTCTTTCTATCACTTTTCAGTATAGTCTCCATTTCTTCAAACATATGTCTCTCATGACTTTGCAGGTTTGAAGAGACCTTAGGATGTCAGACTCAGGCTAAGTTGGTTAGGAGCTGGTCTAATCCCAAGATTGCAGGTTCAGACCAAGAGTTATTAAGAACAGTTGGACAGAGACTGGGAGATCCGTGGTTCAAATCCCAGCTACGGCATTGAATTTTTCAGTCTAACTCAACCCTTTGCACAGCTGTCCCACACACAGCTACTGTGGAAGAACAATTAATTTCCATCAATTAACCTAGTAGTGGTCCAAAGTATGAAGCCCTGAGACTTACACACTTACAATATAGTTAGTTGCCACAAAAGGTATACATCTCATTATATATGAGATCTCTAATGGTTTACCAGGAAAATGCGAGTTAGCTGGAGTATTTAGTGTCATGCTGGCAAGTTACCTTGGTAGCTCAATGGTTAAGAGCAACCACACAATGACTGGGAGATCTATGGTTCAAATCCCGGCTATGGCTTGAATTTTTCGTTTGACACAACCCTTTGAAAGTTATTAAGAATGTTCAAAAGCAATAGCCCGATATCAGTAGATTTACTGGCATTTAGAAAAGCTTCTGCAGGATGAAATTCCAGTACAATGGCGGTGTTCATAAGATCCTGGTAAATGACACTGTTAATAAACAAATTAAAAAAGACATCCTTATGACAGAACCCTATTGAGCTGCCAGCAAACATTGATGCACTGCTTTCTAAATATCCTTCACCATCTCAGTGTTAGCCTCTTATTAGAACCAAGAATATGTACCTGTAGAGTGCCATATAAGGACTGTAGGGAGAATTTCCCACCAGAAAGACCTTATCTTCTTCACAGTAACAGAAGCATATGAGGATGTGCATTATTTATTAGATAATTTAAATCATCCTGCAAGGTGCTCATCTTTGTAGTGCACGTACCTCATATTCCAGAGGTCCCAATTTGGACTTTCAGTCATGTAGGATAAGGTTATTCTGGGGTTTTCCCTTATCCTGAAAGATGAATGTCTGGTTAACTCTAAGTCTATGGACCCTGGGCTCATTTCAGCCATTTAAATCATTGTCCGATATGACTTAATTTTGGAGGACACAAATTAAAAAAAAAAAAAAAAATGTCCTGCTAAATGTTTACTATATAATTCACAACAAAGCTTCAAAAGTGTTTGGATATAGCCAGCAACATTTACAGTTTGTCTAGGTTCAAAGAAGGTTACAAGAATGTAATCCTCTAGATCCCAGAACACACTCCTAACACAATGTTCTTCATTAAATTTAAGGATGAGTCGATTAATGACACTAAACAACACTTACTTTTAAATTTCCTGGAACATGTTTTGGAGGCTACTTCCCTCCATTGTCAACCAGACATCGATTGGTTCTCTGTGGTGTAGCTGGCGATAATTTGTCAGAGGTCTCCTCTGGTGGCAGTTCGAGGAACTTGCTGAACAAATCTTTCTGGGGGATGTTGAAACTGCATACTTTGTTTCTATTTTTTGAAATAAAAATTTGTTTCCATGTGGACAGTTCTTGTTTTCCTGTTGTGTGTTTAAGTAGTTTTGGTTCTGGATTTATGTGGATTTTTTTTTTACCAAAAATGTGACAACAATTTATCAGTTTAATTGTTTGGATTGTGGTCAGGTTTATATTGGAAAGACAAAATGTAGTTTGGAAACCAGAAAGAAAGAACATTTTCGTAACATTAAATATAAACAAACTGATAAATCGGCCGTAGCAGATCATTTTTGGTCATTTAATCATGAAATAAATCCCGAAGTTAAATTATTAACACAATTAAATGGTCCCATAGAGTTAATAGTGTGGGAGAAAATATTTATTTTAAAAAATAAACATCGCATAATGAATTTTGACATACCAGCAATTGATTCTGTTTTTAGGTTTGTTTCGTATTCAGATGCTGGTAATGTTGGAAACGTGACATAATAAAAGAAAATAGCATGGTAACCGAGATTTTCTTAACAATGGAAAGTAAACTGAAGACGAAGGCAATGTGTCTTCGAAATCAATCTTTTCTAAAGAAGAAGGAATTATCAACTTCTTAAGTTAAGTGGAGACTCTGTTACAAATATTTTTATTTGTTTAACTGCTGAATTTTCTAATTGTTTGTATTTTATGTTCCTAAAACGTTCCTTTGCTCTTGTTTCTAAATTTCTTTTGGTTTTTCCTATATAAAGTTGACTGACTACAGTCACAACATTCAATTTGGTATTTACCAGATATTTTGTTAGATGGAATGGTATATTTGATGTTTGAGCATATTAGGTTTTTTAAGTAAAGGTTGACTGGTGCTAGTTGAATGTTCTGTTTTTTGAGTTCATCAAAGACCCATGGGTGGTAAGTGAATTTTTTGAACCTCATTTTAGTTTCTGTAGCTGAGAAAAGGTCCATTATGGGCCTTTGATACATTAAAAAAAACAGAACATTCAACTAGTACCAGTCAACCATTACTCCTTAAAAAACCTAATATGCTTAAACATCAAAGATGCCATTCCATCTAACAAAAAAATCTAGTACACACCAAACTGAATGCTGTGACCACAGTCAAATTTTATAGGAAAAACCAAAAGAAATTTAGAAACAAGAGCAAAGGGACACTTTAGGAACATAAAATACAAACAATTGGAAAAATCAGCAGTTGCCACACATTTTTGGGAGGAAAAAAAAAAAAAAAAAACACAACGTAAATCCAGAACCAAAACTACTTAAACACACAACAGGAAAACAAGAACTGTCCAAATGGGAACAAATTTTCATTTCAAAAAATAGAAACAGTATTCAATTTTGACATCCCCGGAAAGACTTGTTCAGCAAGTTCCTCAAACTGCCACCAGAGGAGATCTCTGACGTAATATCAGCAGCTACACCACAGAGAACCAGTCAATGTCCAGTTGACAATGGAGGCAAATAGTCTCTGAAACATGTTCCGGGAAAATGTAAAAGTAAGTGTTGTTTAGTGTCATTAATCGACTCACCCTTAAATTTAATTTATTACAACAACACTGTTTTCAACACTTACATGAAAGGAAAGTATACAATGTTCTTCGCTTGTTTCTTCAATGTTCATTTTATACTCTGGCATTTTGTTTCAGAACCAACTTCCATTGTCTGTCACAAAACCACCAACCTCATTTTTGGGTTGTTTCCGGATAACATCTTCTGTCTGTAAATGTGGGATAGTAACCTAGCTTTTCAATAATTTCTTGCACTACGCTCTGTCCTACTGACACCTCTTGTTAATAACTCATTCCTTGTTGTGTTCGAGGTCGTTTTGCCCAACACTGCACAAATTGTCCATAAACAAGCTGAAGTCTGAGGCAAATTTCAGCAGCAAATTTTTCCATGTTAATAGGAATTCACACTGTCCACAAAAACATCTACTTCTTGTGGTCACTGATGTCACAATATGGTAACATGTGGTATAAAATCTGTAGATTTAAGATCCTGCAGTTGCTTTTGTCATCACAAGGTTGGAATTTAAATTTTAATAATCATGATGATATGTATTTAAGGGCGATCAACTCAATGGTCATCAGCACCCTTTCAAAAACTGTATTTCACTTTACTATTCTTCCTTTGACTTAACTTATCTTTAACTTTGCTTTGGCTTTGCTCTGGCTCTGCTTTGACTTTGCTCTAGCTCCATTTGGCTTTGCTTTGGCTTTACTCTGAATTTACTCTTTCTCTGCTCTGGTTCCACTTTGGCTTTGTTTTGGCTTTACTCAGGCTTCGCTTTGGCTTCTCTCCGGTGTCACCTTAACCTCACTCTAACTCTGCTCTAAAATCACTGTAACTTGAGTCTGGCTAGGTTCCGGCGCACCTTCAGTCCCTCTCTGCCTTCGCTCTGGCCTCACACTAACTTCATTCTGTACCTTAACTCTGGCTTCGCTCTGCCTTTGCTCTGGCTAGGCCCCAGTCACCACTCCGGCCCCGCTCTGGCTAGGCCCCGGTCACCGCTCTGGCTTGGCTCTGGCTAGGCTCCAGTCACCACTACGGTGCCGCTCTAGCTTCACTCTGCCTTCGCTCTAGCTAGGCCCCGGTCACCGCTCTGGCTTGGCACCAGTCACCACTACGGTTCCGCTCTGGCTTCACTCTAACATTCTTTAACTTAGCTCCGGCTGGTCTCTGTCTTTGTTCTGGCTTGGCTCTTGCTGGGTTCTGGCCCCACTCTGGCCTCACACTAACTTCATTCTGTACCTTAAATCTGACTTCGCTCTGCCTTGACTCTGGTTAGGATTCGGCCACCACCCTGTTCCCGCTCTGGCTTCACTCAAACTCGAACTTCACTCTGTATTCACTCTAACTTGGCTCTGGCCAGGTTCCAGCCCGCCTCTGGTCCTGCTCTGGCCTCACACTAATTTCATACTGTAACTTAACTCTGGCTTGGCTCTGACTTCGCTCTGGCTAGGCTGCTGTCACCACTCTGGTCCTGCTCTGGCTCCGCTCTGGCTTTTCTCTGGCTCCGCTCTCGCTTTGCTTTGGCTATACTTTGAATTTAGTTTATTTAACTTAGAATAGGGTCAAATATGGATGTGGAGCTTGTTTGGGCATTTGGTATTAGTTCTCTCACCACTCAGAGGCACCCAATCAAGAGATATGGCTCAGAACCCCGGGATCGCCAATTACCGTACCTACCGCAGTACGCCCCTGGGGGGATTTTTAATAATAGGTTGGTCACAACTTTCTGTATAGTCCTCGTATGATCCTGGCTTGCTAGGTTTGGAGAGTAATGCAGTTGATACACAAGAAATGCTTCTGTCTGCAGATAATGGTATTGAACACAAATCCTGGCTTACTGAATTAAGTAATAAGTGGAGAAGACAAAATATGAAGAAAAATATCCCAAATTATGACTTTTTTTTTTTTTTCCAAAATATGAACATATGAATAAAAAATAATTATTAAATAAATATATTTTAAAGCCTAATAGCTTATAATTAAATGTTTCAGAGCAGGTTTAGTTCATTAGTTTAAAAGATTGCAAAGTTTTGCCCATATTTAATTATAAAATATCAAATAAAAAACTGCTTACATAAAGTACAAACATTAATAAACTATAAAACATTAACTTAAAAAGAAAAAAGAAAAATAATTTTGTGATTGGTATGTCCTCGGTTAATACCAAATTATAATATACCACTAAAAGCAATGGTTCAAAAAAATAAAAATTCTTCAAGAATAGACTGTTTAATTCGGTATATAGAGGAAGTATTATGTTTTCTTAACTAGTGGCTTTTGGGTTTTATAAATGTGTTTCTAAGAACACAGCCTAACAGAATATCTGAATCCCCAGCTCAATGATACTAGAAAATACTTTACAATTGAAACAATTTAAATGATTATGTAAATCTATGTAGTAATTTAAATAAGTAAAAATATATGTAATTTTGTAATTGGCTGTAGTAATAATTGTATGACGTAATGTGGTGACGTAGCATTAAATCGGCCAATCACAAAAGTAATATAGGAGTAACGATAGTTACGGAAAATCAATAATCTTGATAGGGATGTTCTGGAATCTGGTGAGTAATGAATAGTTGTGCAGGATCAAGAAGTTTATGTAATTAACAGAAGCTATTTATCAAGTAAGTAAGAATTTATCGATATGCGGGAGGTAGCCTGCAATTGACTAGGAAAGGAAGTTCAAGTAAAATGTAATCCAGGTAATACAATTAAATTGTTACAAAATTTGACTTCTCCGAAACTTTATTCCGAACCACGTCTGAAAATCAGAAGTAGCATGACTCTTATTTAATTAAACACAATCATCAAGAAACAACTCAAAATACAATGAATTAACCCTGTTATATCTGGCTTCTCGACTTGGGTCTTCGAAACAGTCAACGTGCTTCCCATCTTCAACATAGAAATACTGCTACATAATCCAATAAAAAAAAAGTAAAATGTAAAAAAATATGGAGAGCTTTATCACAACATGAAAAGTTTTGTTATGAGCAGTAATTACTCACTACAAAATACAAACATCTGATGTGTTGCACTTATTGCTCAAACTACTGAGGTTTATAATTTTACTTTCTCTACCTTGTAGGTCAGACAGCCTCAACTTACTCACAGAACTATGGGTAGCAGGGACAGTAACATAGTCTATGCTAGCAAGCAGGCATTGTGTTACAGTTGCTTGAGGCAAGAATAGCAGACACATGGCAAAATAATCCACAATTTGGCTAAACAAGCACTATCTCAGGAGAACACATTCTGATACATACGATTAAGTTGGGCCACTCTAATGTTTCCAATTTCATTTCTAATATTTTGTTTTAGTTCTTCCAATGTATAAGAACTGGTCTTGTAAAAATTGTCTTCTCAGGTTACCCCACAAGTAAAAATCACATGCTGTTAGATCACGGGAGCAACACCAGCAATAATCAGTATCTTCAAAAATCTCCCTAATTTTATTCATGGACTCTTCTGCTGTATGGGCAGTATCAGAATCTTGTTGAAACCACCCATATGATTTCTCTTCTTCCGCCAATTCATGATAAAATGGGGTCAAAATGTCATTTCGTTACCTCTCTGCATTTACAGTCTACTTGTAGAATATTAGACCAACTATGCATCTAGTGCTAATAGCACATCAAACTACTACTTTCCAATCATGATGAGAGATTTCTTGAATGCAGTGTGGAATATAATGCTTGTTTAGCCAAGCGTGGATGACATTTCTTACTTGTATAAGGTTGAAGCTGATTTTTCATATAATTCGAGAAATTCGTTAAAATTTCCATATATGGAGATGTAATGCAAACCTGGCCCTCTGAAATTAATGAAAAGGTTAAATCAAGATGGCTTTATTTATGACGCAACAGATTGCCTAGATTTATTATCATTCCAAGTCATGGAACTGTCCAGAAATTCAAACTTTGACGTCAAGCCAATCAAATTCAAGTATTGGTCCCTTAGCAACAAGACATGGTAGAATGAACCAATCCGAGTTCAGTAACAATTTTAAATTAATTTGATTTTCACTTGAGAAAGCTCATCCCTTAAGATTCTCTTGATGTGGTCAGACGTGCTATGGCTATTGTCTCGGACACAGACGCGTCGAAAAAGAGCATACTTAAATGATGAAGGGCAAGCTGTTGTGTTTACTACGCCTTTAAAATCAGAGAAGATGTTTATAAATCTTGTTTTAAAACATCGGATGAGTAAAAATACATCAAGAAAATAAGTTCTCAAAAAGTGAAGCAGTGTTTTAAAATCAATTTTGCTGCCACCATCCACCATTCCGTTGCTGGCGCGGTACCACTGCGTGAGATTACAGAATTCATCGCTCATCGACAGAGTTGCCGGCAAATTATCTAGACCACATCATCGCAGTAACAAGGAAGCTGAAAAGATCTTCGACTCTCCATTCCGAGGAAGGTAAGTCGCCTCACCGAGGGATTGTAATAAGAAAGCTTATTACAAGGTGTTATATATTTGCAGATTATGCATGATTGGAGACATTCAGTAAAAGACATCAAATTTAATTGAAAAAACTATTTGTACTCGGTTTTTTCAAGGAATAGCAGAACTGATCTGTGCTTGTTTATTTTCATTTAGAGGGACAGGAGAGACACAGCCTACCATGGGGCAGTATTGGCTATCACAAAGGTAGAAGTGACTCTGCCGTGAGAGATTACTACATCTTCAAGAACTGATACCAAGAAGCGAGTTGTATTATTACTGCACAGATACCATTCAAGACTATTCTAGCCTGCCTTGGTAGCGTAGTTGGTAGCATGTCTGCCTCACGTTCAAGAAAAACCTTATCCAGGTAACTCACCCTAACTGAGATTCGAACTCGGGACCTCTTGAACGTGAGGGAGACATGCTACCATCTGCGCTACCCAGGCGGACATATTGGAGTTGTGTCTTCAAAGTCAACATGCAGCACATTGTGAGAGGTAAACCACTGTGTACGTCAGAAAGATTAATAGCAGCAAAAGTAGCTGTGTACTAAAAAGACAAAGAAACATCTGAAAGTTGTGCATTTAATAAAAAGAGATGATTGATTATACATTAGCATTGGGTTAACAATTTAGCAACAAACAAAAGTGTTTAAAGTGAAGTTCATCTTATGTGTTTTTGACACAGTACTTACTCTTTGCAGTACAGCCCAATGGACACAAGCAGTTTAACAGCTTCTGTCAGCAGCACAACTGTAACTGTATTGTAGCTGTAAGCGCTGTCAGATCCTTGTGAAGCAGTAACAAATATACCTGAAATAAAACAAACACTATTCAACTTTCTACATAGTACCAGCAAACAGTAATACATAAAATAAATCTGATGTGTTACATTCACATTCTTTTCCCTATTCACAGTTCAATAAAAATTTCTTACAAATTCTTACTCTTGTATCTACTTAAACCGAGCGGGATGGCTCAGGTGGTTTCAGTCTGTGGCACGCATTTGGGAGCTCTGGGTTCGATTCCTTTGGCCAACCTACCTGACCCATGGGTTTCTTTCGGGGGGTTTCCTGGATTGCCAGGTGAATGCTGGGTAGGTTAATTACATCCCCTGAATTTCCTGTCCCTCCATTTCATCTCCATTATCATTTCATATCATCTCTCATTTGGTGGTCTCTTTCAGTTTTTTTTTTTTTTTTTGGGTAATTCTACGTCCTCTAACATCAAGTCATATTGGACGATGAATGAAATGGGTGAAATGATGCTTAAATGAGTCCGGGGTACATAGAGCTTAGAATTACCCGACATACGTCTTTAAGGATAAAGGAAAACCCCGGAAAAAGCCTTATCCAGATAACTCACCCTGACCGAGATTTGAACTCGGGACCTCTTGAACGTGAAGCAGACATGCTACCATCTACGCTATCGAGGCAGGCTGGTCTCTTTCAGGAAAGAGGAGTTGGCAGGTGTCTCAGCTATCATGACAGGATGATATGCTCCTGCTAAGCACTTCCTCCTATGGTAAGACATTCTCCGGTCTCTGAACCTAGTCTGGTGGAGCCAGTTCCAGACCATGACGGGTGTAATGTAGTTGTACTGGCCTATCGAAGAGTTTCCATCTGGTTAAGTGTAGGAACCCTGCCCTCTGCTCTGTCGTGGCTCCTTGTGACGGCCACCCTTTGTCTCCTCTCACCTCATTCTTCCTCCCGGGAATGCCCTACTTGGGAAAATAGGTACAATAGACCAAGTTTGGACCTCCGTGCCGAATCCCCAGTCCAGTCTATCTATTTCAAGTTATTCAAGACAGAAGATGATACTTATTTCTTTGTAGGTACAATGGGAATGTAACAATACAGTACACTTTAACTGACAGTCAAATGTTTTAAATTGATCACTATATCATGGCTTTCACATTGCTCTCTTTGTATGGTCAAGATGTAAAAAATGAATAATGACTTATAGTTTGGAAGAAAAAGCAAGTATTGAAAACTGTGACAAATAACAAGGAATATCTTGGAATTGGTTCACTTAACAAAGAAATGTACTTGGCATTAATTCAGTGTTTCAAAATGTCTACGTTTTCTGTAGCAAGATTTTGCCCATCTCTTACAATTATACAAAAGTCATTCAAAATGAAGAAGAGGTCTGAGGAAATTCACAGAAAATTCAAGCTGTACATTTCATTTGTCATGAATATATCTTAAACATATGATTTACTAATCAAAATCATTCTGAGAAAATTAAAAACTTCCAAAAACATTTTATGTAAAGGGAAACTTCAGATGAGTAAAGTTTTTACAAAACTCTTTGTCACATCCTTGAAAAACCTAAATATAATGTGCACACACATACATATTCATGCGTACATGCACACACACCCACCCACCCACTCCGCCCCTACACCCACACACATGTTTGTAAGAACACACACGCAGAACATTAATCCTGTAATATCTAACTGCAATCAACTGTAATGCTTTTAAGTGGATGATTTATTTATTTATTGTTCTGGGATCAATTCCCAATATAACTCATAACTCAGTTTCATAAAGTTCTTCAGATGAGCATGGGAGGGAAGAGAGAACTGTGGGGCTAGTTGATGAAGTGGCATTCACTGGTAGCTAACCACATCCCACCCTTAAGAGCTGCAGGCCTGTCATGACAGTGATGTGGGTACACACCTTTCAGCCTTCACCTGAAGCGCCATGAAGTTCAGTTAAGTTTTAAACCTAATGGGTAGAACCAGGAGTCATTCTGTTTACCTGCAAGTTCCTGCTACCCTTTTTCTGAATGGGCAGGAATAAGTGATGACTAGGGAGTGGATTTAGGCACTAAAAATTTGCTAAGTAAACACTTAGAAATACACAATTTTAGTAAAATGGCTCTTAAAATGAACTAAAAATGCACTATAACAAAATGACAATCACTGTTGAAATGTTGACGGCTTACAATTTTCTGTTACATAGCACATAGTGGGTAGGAATGGCTTCTTTTCAAAAACACTGTTTTTGGTGATCAATATGTTATTAGTTATGCTCCATTATTTCATAATTGTATGATCTCAAAGCCAACAAACAAGGTCTGAAATTAGCTATGGGTTTGTATGGAAGTACAGTCAAACAATTTGTGTACATTACTGAGGGACTTTGTCTCCTCTAAAGCATCCTGTAAACAGTCAAATATCCGAGCAATAAAATTAGCTTCTTCCCACTTCAAGCACTCCTATACACCAATTCATTTTTCCTTAATTTTGAAGGCTTTTAACAAGACTACTAGCAGCAGAATTGAAACTGATAAAAGTAATGGAGTGCTTAAGCGTGATTTGAGGAATTTAGTAACGGTGATGTCAAAATTAATTGACTATTTGTAGTCAATTAAAAAAAAAAAAAAAAAAAAAAAAAGGATCAAGTAATGAACTTTGAAATCCAACCAATCAATAATTTGATAAAGAACCTCAGAGTTCCACCACCAGAGAGAACACAGTAGACAACAGACGATAGTTGGACCTTCAAGGTTGAAAATGGATGCAATGGCTTTGAAACTAGTCCCTCAATAACATAAAAGTGTAAGTGACGAAGTGTTTAAAACCGACTACAAATAGTTTTTCAATTAAAGGAATGCTGTTTGGAGTAGATGTTTCTTCTAAAGTTGAACCTGCCCACATGCCCCTTTTAGGATGTTTTCTTTTATAGCAAAATCATGACAGAAATGGTCATCTTCCCACTACTGCACGTATCCAATGGGTATATACTGAGTTCTTATTTATGGATGCTCTGCTGTGGTTCTCAGTGTCCCATTCTAATTGTGTATGAAAGACCATTTAATTGTGCTAAGGTCTTTAACGTGTTCAAACTGCCATCCTAAATGAGATGCAAAATAACTAGATTAGCAATTAATATAATTTTGAGTCAAACTAATACTCAGTGCTCCACTTATTGCTAGTATTTACCTAGAACGTGTTTCGTTAGGATCTTCCAAACATCATCAGCTGTTGTCGACTAATAGATGTTGGTTTGATGAAATCCTTGGAGGCAATAGGTGCGTCTCTGTCGGTATCTTGATGAACTTGAAGTTTGGGTTTTCTTCAAAGGTTTTTCTTTCATATTTCTTTATGAAGATTTTTTCCCACGTGGTTAATGCAGCTGGACCTTGGGCACTTTTATTTCTCGTTCTATATCATGTATCTCCTTCCAAAAATGGTATGCTACCGCCGATTTACAGCTAAGCTGCAGATAAACTGCAAAGGCTGTGACAACTTTTACATTGGAAAAACTAAAACGAACTTGAACATTAGGCTTAAAGAGCAATATAGGAACATCAGGAACAAAGAAATATATAAATTGGCAGTAGCGTACCGTTTTTGGAAGGAGAATCATGATATACAACAAGAAATCCACTTATTAAAAAGTGTGCAAGTGATGATGATGATATATATAAGGGCACTCAACTACGGCGGTCATCAGCGCCCTTTAAAAAAACTAGTCATGAAACTTTCCAAAAACTATACAAGTGTAACAAAACCCATTAAAAATACATGTACATATAAAACATGTCCAGCTGCATTAATCACATGGAAAAATATCTTCATAAAGAAATATGAAAGAAAATTGTTTAATTTCGACACTACCTTTGAAGAAAACCCAAACTTCAAGTTCATCAAGATACCGACAGAGACGCACCTATCGCCTCCAAGGAGTTCACCAAACCAACATCTATTATATCGAGATTCAACTGTATTGGAACACCACAGTGAAGCGAAAAATTATTAAATTTAATAACAACATCTATTAGTTGACAACAGCTGATGATGTTAGGAAGATCCTAATGAAACACGTTCTAGGTAAATACTAGCAATAAGTGGAGCATTGAGTATTAGTTCAACTCAAAATTATATTAATTTTGTGCTTCATTGTATCATAGTCCTTACACATTGGAATAGATTAGCAATATTTTGATTTCTTCTTGAGGTCCTCTCTTATAACTGAGACAGTGCTTTATTATTAGTGCAATACACTAAAGAAAATGTCTCGCTAAGAGTATGACCAGTATCTAATTAACCAACTTATACAAAATAAAAATAAACCTAATCTTCTGTGAATCAGAAACCTAGCTTTAAATTAATACTGAAACATTGCTACATTAAGAAATGAATTTTGTTCATGTAACCACAAATTGCTAATTAACTTAAGCTTTGCATACTTTCTTATGACATTTGCATTGTAAGCCATGGTGCTTTAGTTAGAGCATTATCAAAACACACACAGCTGGAGGATGACATCTGTACAGAAAGTTGGAAATTATTTTCCAAAATAAATATTCAAGTTTATCCTTAGAAAATTACACAGCAATGTATCAGCGCAGCAGAGATACACATTCATTAGTCTTGGAGTCTGTTCACCAACGCTGTCTGCTGTGCACTGCAATTACTGTGACATTACAAATGTCATTGTCATCTTGTTACCCAACCACCTAAATAATGTGTGATGTAAGTTATCTTTTGGGAGGAAGAAAAGAGAAATTAAACAATTATATATTTAACTGCATTTCTACTCAGTTATATACCACAAATAACTTTTTATTATACTTTACACTACCTTTTTTCTGTTATGTTCTTTAAAATACAGGAGAAGTAACAACACTTCAAATCATGCAACACTATCAGATTTCACTCCACCCCTTAAATTCGCACTATCATCAATATGCTACATGACATAGCATTGGAATGTGATCTTCAGTGCCAAATGTTATATTTGCACATTATCTTGTTTATAGAAGAGCGAAATACTAGTAACCTTGCGTACAGTAAGTGGTGAAACACAAACAGGGCGCTTAGGAGCTGCGTGCCTGATATGAAAGGTTAGCCATTTAATTATTATATACAAACAATAAATCCATGGATACTATATTGGAGAAAATGCAAATGACAAATTTATCACACTGCTATGTATTGTGACATGTTTTTCTCTAAATATGTGCCAGCACCTCTAATTAATTTCTGATCCTTCCTGTGCTTCCTATAAACAACCTGTGTGCTGAAAACACTGGAACTAGAGACACTTACTTGACTTCATTGGAGGGGAAGCTGATACGTAAGGTTAAGTATGACAGGATTGTTCACTATTTATAAATTCTGCTCCAAATATAACATACCGCAAAATGTTAATTCTCCAATGGTCATATTAGTGTGTGTCAGAGTATTTGCATGTACTCACCCGCTAAACAAGAAAGGTTAGAGCTATCACTAGCTGTCACTTATGCATTCTTATTGCAAACTTCATCAAAATCGACAGTAAATCACTTGGTGACTTTTTCACAATCGAGAGAATTCTAAACTGACTTCCATCATATTACAAACTCATTTAATTCATTTTTCCTGTACTTGTACGCGGAAGTTTAACCCATACTTAAATGTTAATCTCCGGAAGAAGCACATAGCTGCTGTTCCCTATATATTAGAAGTAATGCTAAGTTGCTCACCTGTATCATAAAAGTAAAAATAGTAACTTATTTAGCTTACCTTGATTTATAAAAAGCACCATATATGATATAAAAATAAAAATGCTGAGCTTTGTGGGAAATAACTGGGACCAATTTATATTTCCAAACATGTTGTCTTTAGTGTGCGTAAATGAAAAAAAAAAAACAATAATATATACACAAATAGTAGCTAAATAAAATAATTCTAAACTCTTTTCTGACAAATATCTGATCTTAGGTTGTTTGAACACGTTTGTTTATTCAATAGTCTTTGGTTTAGTGCTGCACTTATGGACACATAAATCAGATTGTTGCACGTCAACATAACACAGCCTTCCATGTTTACAAACATCGCCGACAAAGCAAAAATTTCTTTTTAACTGCAATTATTCAAAAGCTGCCAACTGACAGCAAAGTTCCATGTTTTATGCACAAATGTCTGCCAACAGCATGACAAACCGGCCGAAGAAACACGAAAGCCGCCGAACCACCGCCGAACTCAAAATCGCAGTTACGCCTACCGCCTACTTGTATTACAGTGTGTGCACAGAGTGTGGGATTGCAGCTCGCGCCTCTCGTTGCAAACTTTCTTTCGATTTTCGTTTTTCACATTATGCAGAAACTACATCATTTAAAAATCTGAAGTTTTGCACTCGCCTATTTTCTCCACTCTAGTCCTAACTATTGTTACACAACCTTATTTCTCTATCTACCAAAAAATAAGTACAAATAAAATATAATGGAGATTAACATTTTATTGCTAATGTCCTTGAGGTTACAAGGGAATATTGAAATAAAATAGACCTTTAAGTGACAGTCAAGTGTTTTAAAACTGGTCACTATTTCGTGTCTGAAATTTCGTTCTCTTTGCATGGCTAAGAGATGAATAAATAACTACTTCCCAATAACAAATTATAAAATGTATGGCTTAAGTTGTCTGTTTTATGAGATCTACATTTTTATGTCATAAGATTTTGCCTGGCTCTTACTATTTAGCGGTTATACGAAAATCACTTGGAATTAATAGGACTTCTGAGGACATTCTCAGAAAATTCAAGATGAACATTTCGTTTTTTGCGAAAATATGTTAAACGTGTATAGTAATTAAAATCGCTAGAGCTGTTTTTTTTTAATGGACATTTCCGAAAACTATTCCATGTGTGAGACAGTAACGTGTGGTTGCTATAGGAACAGAGAAAAATCAATAATCTTCACAGAGAGACGCTATCAGAAGATGCTTGATCATCAGATGAGGAAATTGTGTGAGGCGAGAGTTAATTGAGAAAGAGGATGCATTAGGAGGCTTATAATATAGGTAACCCTTGCTGTTTCATTTTGTTTTTAATGATTGAAAATTCAATTTATTATACAGAAGAAGGAGATACGTAGTTTTCATCTTGGAAAATCAACATAGAGAAGTACAGCAATCCGAAATTACGATCTACGATGGAATTTTTATATCCTGGCCGGGACATATATAAATCCATCTTATTTCTTTAAATTTTAACGTCCAAACAACATTCGCCATCTTTAATTAACTTTTTTCGCAACACGGAATGTAACATCTCAAAAATCTTCATCAAAGGTCTCAACAACGTTGGGCCTAGACAAACGATTTTTCTCCAAATGGCATCTCAATGTGGCGCAGAACAATTATTTTTTCAATGTGTTTCTGTCACATTGGTTTCTACATCGAAACTTGGGGCCAGTCACATGTATACATTCGTTACTGCTGTTTGCGTTACCTTACTAGATCTACAACTGCTTCATTTTCAATTCTTGAGAACAGCTTAAATAAGAAACTCCTTACTAATCAAGACTTCGCGGGTGATCAGCCGTGTCAAGTTTATAAAGGTCGAGCTTTCGGCCATTGCAGACTCCATGGCCTTCCTCAGGATCCTTGATTAGTAATACTCGTCGTGAAACCTTCAAGTCTTACAAGAAATTCCTTTTCTGTAATTTTGCATGTGACCAAAGCCAATATTTTGTAGCTTTTTATGGCATTCCTTAGTTATTCAAAATAAGTTTAAGCTTGAAATGTTTTCACTGGAAGAATGAAAGCACGTCCTAATACTGACTTGCAAAATATCATAAAAGTGTGCACTGTGTGCAAAACTTGCTGAATTATGAGCCGGACTTATAATACAATCCAAAAGTTCATTTGTGATTTTAAGTGAATATTCTACACTTCTAAAGCAAAAATAATAGTTTTATCCCTTCATTTAGCATTTCGACATATCCGATTATATAATTTAAAAAAAAAAAAAAAAAAAAAAAAAAAAAAAAAAAAAAAAAAAAGCTTGTACAGATATGGAAATATCCGGAGTTAATTTTTGGTCCACAGATCGTAGCTGAAAGAGAGAAAAACCTGAGTGTGTCATACAAATATTTGGTAAAAATTATTTAAACACAAAAATACAATCACTTCATTCGCTTCTGTTTTTCCATTGAAAGCCATCTCATCTTGCAGTACTTCAAGTTAAAAAGCCTGCCGTCTCTGTAGCGTGGTGGTAGCGTGTCAGCCTCAGGTTCAAGATGTCTCGAGTTCAAATCTCTGTCATGGTGAGAGTTAGCTGGATGGTGTTTTCTAGCGTTTTTCTTTATACTGAAAGATGAATATCTGGTAACTCTGAGCTCTATGTGCCCTGTACTCATTAGAATATCATTTCACTCATCGTCCATATGACTTAACGTTGGAGGTTTTCCCATATTCTGAAAGATCAACATCAAGCAACTAAGTTCTATGTACCCTAGACTTATTTGAACACCATTTCATTCATCGTCCGATATAACTTAACGTTGGAGGTTTTTCCTTATCCTGAAAGATGAACGTCAGGTTACTCTAAATTCTATGTACTCTGGACTTATTTGAACATTGTAACGGGATTATATTTTCGTTCATCTTCAACTAATAAGAAGCAAGCCAACTTTTTGTAAGATCCAAGTCGAGTTTTAATCTACTGAGAGTCGTGAGATCTTTTCTCAGGTGTGGATGCGGATTTTTGGTGAAAATAAAATTTAGATGAGTCCAATTTTGTAATATATTATTTAATTATATAATATGAACTATGATTCACTCTTATCTATTATAAATATTGAATAACACTTTTTGAATCTTATTAATTTTCCTTTACAATTACAATCATCGTAACATCTTTCCTCCTTCTCCAGCAAGACACCAGATTCTCACTTTTTCTAGATTATTGATTTTCTTGTCCCCATAGTAATTCCCACTTTATTTTGTGATTGGCCGATTCTCTGACACGTCATCACACCACGTCATACCACTACTACTTCGGCCAATCACACAACTACATACATTTTTATATATTTATTATTCCTTCGAACATTACTAAACAAAAATACTGTTACAAATGCCCCTCTTCGAAATATATGGAAAATAACCAAACAAAGGAATTAACAATCTGTTTCCATATATTTCGAAGAACAGCCCCAATTAACAATTTCGTTTACACCAATATTACACAACATCAATACAACATACATAAAATATAATAATATACATACATTGGATGAAATATAATAAATGAACATTTAACAACAATAAATTAACATTAATTAAAATACAACAATATATTGATGTTTAACAATGTTTTATTTTTATTATTATTTAACACACACATAGTATATATTCAATATTGTTTCAATTACTGTCAAGGCTTTTATGTGTATAGGGATCAGTATCATTCACTTTAAATGTGTGTGTGTATTTGTTACACAGTCCAGGTTTTGAACTAAAGGCTTTTCTATTCTTTAATATACACAATTTCAACTGTTCTTTTCTCGCTTGGTCTAAATTGTATGTGTTTTCTAACTTTACTTGTAATATTCTCTGGAATTCTATTTCTTCCTCCACTTGGCTTCCGCCGTTCTTATCTTGTATTGTATATAATTGGCAACAATGCTTTTCAAGGTCAGTTACATTATTTTACAATCCATCAATAATTAAATTCTTCCCACAATTTTCATTTTCATCGTATTCAATATTACCATTTTCTTGCAAAAGTATATCTTCCACAAAAAACCTTTCATTATTTATATTATCCCTGTTATCTTCTTTTCTTCCATCTTCTTCCAATAATTTTATTACTAATAAATCATTTTCTGTCTTAACCTTCATTTAATGCATTTCGAAATTCAATACACTTTGCCATTCATATAATAAATCATTACCCAAAATTACATCTCTTGCCAAATGTGGAATTACCAACGCAATGAAATTGAAATTCCATTCACCTATTCGCCCTTAATTAATACTTTCATTGTTGGTTAGGTTGGTGCTATCGTTTATATTCGCATCATTCTCTGTGCTTTGTGTATTTTCGACTATTTCATTTTGATTACTTCTTTCAAATCTCACACCCCTAAAATCTCTTTGATTTGCACTAAATAAACTAGTACCTCTACCCCTATTAAAATTACTTATTCGCTGATTATTTCCTCGATAAAATCTTACATGGTTTATTTGATCATTTCTTCCAATTCTCGTCGACTGATTGTTATGATAATTCCTTTGCACATTATTTTGAACTCCACTTCCTGTTCCGGGAATTACAGATTCATAAGTTCGTCTAGGATCATAACCTCTTCCTTCAAATCTTTGATTTCTCACGGGTGCCCCGCCCCAATTTAAACTCGCCCTATTATTCCTATTATTTGTAGGTTGTGATTCCTGTCGATTTCTTCCTCGCTCAATATGGACGTTATTATAGTTACCATCACAGGATGTAGTATCATTAATGAGGTTATGTGCTTCAAATTCGGATAATAATTCAATCATATCAGAGAAATCGATAGGCTTAGCCACAATTAAATGATTTCTGATATGTGGTGGATAATGACGTATTAGCATGTTGACAATTTCTGTCTCAGAAATTTCGGGATTGATCAACTTACTTTTGTTTGCTAATTTTAAGAAATATTCAGTCATAGAAATCCCTTTTTTAAACTCAAACCTACCCGTTGCTAACTCAACTTTTATTCTTCTTTGTCTCTCAGGTCCCCAAAATCTATTTATAAACAGATTTCTGAAAGTACTGTATGTTTCATGTGAAGCCAAAGTTAACCTTAACCACTCAAGAGCATTTTTCTTCAAACAGCGTTTTACTATTACCATCCGAAATTCATTGGGAATTCTCTTAATACGGAAATATTCTTCCAATTCCCTAAGAAATACTTTTGGATTATCACCTGATTCCTCATCAAAACTTGGTGGACTAATATCATTTAGTGAATAATGTACACATTCATTTTGACCTAGACTGTGGAATTGTGTGTGTGAGGACATGTTCTGTGTGTTTCTGTGATAATTAATATCATTATCTGGACTCACAAAATCACTACATTCACTTACTACATCACTAGACTTCTGATGATTGCTTAATTCACCTGGTAAGTCACAATCGTTTATATTTGTAATTCTAGACATTTCTTTCCCGCTATTTACTTTTCTAGCCTGTAATGCAATTACAACTTGTGTCAATTTTCCTAAGTTATCCTTTTCTTTTTCAAAATGTTCTTTTACCTCTTTAATTTGCAAAATTACTTCTTCTTTTACTTTACTTATCTCATCAATTTGTAATTTTATTTCCTCTTGGTGTATCTTACTTTCATCATGTTGTAATTGCATTTCAGAACAAATTACATTGATTCTTTGTTCTACTTTATCTCCTAATTCTTCTCTTTGTTTTTGTGTTATTTCTGCCTGTTGTATCCTAAATGTTTCTAACTCTTTGTTTAATTCCATTCTTATTTCTTGTTTCACAATGTCCTGACCTAACCTAGTTTCCTGAATTATCTCTCTCAACTCATTGACTTCCTTTCTATTCTCATCCTTATTAATCTCTATGATCTGCATGAGCCTTTCCATATTATCCCTACACTCTTTTCTCCCTTCTCTAATCTCCTGTGAAATTTCAGATTTTAATTCCTGTTTTAGCTTCTGTAATAAATTAATTTCTAAGTTACTCACATTTTGTGCTAGTTCCTGTCTTACTCCTACATCTAAATCATTCATTTTCTTAGTTAAATCGTTTACATTTTGTTCTATTTTAGAATCTAAATTACTCATTTCTGATTTTACATCTTTCATTCTAGAATCTAAATTACTTATTTCTGATTTTACATCTTTCATTCTAGAATCTAAATTACTCATTTCAGATTTAACATCTCCTATTTCTGATTTTACATCTCTCATTCTAGAATCTAAATTACTCATTTCAGATTTAACATCTCTCATTCTAAAATCTAAATTCTTTGCATTTTGTTCTATTTTAGAATCTAAATTACTTAACATTCTTGTTATTCTTTCCAACATTGACTCATTATCTATGCTTAATCTTGCATCCTCCCTATTCATTCCTACACTATCAGTAACTTCTCCTTCCACTATTATTTCTTTTCTACTCGCCATCTTTTTAACTATTTTCTGATTTCTTAACAACATAAATCTACTACTACTACTATTAATATTATTTTTTTTTTTTAATTTCACTCACTTAAACCAGTTCTCGTTTTCTTCTTTCTTCTCTCTTCTTTCTTCTTTCCTTTTAAATTCCCACGGAGCTGCACGATGATTTAATCTCCTCTTCTTTATCCTATTCGAGCCCCACACGTTGCTGCGCCATTTGTAACGGGATTATATTTTCGTTCATCTTCAACTAATAAGAAGCAAGCCAACTTTTTGTAAGATCCAAGTCGAGTTTTAATCTACTGAGAGTCGTGAGATCTTTTCTCAGGTGTGGATGCGGATTTTTGGTGAAAATAAAATTTAGATGAGTCCAATTTTGTAATATATTATTTAATTATATAATATGAACTATGATTCACTCTTATCTATTATAAATATTGAATAACACTTTTTGAATCTTATTAATTTTCCTTTACAATTACAATCATCGTAACATCTTTCCTCCTTCTCCAGCAAGACACCAGATTCTCACTTTTTCTAGATTATTGATTTTCTTGTCCCCATAGTAATTCCCACTTTATTTTGTGATTGGCCGATTCTCTGACACGTCATCACACCACGTCATACCACTACTACTTCGGCCAATCACACAACTACATACATTTTTATATATTTATTATTCCTTCGAACATTACTAAACAAAAATACTGTTACAACATCATTTCATTCATCGTCCGATATGACTTAACGTTGGAGGTTTTCCCTTATCCTGAAAGATGAAGGTCAGGTTACTCTAAATTCCATGTACTCTGGACTTATTTGAACATCATTTCATTCATCGTCCGATATGACTTAACGTTGGAGGTTTTCCCTTAACCTGAAAGATGAATGTCAGGTTACTCTAAATTCTATGTACTCTGGACTTATTTGAACATCATTTCATTCATCGTCCGATATGACTTAACGTTGGAGGTTTTCCCTTAACCTGAAAGATGAAGGTCAGGTTACTCTAAATTCCATGTACTCTGGACTTATTTGAACATCATTTCATTCATTGTCCGATATGACTTAACGTTGGAGGGTTTCCCTTAACCTGAAAGATGAATGTCAGGTTACTCTAAATTCTATGTACTCTGGACTTATTTGAGCATCATTTCATTCATCGTTTGATATGACTTAACGTTGGAGGTTTTCCCTTATCCTGAAAGATGAACGTCAGGTTACTCTAAATTCTATGTACTCTGGACTTATTTGAACATCATTTCATTCATCGTCCGATATCACTTAACGTTGGAGGTTTTCCCTCGTCCTGAAAGATGAACGTCAGGTTACTCTAAATTCTATGTACTCTGGACTTATTTGAACATCATTTCATTCATCGTGCGATATGACTTAACGTTGGAGGTTTTCCCTTAACCTGAAAGATGAACGTCAGGTTACTCTAAATTCTATGTACTCTGGACTTATTTGAACACCATTTCATTCATCGTCCGATATGAGCTAACGTTGGAGGTTTCTCCTTATCCTGAAAGATCAACATCATGTAACTGTAAGTTTTATGTATCCTGGACTTATTTGAATATAATTTCATTCATCGTCCGATATGACTTAACGTTGTAGGTTTTCCCTTATCCTGAAAGACGAACGTCAGGTAACTATGTATCCTAGATATATTGGAATATTACCTCACTCATCGTCCGATATGACTTCACGTTGGAGATTTTCCGTTATCCTGAAAGATGAATGTCTGGTAACTCTAAATTCTATGCACCCTGGACTTATTTGAACATAATTTCATTCATCGTCCGATATGACTTCACGTTGGAGATTTTCCCTTATCCTGAAAGATGAATGTCTGGTAACTCTAAATTCTATGCACCCTGGACTTATTTGATCATTATTTCATTCATCGTCCAATATGACTTAACGTTGGAGGTTTTCTCTTATCCTGAAAGATGAATGGTTACTGTAAATTCTATGTACCCTGGACTTATTTGAACATCATTTCATTCATCGTCCGATATGACTTAACAATATTACAAATATTGTGACGTGAAAGTTACCAAGCACATTGGGCGTGAGAAACACCTGAGAGCAACCTCCCGGTCCGCGGAGAAGAGAAAATCTTAACTTCCATTAGGACAAAGCCTTAGTGGTTCTAAGTCAACGGTTTACACATACCTTGACTGTACTTGAATGGATTGGGCAAGAAAACAACACTGGTGTAAATAAATAAATATATTTATTGTATAAAACAATTACAAAGACTAAGTAGCCATCTGCAAGTACTCGTCCATGTTGTAATCAAACAATTCGAAGTCTAGCCTATACTTTTGATAGAGCTGGTGTACCTCGTCCTTTGTGAGCTGAGAGAAGTACATCTTAGCAATGTGCTCATCACTGACGTGAGAGGACTTGTGTCTCCAACGAGGTCTGATCAGTCCTTGTAGACCAGCTGCACGAATTGCGTATACCTGGTCTCTCAGCATTGTCTCTACTTTACCTACTATATCATACTTGAGTAGACAGGGTGTGCAGTACAGGTAGTATGGTATCCAGTGATCATCTGCATAGCTTGGTAGATCCACGTCAATCAGGTACCTGCAACCGACACAAGTCAATAAAACCTTGGATGAGAGTTGTCAGAAACGTGAGTAACGTGACATTGGAACAATTAGGAAAATTGGAAGAGGGAGAGAGACCGGAAGAGAGAGAGATTGGAACAGTGAGAGAATGGTAAGAAAGAGATAATTTTGGAAGACGAAGAGAAATTAGAAGAGGGACAGGAATTGAAAATGTGAGTGTACTAGCAAGAGGGAGAGACACTTAGAGAGTGAGGCAAATTGGATCAGTGATAACATTTGGAAGAAGTAGAGAAATTGGAACAGTGAAAATATTTGAAGATTGGGAGAAACTGGAACAGTGAGAGAATTTGCAAGAGGGAGAGAATTTTGGGAGACGAAGAGAAATTGAAAGAAGGACAGAAATTGGAAAAGTGAGAGTATTTGCAAAAGGGAGGCAATTCGGAAGAGGGAGAGAAACTTGGAGAGTGATACAAATTGGACCAGTGAGAAAAATTGGAAGAATGAGAGAAATTGGAACAGTGAGAGAATTTGGAAGATTGTGAGAAATTGGAACAGTGAAAGAATTTGGAAGATTGGGAGAAATTGGAACAGTGAAAGAATTTGGAAGATTGGGAGAAATTGGAACAGTGAGAGAATTTGGAAGATTGGGAGAAATTGGAACAGTGAGAGAAATTGCAAGAATGAGAGAAATTGGAACAGTGAGAGAATTTGGAAGATTGGGAGAAATTGGAACAGTGAGAGAAATTGCAAGAATGAGAGAAATTGGAACAGTGAGAGAATTTGGAAGATTGGGAGAAATTGGAACAGTGAGAGAATTTGGAACATTGTGAGAAATTGGAACAGTGAGAGAAATTGTAAGATTGAGACAAATTGGAACAGTAAGAGAAACTAGAAGACTGAGAGAAATTGGAAGAGGACAAGAAATTAGTAGGACAGAAATCGGGAAAGGAGGAGAAATTGGAAAAGGGAGAGAACTTGAAACATTGGAAGAGGGAGAAAAATTAGTAAAGGAAGAGAAGTGACTGAGCATATAAAACCCAAAATGGAGATGTATTCTGTAATTTGACTGTATTAAATTAACAAAATTGTGCCCGCCTCGGTAGCGTAGATGGTAGCGTGCCTGTCTCACGTTCAAGAGGTCCCGAGTTCGAATCTTGGTCAGTGTGAGTTACCCGGATAAGGTTTTATACAAGGTTTTCCCTTATCATGAAAGTCGAATGTTGGGTAACTCTAAGCTCTATGGACCCTGGGCTCATTTGAGTTTCATTTCACCCATTCCATTCATCGTCCGATATGACAACGTTGGAGAACGAAAATTACAAAAAAAAAAAGTAGATTTTTGAAGTGATAGACAACCAGTTTTTGATAACTGTGTTCTTTTAAGAAAGTACTACACCACACAACAATCTGTTTCGAATAACTGGTTTGAAATATAGAAACTAGACATCAAAATTAATGAACAATTGGCTTAATGTGGTTTCATCAATTGTAATAATTTTTGGATGCTTTTAAAGTGAAGGTTTATACACAAAATGAAATACTTTTGCAATGCGTTTTATGCATTTTCTCTACAAAATAGTGCACTCACTGTTTATTTTTCAGAGTGCAAACAACACTTTCTGCTGTTTACGTGGCTGCTCTAGGACACAAAAGTATATAAAAACTAAACATCTCTACTATTTTATGGAGCAACATTTTCACTCGACACAGCACCTTACAAATTCCTTGAATGTTGGTTCTACTCCTGCAGGCTGTGGTCGATCGGGACTCCAGTAGTAAGTACCTGGGGCAAGCAGGTCTTTAGTGTGTGTCAAGTTGCCACCTTTTCTGTACTTAGCTACTATTTTACTGCCGTAGCGTCTGTAAAAATGTAGAGAGCCATGTTCCCGTCCAGCCTCCGAGTTCTCAAGCTTGTCGCGGTACGCCGAGAGTAGACGAGCAAACGGGTGTCGAACCACTAGCAGCTTGAGAGTGCTGCCCAGGGCCTGGAAACAAACAGCAAGCATATAATAAATACTTGACTAGTTTAATATTAACATTAAATATATTTGTGAATTATTAAACTATTATTCTATTAAAAATAAAAATCTAGCATATTACACTCACATGACCTTCTACTCCCCTACAAACACGTATTGTTCCATCTACTTCAAGATAAATATTTAGGTACAAGGGAATACAGTTGACTTTAAGTTATAGTCAGATATATTTAATCTACATACATACACACAATCACGTGCACTCTTTTTTATTTCTGATCGATATTATGAATTTGCAGGATCACATCAGCGCTACCAATGTTCCGGAAAGTTTTAATAGGTGCAAAAGTTAGAACTGTGTTTCTATATCACATTTCCCCTTGTTCATACTTGATACTAAATTGATCGTCGTTTCCTGATGTTCTCTGCGTTGTACAGAACACGATTAAAACAGAAGTTTAATTCTACTGGAAATAACAAACACTCTTTGAGTTTATGAGCATCGCAGTGTGATACTTTGCTTATTTAACTAATAGAATAAAGTAAAATAAAATCTGAAGCTTTCCTGGCGACGAATAGGCTCAATTTCTTCTCGGGCAGCAAGCTAGCTGAAAAGACGATTAGAAATTGACGTTTCGGGGGTGTGCATCTCTCCCATCATCAGATTATTTATTAAATTTTATAACTATAGTGCGGCCGTTGTATCTCCGGCTCTGACGTTTTGCGATTGCAAGAGGTGGAGGGGCGAGGTTAATAGTACCAACATACAGTAATGAGCAATTGAAAACATATCCTCAAAATTATCTTTAGAATGAAAATATAGGACTATATTAGCTTTAAAACACTGAAATACAGCTTACAATTTCATTACCATGCAAGATATTTATTACAACACCACTCTATTCGAATATTTCGTTCACACCTTTCACATACACTAACAGCATCTGTTGGTAGTATTGGAAATCTCTACATCCGGTGTTGTGGTCAGGAAGTTAAAACTGTCTGCTAGCGCCAATCAGCATTGTCGCTGGTAGGCGTGGTTCCCGAACCCAATACTGTGTTGCCAGCTTAAATTTGTTTGAGCCACGTGGCCTAATAGCGGCTTGCGCTGGTGAACTTTCTTTGGTATATTTTTCGTGCGTGAATTCCGATTTTTAGTGTTCGTAAGTCCTATTATTATCGCTATTATAATAATATGGCTACTGGTTCGTGAAATATGGAAATACATGAAATATTTAAAATACGCATTGTTCCTCTGCTTGAAATACCCGCTAAAGAACTGACAACAGCCTGCTTCCCCCTCTCGAGAAATGTCAGAGCCGGAGATAGAACGGCCGGACAGTACAAATGAAACACTGGGTATAACACAAATATAAACAAAGACAAAACACTATCAAAATTCGCATTACTGAACAAAAGACTGTTTTCAGTAAATGAAATGCCAGGTCAGGAGATGGTGTGGGTATAGAAAATTGTTTCAAAGAAACGTAACTACTTAACTTGACTATCAAGCTCTATTGATCTGTGCTTCTTAATTCGACGGATTTCCATTTTAAGGCGGTTTCCAAGAGGAGCTGAACTGAAATCCAGCATCACCATTAAGCGTGCTTCTTTCGGAGGAAATGGCCAAAGCCTCCTTAATTCTCCGTTCCCAGTAAATTGTTTTGATAACGACCATAGAGCCAATTTTCGGGAGACGACCATCTTGGCAAAATGCAACAGTTACTGGAAGCGGAGAATTATGGAGGCTTTGGCCATTTCCTCCGAGAGGAGCAAGCTTAATCGTGATGCTGGATTTCAGTCCAGCTCCTCTTGGAAACCGGCCTTAAAATGGAAATCCGTCGACTTAAGAAGGACATATCAATACAGCTTGATAATCAAGTAGCTACGTTTCTTTGACCCAATTAATTTTCCATACTCACGCCATATCCTGACCTGGCATTTAGTTTACTGAAAACAGTCTTTTGTTCAGTAATGCGAATATTGATAGTGTTCTGTCTTTGTTTATATTTGTGTTGTATCCAGTGTTTCATATTTGGTTATAACATTTAATAAATATCCTGATGATGGGAGAGATGCACACTCCCGAAACGTCGATTTCTAATCGTCTTTTCACATGGCTTGCTGCCCGAGAAGAAATTGAGAATAAAGTAAGTGTGTGTGTGTGTCTTTTTTTTTTAATAAGTAGTTCATTTTCTACATTATTGTTAGTAGAGAAGGTAAAACTGAAGTACATGGGAAGCTGGGCTCCTGATCTGCACATAGGCAGGTATATGACAAAACAGTGACGTTTAACCGCATACGAATTAAATGAACATTCACACGAAACATAAATGCGTCTATGGATTGAGGTAAAATACGGCCATGTTGACGGCGAGTCTGCCAGCCAAGAAGTTGAATGGCAGTAGGCAATCGCTCCTCTTTTGTTGTCTATTAGTGGGAGGGTGTGGCCACTGGCTAATCACGAAGCCATAAGTGAATCGTATTATTACTACATAAATATCGTTCGAGACTGTTCCAATACGAGAACATTCGAAAACTGGAAGGATATCCGCGCCTAACTGCCTATACAATAACCGATGTGAACTCTAGCGAGAGTATTTCGACCGTGTTTAAAACTTTGAGTGCAGCTCCGTGGTGAGGAATCGGTGCAGTGAAGCAGTTCAAGAGTCAGTCGGTCAGTGAGTTGCGTCAGTTGACAGAGCAGTGCAGAGAGGTGCGCTACATGAGCTCTGTGCTGAGGAATCGGCAGACTGTGTAACCGTGCAGCGAAGTAATTTAGCAGCGAGCATCGGAGTTGTGTTGAGAGTTGGCTTGCATTCCGTGAAGGAGATAAACCGTTGGACACCTCAGAAGGATTACGAGCAGCGCAAGTTCGTAAGTGCTAAAGAGACATTAAGGAGACATGCTGAAGTTGTGTATTTGTTTAAAAGGGAAAGTAATTTTACATTAGTATTTGGCTAACGAATTTGGCGACTAAAAGAGTTTGAGATGAACTATGTCTCGATTTATATTTTTGTCACATTATGCTTTATTCTGTTTTTTATGCATTTTCTTTGGTGCCTAAAGCTCACTAATCAGGAAAGGAGGTGTGATGGATTTCCTTCATGCGTGTGGAAACAAAAGTACATACGAGAGTAAATTGATATGTTGTTTGGTAACTGATTTCTAAAATTTTACGGTAGTTCGATATTTGCTTGAGAAAAATGTCGGTTAAACTTTCGGTTACGACTGGCCTAGTTAGTTTCACGTTGTCATTGTAAGTGGCGCTTAGTTGCATCACAGTTTATCAACAGTTTAACCATTTATTATATTTATTGTCGAATACCTCCTAAACGGTTGTTAAAGGGCCAATCCCATATATTGTGAGAAAACACGAAAAAGATCTCCTTATATTGTTTTGTCACTAACGTACAGTCAGGCTTAGGTTTACATAAATACAACATTTCGACATGTCTCTACAATGTTTGTTTACAATACAACTCCAACATTCACACGTAATCTGCTTCGCTGCTTGCTCCACAGTTCGGTAATTCCTTACCACTGAGGCTTGCTTACTGACCCGTGATCTACTCCCTGCACCATTCCACTGCCTGCCGACTTCTCACCATGGAATCTAACTCAAGTGGAAGCCCTTAGCATCAAACATATTGCTCTCACTGTTATTCATGGCCGTTCCAAGTCTCGTGTCGGCTTTTATATGTCTGCCGGGCGCTGTAGATCTCTCTGGAACTAGAAACCTCTCGAAATGCTCTCTTGAAAGGTCTTCTGCGTAGTAACAGTTCCGTCCAAGCCTCGTGACGTCAGCTCGTGAATGGCTTTGAAGGCTTACCTCTCCCGTCCCGCCAGCGAATAAACAAAAAGACCCCTACACCCACTCATCCTTCGAGGTAGACGTCGCTATGGTGGCATCATTTCTCCGATATGGCTTCGCGTTTACCAAGTGACAATGTAAATAAGGAAACCGCCAAGTACCCAGTGCAATCATGCTTGAGACTCCACTGGGTGTGGTACCAATTCCATAATTATGTTGTGACTAACTCTATTTTGAGATATGTTAACACAACAAAAACGTACAAATAGTAAAGAAACTAATAACCCAGGAGCAAGAAACTCACTTATCACGCCACATCAACTGTTAGAAAGACAAAAACGAAGCTCACCTCCTCGGCTTCAGCAGAGTCCAACTCTGGATATATCAGTCGTGC
Source organism: Mantis religiosa (assembly GCA_030765055.1). Classification (NCBI taxonomy): domain Eukaryota; kingdom Metazoa; phylum Arthropoda; class Insecta; order Mantodea; family Mantidae; genus Mantis; species Mantis religiosa. Next base: position 27,086,027 of record CM060951.1, on the reverse strand, counting down.
TAGATCGCTCAGCTGTTTTGTTGAGGAAGTCAGCAGGTCTTCAGTATAGCCACCCAGAAGACACAAGTTGTACAGCCACGTCGTAGAGGCTGCTTTGTAAATCGGGCACCACGATAATTTGTGTTCCCTGTAATCACACTCTCACATTTCTTCTGTTGACTTTCATTTCTCTTGTACAAACTTATACCTCTATTTACTACATGGTAAAACGTTTAAGCGAGTCCAAAGAAAAGTGTAATAAGGAAGTTGTTTACGTAAGCAACCTATCACAGTAAGTATCATACATCGGCACGTACGAGAAATTATATATAATGTGAATGAATATTGTGACAAAGAGAAAAAAGAAACAATAAAAATCACTTTGTGTCAAGCGGCTGATATGATAATTTACATCTGAGTATAGTGATTAATTGGTTAACATTTCATATCAGATACACAGCTCCAAGTGCTTTATTTACGCTTCGTCACTTACTGTACGCCAAGTTACTAATATCTGACTCTACTAGAAAACATGATAACAAGCGAATGCAGCGCTCTGTCACCGAAGGTCAATACAGCTCAGCGCTTTGCCATGTAGTACTTCATGTTGATCAAGATAAACATTCTTTTACTGTAGTTACGAGGGAGCACAGTAGACTTTAAGTGATGGTCAAATGTTTTAAACAGCTGGTCGTTATGCGATGTCTTTGTAATTAGTTCTCTTTAAATCCAACAGAAAAAAGTGAATCACGGGTTCCATTTTGAAAAAAAAGGCATAACTATTGGAAAATTCAAACAAATAACAAGGAATATTTCGGTAATGATTCATCCACATAAAAAAGAAGAAAAAAAGAAAGAAATCCACTTGACAAAGTTATATTTTAACAAGATTTACATTTATTGTCTAGTGAGATGTTGCTTACTGCTTATGATTTCCGAGCCATATATAAGTTGTCGAGAATGAAGAGGATTTCTGAAGATATTTCCAGGAAGTTTAAGACAAACATTTCATCTGTCGTGAAAATATTGTCGCCAATCCATTATCGCGATGGTGCGGGTTGTGCACACAAAGGAACTGATATTGCAGCACGGAGATAAAGAGTATGCCGAAATAGATAAATAGAGCGCGGAGATAAAAGGTCTGCCGAAACAAATAAAGTTATATAAATTCAAAATTCTAGTCACATCTTGATTGATACAGAAAATTCTAGAACAATCTAGAAATTATCAATGGAGGTATATATAAGAGATCGCGACACGCCAGAGAGTAGTCGTAAATAGTCGTAACGAGAGTTGTAATTGGAACTGGTGTGTTTTGAAAGTGAACTCTCTGTTGTGGTCAACGACCTTGGAAGATTGTAATTGTGTATGTGACGTAATTCTGCTAATGTAAGGATTGACCAAAGTGTATTTCTAAGGAAATAAAGAACATTTTGAATTTCTGCAAATGGGACTTTTAATTCTACGAACCCACAAAGTCATAATATTTTAAACATATGGTATTTTAATGAAAATATGATTATTTTTGGAAAAAAAATCTTTTTTTTTTTTCGAAAAATGTCCCATTTAGAGGGGGCTACCTTCTGGAGAAGAGACTATATTGAAATCTTCATGCGAGATCCTTTGAAGATGCTGAAGTCAAATGCCATGTATGCTACTTACTCGACTTTTTGAGTCGTGCTGTTCACAGACACACAGATATTTTTTAATGTAAATTTATATTGAGGAATTAATCCTTAAAGTGGTCTACCGGGAAATATGATGAGTCAATTGGAGAATTTAATGTCAGGTAGGCACGTTGACCATGGTAGCTCAAGGGTAGAGCAACTGGACGGAAACCAGTAGATCCGTGGTTCAAATCCCGGCCATGGCATTGAATTTTTCAGTTGGCTGTAATTAAACACAGATATTTGTTAATTTTCTTTTTCGTTTTGTTTGTACTCAGATAATGTCAAAAACATGTATTTTCGGTGATCCCTAGTTATTGAATTTCTGGTGCAGTTCTGCCTTTTTTTTCCGCAGGACGTACAGAGAGATTAAAAAAATGAGAAAAAATATATTTAAAACTTGTAATGCATATTATAAATCTAGAGTAACAAATGTTGTGGATATTAGTAAATTAAAGAAAGAATTAAAAATACAGTAAAAAGACAAGGGGTTCAAGTTTTCTTTTCTTTCTTTTCTGTGGACTTTCACCTAATTTTACCTAACTTTTGTATACATATAAAAGTTGCAATTTCGCTTGTTACCTGTCGATATAGAAGACACTGTACTGTGGTGTTGGAGGATGTTTGAACACCGGGGTCTCGGATGAGTGTGTATAAAGTCCCAAGTTGTACTGATGACACACTTGTTGGATTCGTTGTAGTCTCTCTATGTTGTCAGCCTCAGCTTCTCTCTGTCAACACAACATACAACATAATTATGTCTTTTTCAAATGGAAAGAATTCTGGTCTACAGCGAATGAGATGCATTTGCGTGCTCGACGTTTAGAACTTTACCCCTTTACCCCTAATCGTTTCATATTTCCATCTCTCTAGCACAGTATTCTATACCAATGCCGTCTTAGTTTATGTTGAGATGTAAGCAAAAGCATGTATACGTATGTGACATCATTGGCTGTTTAGTCCAGTAACTCTCTGCATATCTATCATTTTTAAAGACTGTGCATGTAACGCAACATATAGAAACAACTTTAAATTATTACAGATGCAAAACTCAAAGAGTAATTAATTAGTATTTTATTTGGTATATGTAAAAGTTAGAGCAACCACACGGAGAGCGGGAGATCCGTGGTTCAAATCCCGGCTATGGCATTGAATTTTTCAGTCTGGCTCTATTCGTTCATACCTTAGCCTACACTCGGCTAATGTGGAAGAAATGATTATTTCCATCAATTTACCTGAATAACATAGTGGTTTAACTATGAAGCCTAGGATTACTGGCAACATAATAAGTCGCCACAAAAGGTGTGTGTCTTATAGCATTTGAGAACCTCTAGTGCTCTACCGGGAAACATACGAGTCAGTTGGAGAATTTAATGTCCTGTCGGCACGTTGGCCATAGTAGTTCAGTGGTTTAGAGCTACCGCACAGAGAGCGGGAGATCCATTTTTCAAATCCCGGCTATAGCATTGAATTTTTCGGTCTGGCCCTACTCATTCAAACCTTAGCCTACACATGGCTAGTGTGGAAGAAATGATTATTTCCAGTAATTTGTAGGTATTAATCAGAGTGCACGCTGCGCTTGCGCAGTTTAAAAGCAGAAGGAAGTGAGATAATCAGTTGTACAATATGGCCACTTCCATCACAGAGGAAAACCGTTAAAAACGGTGAAAAACAAATTATAATGAACGTGTTATGCAAGTTGTGTGAAAAATAGCCGACTTAAGCAATGGAGGACGTTTAAATGTAAACAGAAAAAAGCAGTGTTTCAGCAACAAGTATTAATGCCGCTTGAAGCGAAGATGTGAAACTTTCCACCCTAGGAAAACATCGAAAAAGAAGCCATTTGTAGAAGATGAATGTGATGAATTCGTTAAAAGTGCTGTACGTTGCAAAGTGCATAGCTTCTTTGAACGAAAGGAGCCACCAAAAATTACAACAGTGCTTTAGCTGTAGACAATAATCCCGATTTGCCAAGCATTAGAAAAATGAGCTTCCACAGCGTTCTTCGCGAACATAGGTTTCGATTTTGTGAACAGAATCAGTAAAATTTAATTGTTGAGCGTGAAGATATATTGTTGTAGAGCAGCAATTATCAAAGGAAAATTCGGAAATGGAAGTCGCTTAAGGAATTTATCCGTTGTCAGATTCCAATTAGAACATAGAACATGTTTTTATCAACTTTGTGGAAACGTACAGTCAGACTGATAAATTCAATGCCATAGCTGGGATTTGAACCACGGATCTTCTGGTTTCCGTCCAGCCGTTCTACCAATGAGCTACTATGGCCAACGTGCCGATATGACATTAAATTCTCCAACTGACTCGTGTTTTTCCCGGTAAACCACTAGGAGTTCCGATAAACACATGAGACAACTACCTTAATGGCGACTTACTATGACGTGCGGGCGGAGTGAGTCAGTCAGCAGGGAGCTGCAGTGAGTTTGCAGTTATGTGCCAGTGAGCTGTGTGTGAACATTTGAGCTGCACCTAGTCGAGTCGAGAATTGATAATCGTGTAGTGATTTGAACATGAATTCTGTTTGTTTACGTGTGGTAAAGTCACGAGAGATTTTTTAGTGTATGTTACGTCATCCTGCTACAAAGAGTTGTACAAGTGTATTTCTACGGAAATAAAGAACATTTTGAATTTCTGCAAACTGGACTTTTAATTTTAGAACTCATAAAGGTACAATAGGGATGGCGCCGGTACAGGGCATGCTGGACGCAAGAGTACCCAGACTGAAGTTTCGAAATTATATAGTAATGCAGTTGTTAAAATCAAAATTCGTACAAGCATATTCGCATGTTATTTATCTGGTTTAAATGAGCCGGCCCTCGTAGCCACGGTCGTTAGAGCTTATGTCTCTAGCGTTCCGCCGCGTAGAGGGTCGCAGGTTCGAGTCCCGCCTTGGGCATGGGTGTTTATGTGTATCATATATATATATATATATATATATATATATATATATATATGTGTGTGTGTGTGTGTGTGTGTGTGTGTGAAACTAAAGAAAACAGACAGTAAAATAAACGGAAACAATAAAAATGCCATAATGTAATTAATTACAGTTTATGAATCCAATAGAACTGCCAATGTGTCATCCATTTTGCTGTCAATGTCACTGTCAAGAGATAAATCTTCATCGTCTGAGTCTTACAAGTTTATGGGCTCCAAAATCTTGTCACGTGCCATTCGCTTCCAACGTCCTCCTCTTGTAGTTTTTCGCATGTCTCATGCAGCTTTTCCAGTCTTCTTGTGCTACCTTATCAATTCACGAATAAGTCGTTTAACGTCAGTCATTTTAAAAGCGTTATTTCTGTTTCCAATCCCTCGTTTACACTCCCTCATTGGATTATTTTGACAGTGGTAAAGGGGCAGGCACGTTTGCTCGTGTTGCATTTGAACTGCAAGTTGTTCCAGATGATACAGTTTTTCTATGTTTTTAAAAGAATGACAAATGAATAATACTAATTTGAACTCTTTACGGCAAACACTCTCTCTGTTGGGTAAATAAGGATACAGTCATAAATATATCACGTGATGGCTCCCGTTCTGTAGATACAGGCTAACAGGAACTCTACTATTTGCTCTTTCTCGAATTTAACAAACATCTTGGCTTGTTCACAGCAATTCTTCTAACATATCATATGGATAGTTTACATTTCAGATCTGAGTGATTATGAATATATGTACACACGTACATACCAACCAACAATGATGTTCATTACAGTGCTTACGCCTCGATGCGTCCTTTAAATATTGGTATTTTATTTATATCTATAATGAAAACTATTTCAGCTAAAATATGAGGTTAGCAACATTACTCGCTAACTTCCGTGCAATCACCCTTTTGCAGAACTTGAAATTTTGTCTTAGTGCAGATAGTATTCATTAGAAACGGATTCATTTGGCGCTCGTCACAGCCCACTCAAGGGTAAATCAATATGACAACACCGCAGGACGCCTATTTGCTACTGGCCTGGAAGCATTCAAGGACAAACATCAATTTATTTGAAAGTCAGAGTATACACCTCGTGGTTAATGTGCACTACGTCACATCACTGAGGACAGAATAACAATACCGACTTTCGGTCTGCACCAAACACACAGCATATACTCACTATATATCGTTGTATTTCTTCTGTGTCTTCGTCTTCAAAGTTCACAGACTTCTGGTTACGTGGTGATACTTGAAGATATATGAAGAGAAGAACAGACACCACGAAGACAGCTATCAGCCGAGGTCCTTGCGATAACTTTTGTACCCAGCGTGTTTTTCTCATTATGAACCTAAAAATAAAAATAAATAAAAATTTAAAATAGTTTAAGGGGAAATTAAAACTTTGTGCTGCCAAGGTTGTAGCGATATTTCTGCCTGCCCATTATTCTATAAATAATTATATGTTATTAATTCAATAATTATTTACTATTATGGAAACAATTAACTCAATAGCAAATATCTATGATTTTTATAATAGTATTTGTAAGAAGGTATCCTATGTATAAAAGATATATACAATCGTGCAGACAATGCAATATATAGGCTTAGTTTCTCCGGGATGTCTGCTAGGAATCAGCGAAGGTAACGGGACAGCTTCCATTGTTGCTAGAGTCTGTCTAGTCAACACGAGTGCAGCTGGGCAGCCTCCTTTGACGAAGCCTTATAATCAATATACACTCCTGGAAATGGAAATAAGTACACATTGACGCCAGTGTGTCAGACCCACCATACTTGCTCCGAACACTGCGAGAGGGCTGTATAAGCAATGATCACACGCACGGCACAGCGAACACTCCAGGATCCGCGGTGTTGGCTGTCGAATGGCGCTAACTGCGCAGCGTTTGGGCACCGCCGCCTTCAGCGTCAGCCAGTTTGCCGTGGCATACGGAGCTCCATCGCAGTCTTTAACACTGGTAGCATGCCGCGACAGTGTGAACGTGAACCGTATGTGCACCTGACGGATTTTGAGCGAGGGAGTATAGTGGACATGCCGGAGGCCGGGTGGACGTACCGCCGAATTGCTCAACATGTGGGACATGAGGTCTCCACAGTACATCGATGTCGCCAGTGTTCGGCGGAAGGTGCACGTGCCCGTCGACCTGGGACCTGACCGCACGGTACATCCAAACCGTCATCGAACCCATCGTTCTACCATTCCTAGACCGGCAAGGGAACTTGCTGTTCCAACAGGACAATGCACGTCCGCATGTATCCCGTGCCACCCAACGTGCTCTAGAAGGTGTAAGTCAACTACCCTGGCCAGCAAGATCTCCGGATCTGTCCCTCCATTGAGCATGTTTGGGACTGGATGAAACGTCACCTCACGCGGTCTGCACGTCCAGCACGAACGCTGGTCCAACTGAGGCGCCAGCTGGAAATGGCATGGCAAGCCGTTCCACAAGACTACATTCAGCATCTCTACGATCGTCTTCATGGGAGAATAGCAACCTGCATTGCTGCGAAAGGTGGATATTCACGGTACTAGTGCCGAGATTGTGCATGCTCTGTTGCCTGTGTCTATGTGCCTATGGTTCTGTCAGTGTGATCATGTGATGTATCTGACCCAGGAATGTGTCAATAAAGTTTTGCCTTCCTGGGACAATGAATTCACGGTGTTCTTATTTCAATTTCCAGGAGTGTATATCGTACTGCGAAACTTCCTTAGTTTTGACAAATACAGTTCTACTGGATTCCATAATAGCCCTTATCTTATTCTAAGTCCGGTATTTGAAACCCAGCTCCTCTGTGTCCATAAGGAACAACAAAAATTTTTGCAAATGTGCAACCAATTCATCTAAGGTGGGCGCTCTCCTTTTTGCATAGAATCTATAAATTTCTTGGCGAATTAAATCGCATGTGAAATTGTCGAAAATTTAGAAAAACGTTTCCTTTTGTTTTCACACTTGATCGGCGTCTTTGATATTCCTTTTGATCAATTTTTCTTACTGTATTTCTGTGAATACCAAGAATTTTATCAAGAGCCAAGAGAGCCAAGAGCGAGAACAAGTCGTCCGGGTGCTCCCGGACGGTGGGTAGGGCGCCACGGTACCTATCCGCTGTACGGATTTACCCGTGCGGTCTTATAGGATTGGTCTTTCCTCCAAAGCTTGGATGTCCTTGTTATCTGATGCACCTGATTCGGCCTCTGCTAGTGCTTCTGGCGGCGGGATGAGCTTCCAAGTAGGAGGCCAGTGCCCTAAACCGCCACGCTAGGGGCGGCCTGTGTTGCAGAGTCCGTCCAGTGTGGCGGGGCCAGGAGCGAGAGGTAGGGTGGTTGGGGACCGTTTAGGTTGTGGTTCTCATTGGAGTCACACAGGGGGACTGACTGCCGGGGGTCAGCCGACAGGCCAGATCCAGCCCTAGTGTGGCCGGGACAGAGTGTAGTGTTGAGGGGATGAGAGGCTGGTCTCACCACCCAAGGGCGTCCTAGGGGAGGCGGTAGCTCTTTCTCCTCCTGGGCATACGGTGGTCATATTGTCCTAGTGTATTCACTAGGTGGTTGGGATGGGATGTAATCCTGGCATACAATGTGCGGGAGCGTTCACGCACAACATCCTCAACGTAAAGTATACCAGAATGGGAGAGTAGGATGTGTGAAGGAAACATACGTTCGGTATCGTAGATCATCCTGTGCGCCCTGTTCTGCACGGCTTGCAGTCTGCGGATGGTGGTACGAGCCACCGATCCCAAGACCTCGCATCCATACAGGATCAAGGGCGGGATGATCGCACGATACACCCGTAGTGTCAGGCAAGTGGGCATGGTCGATCGGAATATGGGGTACAATTGCCTAAGCGCTGCATGGCCGAGGCAGATATTTTTCAGCGCATATTTATGTGTTCAAAACAAGCGCTTGAATTTGGTTAGAAAGAGTTCCCGTTATAACTTTGTTTTCCCTTTTGTATAGTCAAAGAAAGGAATTTACCGTTTCTAGGCAGTTTAGAAAAGGGCAGTTTGGAGCAGAATCGGGGCAGTCTGGTAAGTTCTACAGTAAAGAGAAGCGTTAACCCATAGCAGCAGCCTCAAGCGATCTTAAGAAATTTACATCCAATGAAACGCAATGTTCCTCCACCGATATATAAAGTATTCTCAAATTAAGATAAATATTTTAAAGCTTCGAGCATATATAGTTAAGAGTATATTCCGCGAGTGCCGTCTAAATTTCTAAAACCTGCAGATATCCAAGGATCCTGACGCAGATACAAAAGTATTAAAGTCTGTTTAGTTAACTGGAGTGCACGTCGGCCGCTGCCTTTGACGAACCCTCATAATCCTTTTATAACCTCCGACCCTCCTTCTCCCAGATCTTTCTGCAAGGTTGCCACCGTTCCCGATACGTCATGGGTATCGTTTAGTCTAAATAAATTATCTTATGTCCATTACTGCAAAACTTCCCTAGTTTTGACATATATCCAAGCTACAATGCTACTGGATTCCATAATAACCCTTATCGTATTCAAAATGCGGTATTTGAAGCCAGCTCCTTTAGGAGGCCGCGCAAAGTGCAGTGCCGATAACGAACATCGCAAATTTCTTGCAAATGTGTAACCAATTCGTCTAAGGTGGCCGCCCTCCCTTTTGCATAGAATCTATAAATTTCTCGACGAATTAAATCGCACGTGAAATTATCTATTTTAGAGAAACGTTTCCTTTTCTTTCCACACTTGATCGGCGTCTTTGGTATTCCTTTCGTCACAATATTTCTTACTGTATTTCTGTGAATACCCAGAATTTATCAGGTTCATTGCATGACCCCTGACCAAGATTATTTCTCAGCACATATTTATATGTGTTCAAAACAAGCGCTTGAATTTGCTTAGAAACAGTTCCCGTTATAACTTTGTTTTTTGAGGCTTTTCCGGTAATATAACTCGGTCCAGTTATTCACACTATTGTCATCACTTTGATTATTTTCACGTGACCGAAAGTTATATCTACTTCATTTGCATTTACCAGTGCATTTCCCTCCCACGGTCTCCACATCGTGACACACAACGAATTTCTGCACGTAATGGAACAGATCAACTGGAAGTTGGAACTTTGGTAACTGAGACTCCACGTGGAGTAGACATGAGACTGTCACTTCGAGAAAATCAGGATTGCCATTGGTCCTCAACGACAGTGTTCCATTTCTGAAGTGTGGAGATAGATTTATGACGGTCATTAGTGAGCGGGAGAGTAGTTTCCTTTGAGCGGCAAACTGCACTCCCGTTCACTAGACAGACTTTACAAGACTTTCTGTTCAAGAACCCTGAAAAAACAAAAACAAATTCCCAGTCCAACCACATCTCCTATTCCATAGTTCAGTACTCGCCGAGGCGGACCCTGAGATAATTGTGCCTCCTCAGCCACCACAGCGACGAGTACAACGAAGGCAACAGATGGTCGCTCCGAAGCCCGACGGAGCGAGGGACCTTTAAGACAATGCGACAAAATTAAGTATGAAAAATTATTACGAGAATATATACGATATATAACAATACCATCTAAGTACTGTTATCCAGATGCGCAGAGGCCCAGAGGTAGTCCTGGTCGGGCGGGGCAATTTTTCTTTTTCCCCGTCCGGGTGTCTTCTGCCGCAGTACCTAGCCACTTTGCGGCTTAACCTGCGAAGTGAGTCAGGAATGTTTTTTTTATTGTTCTGCTGGGGGTAGGTTGTAGTTTTGTTTAAAGTTTTTGTTTGGATGTCCTTGAGTAATCTCAGAAGGCATCTTAGCGGTTTTATTGCATTCTCCCTTTGGAGGGGGATCGGTTTAATATTTTTGACCCGTTTTGATTACGGGTGGCCTAACGCTTGGGCTTTACCTTGAGTTAACCAAGCGGCCTCAGGACGTCTCTGGGGAGTTTGTATGACGGCAAGCGTCTTTGCACCCTTTGGTCATATCTGCCCAGGGAGTTCACCAAAGGGTTGCCATGGGTTTGGATTTTGTCGTACATTGATCGTGCCCTCTCTCGGATGAATCGATAATGTACGGGATTTTTGAATGTTCATGAAGGACCTGGGCTGGGAATCTCCAGTCTGCATGGTATATCACTCTGAGCGCCCTGTTCTGCAGCGTCTGGAGTCTGACGAAAGTGGTTCTTGCCACTGTTCCCCAGATCTCACAGCCGTACAAAATCATGGGCGGGATGATCACCCGATACAGCTGGAGTTTGAGACGGAGGGGCATGGTTGAACGGAATATTGGGTATAGGATCCTGAGCGCGACGTGTCCAAGCTGGAACTTGCCTTTGACGTGCGTCCAGGTGAGCACCCAGAGTGTAAAATGCTTTATCCCTACAATCACACCTTCCTTTTTCCTTCTACCTGGCAGTAAACAAAGAGAAGACGTGAGCCAAAGTGATGGTCATAAGGGTTTTGGAAAAAACACCTTAACCGACGTAATCAAATGCATACTTTTGAACTTAATTGGCTAGGAAAGCATCAAGAGGTTTAATGATACCATAGAATATGGTGAAAGACGCAAAGTGACAATGCTAGATGGTTATAGTGGCATTATGTGAGAAACCACCCTCTCACCAACCTTGTGTTGGCAAAAGCACCTCTGTGGAATTAACATGTTTATTACATTTATTCTGTTTTATTATACAATAATTATTTTCAGAGATAATTATTTATTTCCTTTATGCTGCTTAAGGCAAATAGTTTCTGTATTCTTGTCTTAAAAATAAACCTCACAATATACCTAAAAGTACATTGGAATTGTTTACAAAGCACATTGTGAAATAGCGATATTGTCGTAATTATACCCCCTTAATTTGCACGACTGGTATCCTTGCCGGTTTCTTTTTAAATATTGTTTCAACGTCCGGCTGCAAACTTGATGAACTTAAATGTAGAGCACATTGAAGATGTTCATCCGACACGCTATTGAAAGCAGACTCTTGTTCATTGTCAATATACTGAGCAGTTGTTCGTTCTGAGGCAGGTCGGGATGTCGGGTGAGTATTGCCGCGCAGTTCGGCTCAATTATTTGGCAGGGGCTTGACTCCTAGGGTTGTCAGCATCGCTAATAAAATTTGAAGAATATCGATGTCCTCGGCTGCTCTCGGAGTTGTCCTAATATTTATGAATTTAGGATCAGTGGTACGGATCTCTTGATACATGGCGTTCTGTGTGGATCAATTAGGGTACTTGGAAAGAAACACAGGTTACTTCTCTTATGACGATCGGTTGTATTTCAATTACTCTCGAAATACATATTAATTAGGCGAACTCTGAATGGTAGGCTTCGCGCGGGCGTGGTTGCACTTCCGTGTCTATACAACGACTCGTCGGATTAGCACCCAGTTACTAATTACCTTTAATTGAACGCGATTTCTGTCCGTGTGCTGTCACACGATGGTCTCGGTCGACCCTCAGCCACCGACTGAACTTTAGATATGCCTTTTTCTCAAGATGGTTATATGACACTTCGCTTCCCCCTTCAGCTCATTATTTTTAATTAGTTGGTCGGTAGAACACATATGGAGTCCCAGTTACGAGAATCTCACCCTAGACCTCCCACAACGTTCCCTTCCTGCTAAACTATGTTTGAAACTAAACGCGGGGTGCGAGCCTTAAGACTTATGGTTGCGGTCAGCTGTCCTAGGGGAGGGAAAATCCTACCGTTCAGAGCTCGTAACAATCTTGACATTCCACACAAAATATTTGTTTCAGTACACGTATATATATATATATATATATATATATATTCCTTTAACATTCAATTAATCTACTATACATTCCTTAACAGTCAATTAATCAACTCGAGGAAGAGAGTACCGTTTCAGTTCACAAATATGACCAGTAATTTGTTTGCAAAAGGATGTAGCTTGAGAAATGTTTATACAAATCCAAAACCATGTTTTCCTGAACTGCGCTGTGGTGTGTTGCTTTGAAGGTTTATAACGTCCAGCATGAGCCACATTGAAATTTCTCCAGTTTTAGTAAGACATCAGAACTGTGTTTTACCATCGTGAAGAGGAAAACAAACGATGTACCTGTTTTCTCAGTTAACATTCGTTGTTGCACATGCAAACCACCACTGCACTGATAAGGCTGCCACACGACTACAAATAGAATCAACCGGTTTAATTGGTGGTGTCTACCTGTTTGTTGAAAGCAGTGGGAACGAGAGGGAGGGTAAATTTACACTTACAGTGCCCTCCTTCCCAGCCCAGGACTAACTCTCATTCCTGTAGGGAGCTCTGGTACGGACTCCTTACTCTCTTTACTAGAAGTACGCCAAGCGAGTCCCACGGAGGCATTAATTTAATCTTATTTATTTACCTGAAATATCTAAGGTCCTCGGCGAAACACCTGCTCCTTGCAGCTGTTCGTTGTATCTCCCACTGCAAGTCATATCACACTATCATCTGAAAAGTAACAGCTTTGTTGCATTATCTTTGCTTTATATCTAGGTGAGGCTTCATTATTACATTTACATGATTTTCTTTACTCAATTATTGTTAACTGACAAACTTTCATTATTCATTTTGTGGCACCTGTAACAAAAATACAGTAAGTCAAGGCGACAGCTACATTTTTAAACAGTGCATCGCTACGTGATGGCCTTGAAATTTTCTCTGCATGATTACGAGAAAACTAATAGCGACTTACCACTTGAATAAGGTATTTGAAAATTTAAGCAAATGCCAAATAATATCTTCAAAATGGTTAGATGTATAAAAACTGAATAAGCTGTGTGATTTAACAAGATATAAATTTTTGTCTATCTGCCACAATTTACCAGTTATACAACAGTTATTCAGAATGAAGAGGACTTCATTCTCAGAAAATTCAAAAATACATTTTATTTGGAATGAAAGAATCTTTAACATATCCAAATTTATTTAAAATTGTTAGACATCTTTCTACTAAATCCTCACTATTGTCGAAACTTTTTCCATGTAATGGCAGTCTCGAAAGGAAGGATTTTCTTGTAATATGTTGAACTTAAGTATGAGGTTTGCTATTTAACTGACTTTTGGTTTTCTAGTTTCACACACATGCGGATGTAGTTGCTAAGTAGTTTAGAAAAAGTTCAAACAATATGCCGCTTAAAAGAGATAAATAAGGTTCACATTATTTCCGTATTATAGAGATTTGGGTGATTTCTGGTAGCCCTAGATCCCATGAAGCAACAACAGGCATTTCTAGTGGATAACAATCTCCGCAAGTCCACCTCCCTAGCGCAGTGTTAGCGTGTCTGCCTTAAGTTCAAGAGGTACAGAATTCGCATCTCGATCAGTGTGAGCCATCTGGATAAGATTTTTTCGGGGTTTTTCCTTATCCTGAAAGACGAACGTCTCATTTGATATGACTTAAAGTTGCAGGTTTTCCCTCATCCTGAAACATGAAACGACCCGTAACTCAAAGCTCTATGGACCCTGGATTCATTTGAACATTATTTGATAAGATGAGGTCATGTCCTCCGACATGACAACTTCAGAGGTTTTCCTTTATCCTGGTAACTCTAAGTCTGGTAGCTCTAAGCTCCATGTACTCTGGACTCATTTGAGCATCATTTCATTTATCGTCCCATATGACTTAATGTTGAAGGTTTTCGCTTATCCTGAAAGATGAATGTCTGGTAGCTCTAAGCTCTATGTGCCCTGGACTCATTTGAGCATCATTTCGTTCGTCGTCCGATATGACGTCGCAGGTTTTCGCTTATCCTGAAAGATGAATGTCTGGTAGCTCTAAGCTCTATGTGCCCTGGACTCATTTGAGCATCATTTCGTTCGTCGTCCGATATGACGTCGCAGGTTTTCGCTTATCCTGAAAGATGAATGTCTGGTAGCTCTAAGCTCTATGTACTCTGGAATCATTTGAGCATCATTACACGTCCGATATGACGTCGCAGATTTTCGTTTATCCTGAAAGATAAATGTCTGGTAACTCTAAGCTCTATGAACCCTGGACTCATTTGAGCATCATTTCATTCATCGTCCGATGTGACGCCGCAGGTTTTCCCTTATCCTGAAAGATAAATGTCTGGTAACTCTAAGCTCCATGAACCCTGGACTCATTTGAGCATCATTTCATTCATCGTCCGATGTGACGCCACAGGTTTTCCCTTATCCTGAAAGATAAATGTCTGGTAACTCTAAGCTCCATGAACCCTGGACTCATTTGAGCATCATTTCATTCATCGTCCGATGTGACGCCGCAGGTTTTCCCTTATCCTGAAAGATGAATGTCTCGTAACTCTAAGCTCCATGTACCCTGGACTCATTTGAGCATCATTTCATTCATCGTCCGAGATGACGTCGCAGGTTTTCCCTTATCCTGAAAGATGAATATCTGGTAACTCTAAGTTCCATGTACCGAGGACTCAATTGAGCATCATTTCATTCATCGTCCGATATGAGGTCGCAGGTTTTCCCTTATCCTGAAAGATGAATATCTGGTAACTCTAAGTTCCATGTACCCTGGACTCAATTGAGCATCATTTCATTCATCGTCCGATATGACGTCGCAGATTTTCGCTTATCCTGAAAGATGAATATCTGTTAACTCTAAGTTCCATGTACCCTGGACTCAATTGAGCATCATTTCATTCATCGTCCGATATGACGTCGCATGTTTTCCCTTATCCTGAAAGATGAATATCTGTTAACTCTAAGTTCCATGTACCCTGGACTCAATTGAGCATCATTTCATTCATCGTCCGATATGACGTCGCAGTTTTTCGCTTATCCTGAAAGATGAATATCTGTTAACTCTAAGTTCCATGTACCCTGGACTCAATTGAGCATCATTTCATTCATCGTCCGATATGACGTCGCAGATTTTCGCTTATCCTGAAAGATGAATATCTGTTAACTCTAAGTTCCATGTACCCTGGACTCAATTGAGCATCATTTCATTCATCGTCCGATATGACGTCGCAGATTTTCGCTTATCCTGAAAGATGAATATCTGTTAACTCTAAGTTCCATGTACCCTGGACTCAATTGAGCATCATTTCATTCATCGTCCGATATGACGTCGCATGTTTTCCCTTATCCTGAAAGATGAATGTCTAGTAACTCTAAGCTCTATGTACTCTGTACTCATTTGAACATAATTTTATTTATCGTCCGATATGAATGAGGTTACTTTAAGAACAAAGGAACTTGTGACCAAATGGTGTTAAAAATGACAATGTATTACTTCTGCTTACGTATTCTGCAGCATATGTAGTAGATAGCAGCCTAAGGTCTTAGTACACATTTCTCGAATGCAAGTCATGCAATTTGAAGGCTCACACTCGGCATAGATTGTGTGAACTCTTTATCCTAATGTGCACAAATTGGTCTGCAATGCAAAAAGGTGTTTATGAAAGCCCTGTTGCGGATTGATACTTTAAAAAGTATTAATCTCGCTCCTCCGGTGCTCACACTTGGGGGTAGCTGGCTTAAAGCTATATACACATTTTGAATTATTTACATGGATAAACAGTATTTGTCTACAATTGAGATTATCTAGAATTTAATACGTGATGCTAATTTATAATGTTACTTGGCCTTCATATCTAAGAATTCTTATTCTATAATTTGTTCAATAAGTAAACTAGAAACTCTCTGGAACTTTTAAAAATAATTCTGATAAAGGAATACAGTTTGTTGTAAAATAACTATACCATCTCAACTTGTGAGCCTAATCTTTTTCTAATCATTTTACGTTCTTCTCTTTTCATATTTTCGATATCTGCTTTCTGGATTCATGTTTCTGCTCCATAGAGGCAATCTGGTTTAAAAACAGTGTTACAGCGCATGTTACTATAGCGCATGTATACACATAGATTCCCAGGCATCTTTCAGTATTATCGGAGATAAATACATTATATATTCACTTAACAAAATAAGGAATGATATTATAACAAACACCTATCACGTGTGTATCACATGGGTTAGAGGCCATACGCGTATACATGGAAATGAGAGGGCTGATTAAATTGCTAAACATATGCATTATCTGAAAAGGAATTCAGTTTTAAAGAATCTACAATCACATTTGTTAAAAAAAAAAAACATTTTTTTAATATGGAACAGCACTTGGACAAACAGCGATAAAGGACATATCACTCGAAATCTATTTTTTTCCTACTGTTAATGATCGTGTAAACTGCAAGTACTTTCAGCTATTTTTTCTCCCACCTCTGTAGCATAGATGGTAGTGAGTCTGCCTCCCGTTCAAGAGGTCCCGAACTCGAATCTCGGTTAGGGTGAGCTACCTGGATAAAGTTTTCTCCAGGGTTTTTCCTTAGTCTGAAAGACGAATGTCAGGTAACTCTAAGCTCTAAGGACCCTGCACACATTTGAGCATCATTTCACCCATTCCATTCATCGTCCAATATGACTTAACGTTGGAGGACGTAAATTATAAAAAATATACATTTTATTTTGACCCAGTTTGCTACCGGACATGGGATATTTAAAACTTACTTTCGAGGATTCCATATAGACTCTCCTGACGGATACCTCTGTAAATGTGAAAGCGTTGATGAAGGTGTTGAACGCTTAATATTTAGATGTGATCTTCATTCCAAAAAGAAATATGATCTTATTCAACATCTTTCATATTGTAATGTAGATTTTCAAACACCGTTGTTTAATCTATTCTTTAAAAAATGTTATGGTCAAATTTTTAAAACTTATAATTATTATCAAGTTCTGTTATTTTGATCTTTGTATTTATGTGTTTTGTAACTAGAACCCTAAAATATCTTACTCGTAAAATAGGGTTACTTCATTTGGAGATTAAATAATAATAATAATAAATAATAATAATAATAATAATAATAATAATAATAATAATAATAATAATAATAATAATAATAATAATAATAATAATAATAATAATAATAATAATAATAATAATAATAATAATAATAATAATAATAATAATAATAATAATAATAATAATAATAATAATAATAATAATAATAATAATAATAATAATAATAATAATAATAATAATAATAATAATAATAATAATAATAATAATAATAATAATAATAATAATAATAATAATAATAATAATAATAATAATAATAATAATAATAATAATAATAATAATAATAATAACAATAATAATAATAACAATAATAACAATAACAATAATAACAATAACAATAATAACAATAACAATAATAACAATAACAATAATAATAATAACAATAATAATAACAATAATAATAATAACAATAATAAGAATAATAACAATAACAATAACAATAACAATAACAATAACAATAACAATAACAATAATAATAACAATAATAATAACAATAATAATAACAATAATAATAATAATAATAATAATAATAATAATAATAATAATAATAATAATAATAATAATAATAATAATAATAATAATAATAATAATAATAATAATAATAATAATAATAACAATAATAATAATAACAATAATAATAATAACAATAATAATAATAACAATAATAATAATAACAATAATAACAATAACAATAATAACAATAACAATAATAACAATAATAATAATAACAATAACAATAATAACAATAACAATAATAATAATAACAATAATAATAACAATAATAAGAATAATAACAATAACAATAACA
Source organism: Mantis religiosa (assembly GCA_030765055.1). Taxonomy (NCBI): domain Eukaryota; kingdom Metazoa; phylum Arthropoda; class Insecta; order Mantodea; family Mantidae; genus Mantis; species Mantis religiosa. The sequence continues at coordinate 27,067,806 of CM060951.1, read as the reverse complement.
ATAACAATAACAATAATAATAACAATAATAATAACAATAATAATAACAATAATAATAATAATAATAATAATAATAATAATAATAATAATAATAATAATAATAATAATAATAATAATAATAATAATAATAATAATAATAATAATAATAATAATAATAATAATAATAATAATAATAATAATAATAATAATAATAATAATAATAATAATAATAATAATAATAATAATAATAATAATAATAATAATAATAATAATAATAATAATAATAATAATAATAATAATAATAATAATAATAATAATAATAATAATAATAATAATAATAATAATAATAATAATAATAATAATAATAATAATAATAATAATAATAATAATAATAATAATAATAATAATAATAATAATAATAATAATAATAATAATAATAATAATAATAATAATAATAATAATAATAATAATAATAATAATAATAATAATAATAATAATAAATTATTATGAGCATTATAGGTTGTTTTTTTTTTGTAATTTACGTCCTTCAACGTCGTCATATTGGACTAGGAATGAAATGGGAGATATGATGCTCAAATGAGCCCGGGGTCCATCGAGCTTAAAGATACCTGACATTCGTCTTTTAAGGATAAGGGAAAACCTCGGAAGAAACCTTATCCAGGTAACTCATCAAGACCGAGATTCGAACTCGGGACCTCTTGAACGCGAGGCAGACACGCTACCATTTACGCTACCGAGATGGGCTGTTATAGTGTATTAATTTTCTTTATTTAAATATGCATTTTTATTTTATATATATGTTTTGAGTAAGTCATTCTTGGCTCCTGCTTTTGCTTGCCTTAGTTTCGAAAACATTTTCCTGAGTTATTTCCCCGAGATAAATAAATCGTCATCATGATCATGATTATGAACATCATCATCGTCATCATCATTATTATTTATTATTATGCATTATTAATCATTATTATTATCATTATTAATCATTATTATTATTTATTATGTGGTAGACAAATAAATAAGCTTCCATAAGAATAATGTACAGCAAAGTTTTTAAAATAAACGATAGAGGGTGCAGAAAGTTATGTGGAATGTGCATTAAATCTCATCAGAATAAGAATACTCTAATGGCATTAGTGTTGTATGATAAAGGTCCCAATCGATGGTCATGTTATGATCCACCCACCTGAGGTCAACGAACCCGTCCGGTATTGACCAACACGTTGTGTGGTCATTTGCATCCGGAGACGCGGCTGGTGCAAATGTTGTTTCGTGTTGTTCCCTTGGCACATGTTCTCTCTCGGGTAAGTTGATTTTACTGCGTTACTTACCTTATTGTAGCTTGTGGCTTGTTGAAAACTTTGGAGATATTCCCTATAATCTGAGTAAAGAAAGTGGAAATATCTCACGTGAGTTTTTCTATTCTTGTACAAACACTTATTGCTGTATCTACCTCAACATAAACATTATTGACAGTCAAATGTTTTTAAAGTGTTGGTGGTTATGTGAGTCTTTGAAATTCCATTCTCTTTGCACGACGATAAAAATTAATGATGGCTAATTATTTGAGAAAAGTATTGGAAAATTAAGACATAACAAGAAATATCTAGGAAATGGTTAACTTCAAACAAACATACATATATGACAAGAATTCTGTATTTCATCCATCTTTATATTTTTGTGTAGTAAGATTTTGTCTATCTTTTACCGTTTACTAGGGTTAGAAAGGTCATTCACGTTAAAGAGCGTTTCTGAGGACATTCCCAGAAAATTTTAGCTAGGCATATCGTTTGTCATCAAAACAAATACAGTAAAACCTCTCTAAAACGGTACGCGATCGTTCCGGCATTTATTTTCCATTTACACAGGGTTATGTTTGATTATAAACAAATTAGAAAGCTATAGTCGCCCAGGTTTATAGTGAAGGAATAATATCTATAGAATGAAGTGTAAATAATACAATAGGCTGATATTTTCAACCAACGTACAATGAGTATAGTTTATCGCACAGCCTCGCTTGTCTGTTTACAATTTTCGCTTTCCTATCTGCAACTGTTTGCATATCAACATCATTTGCTTCACCACACAGAGCATTCAAAACAATGTTATGGCGATGTTTGAAACTCTCGAGCCATGCATTGTCTTTGCCTAATTTCCTTACTGCCTCTAAAGATTGAGTCTGAAGCAATGATTCAGAAATGGGAACTTCTTAGCGCGCGCGATTTAGCTCGTCATAGTCCGTAGATTTTGTGAAATGTTTTCCAATACGTATTCTCGTTTTGCCATGTAGTAATTACTAAAGGCCGAAGGCGTTGGAGTTTTTCCTTAGGTGTAATACATGGCAAACCGAGAAGGCGTATCTGAAAAAATTCGCAATACAGAGATGTTTACCTGAGCTTATCGCACACGACGAGTCCAGTCTATGTACACTCTGTTCAAATATAATCATGTCTTCTGGACAGTAATGTATCATACATTGGTAGGGGCGAGAAAACATATCATATAGACACACGCAGCTTCCAATCGCTCTATTTGTGTTTCGTAACTTACTGTTACATCAACCTATTAATATTTCTCTCTTCTAATCGAACAGATAAGACCCGATAAGGGACGATCATAGCGCTGGTCACCTGAAATGTGTCGTGTTTAATGTTTCGTGTTTAACGCCCGCTTTTACTACATACGGCACCGCAGGCGATGACACTGATGATACATGAGATGAAGATGGAGCACTGATGGAATGAGATGGCGGGGGAAACCAGAGATCGTGGAGAAAACCCGCCCCAGCGCCGTGTTGTCTACCACAAATCTCACTTTGCGGTCGCCTGGGATCGAACCCGGGGTGAGAGCCAAGCAGTCTAACCACTGAGCCACGGCGCGGCCGGTCACCTGAAGGTCAATACGCCTCAACACTCTGTCGAGTAATAGGTATAGCTTGATTATGACAACCGCCTCACTGCCAGAGGAAACAAAACAGTCGCGTTATACACCTTGACCTTGCGTCTGCATACACTGGAAAGGCAATTAATGTTTCCTAGTTAGCAGAGTACTAGTTACGTTGTTTCGATGTTTGCATATTTGATGGCCGTGCTGTACATCTGACGTCATTCATACTCTGTGTCCAGTTAACTTGTTTCGCAAGCGAGCGCATATCTCTCCGGCCTTTAGTAATTACAATCGCTTTGTATACTCAAGGGATAAAATAAATGAAGAACTACCCATTTGTGTACTAAAGTAGTGTACATTTGTGTACTAAGATTTTATCTTTCTCTTAGAGTTTACCGTTATACAAAAGTTATAAGAATGAAAAGGACTTCTAAGAACGTTCCTAGAACATTCAAGCTATATATTTCATATGTTCTGAAAGGGTTTCAAATATAAGAGCGCACGCCTCGGTAGCGTGGTGGTAGTATGTCTGCCTCACGTTCAAGAGGTCCCGAGTTCGAATCTCGGTCAGGGTGAGTTAACTGGATAAGGTTTTTCCAGGGTTTTCCCTTATCCGAAAAGACGAATGTCAGGTAACTCTAAGCTCTATGGATTCTGGGCTCATTTGAGCATCATTTCATCTATTCCATTCATCGTCCGATATGACCTAAAGTTGGAGGACGTAAATTAAAAAAAAAACATAAGTAATGTTAATTAAAATCGTTAGAGCCATTTTTGAGAAAACTAAAACTTTTGAAGAGCCTTCCATCCAAATGGCAGTTAATAGAGGGAGGATTTTCTTCAAAATCTTCATTTCACACATTTGGAAGATACTGAATAAACAACCAGTTGGACATTTAAACGACTTTTTTCTTTTTTGAGTTATGTTTTCACACACACAAACAGTGATTTGCAAGTTAATCAACATTTATGGTTCTAGTTTTCAATACTTACGGTATCAGTAGGAAGTGACTTAACATCTAACAGCATAATACTTACGGTAAAGTAAGTAACCCATGGCGTAATAGCCAAAAGTGGGCCTGAGCCTGCCAACCTGACTGCCGGTCACACGCTCACATATGCAAGCTAGGGGTTGGCGATCATCCAACCATACGGGGAGGAAATGTGTTTGGCATCTCGGTACCCCCAACTAGGAAGTTGCCTTTCTGGACCACTGTTCGTTACTTAGTGTAGCTCCACATTTTCCTCACGATGCTGACTGGACAGCGGTCCTATAACCGGGACTTAAAATCTGCACCCTCCAGAGAGGGATCAATCCGGGGCGCCTTCCGGGCGTAGGGAACCAAAGCACAGCTCTCTAGCCCACGGCGGACTAATACTTACGACACTAATAGAAAATGACGTAATACCCAACAGAATAGTAGCAATTTCTCGATTATTATTGCTTTTTGAAGTTTGTTCGACTATTGCAAAATGTGACTGGCTAACCACGAACTCTAAGTTACTTATCAGATCCCGACCGTGCGGACCTCGATTCCCAATATGCATTCTCGACCTGATAAGTATCACTTACAATGTTTAGTACGCAATATACTATATTGGGTTACCTTCAAACGTGTATACACATCGAAATACTGCTAATGAATTTTTGGCTGCTATGCTGTGTAAATGTAGAGAAAATAAAACAGATTTTTAGAGAAAAGTTTGTCGTGAACATGATGTCTCAGCATCCTCCAAGAACCCGAAACGTAAATTATCAAGAATACGCTCAGAAGACTATCCTTTTAGATGGAAAACATTTTGAAAATTTTGAATTCCTCTTACGAGTTAATTAAAGTACCATATATTTAAGGCGTTTTCAAGACAAATGAAACTGTAGCTCTTGAATTTCCTGGTAACATCTGGATGAATTTTGTACAACTGGAAAACTGCAAGAGATAGAAAATATATTACTACACAAAATATGTATTGCTTTTTAAAACACACAATTTATGTCAAATACATTTTTTGTGGAACACAGATTCTTTTAAACTTTCCAATACTTGTCTCAAATAGAAAGTCGTTATTCTTTTTTTTTTATATTGGACATACGGTTGAATGTAGTTACTAAGACATCACATAATGACAAACATTTGACTTTCTCTTAAAGTCTACTGTATTCCTTTGTAGCTATAATAAGATAATGTTGATCTTGAAGTAGATAGAGCAAAAAGTATTTGGTTCGATGTTACAAGGACGTCGAACTTGATGTTCAATGCCTCCACAACGGACATGCGCACAGTTTGTTCCACCCCGGAAGCTTCTTTATCGTTAGTCCATAAAGGTTAACGATTTTCACAGCTACAGAAATGTAATAAAACGTGTCACGTGTTGGAGACGATAAAAGAGGCTTTTGTTACTCTGCAAGATTAAACTGTGGAAATATCAGATCATTATACTTAGTTATAACTACTAAACAGACCACGTTTTGTCAGTGGTGGCATGTGAGCATTTTTCTTTGGAGTGCCAGATAGGAGGATGCTTGTAATGAAAGTAAAGTAGGGTTATACCTTTTAAAACAGGTCACCTTTTTTGTATTCCCAAACACCATGCAATAGAGAAATGTGTCAAAACACTATACAGTTTTAATCATCAGTAGATTCTTCAAACCAAGACCTTCTCTTATTGTTATATCACGCCACCCATATTATTGCTCAATCTTCTCAAAACACTGTAATAATTTTTCTTCATGAACCCTGTTCACAACCCGTGATTAAAATGTCCATCTTGTAAAATCAGTTGGAATTCTTTTGTTGCAAACTGAGCATATCAGATCACTGCGTTTTGGTGAAGACGAGAAACATTTTGTGAATCTATGTTGGCATAACATGGCTTAACTGATTTTCTGTATTCGGAACAAGTATTTCTTACAACCAAATTTAATTAGTGAGCATAGCAGCGTATATACTTCGTTGACATTAGGGAAAGAGTCCTACAGCAAACTCGGAACACCTACTTGACTACCGCTCATTACTGCGGCACCATCATATGCTTGACATATGAGTTGTCTTTCAATATTAAAAGATTGCAACGTCTTTATCAAAACATTAGTGACATGATTGGCTGTTTGATACGAATCTCTGCAAAAGAAAGAAACCCTTCGAAGGATTTACACCGTTTAATATATTGTAAAATGAGAGCCAATTGACTTCGGCAAGGTATGTCCGTTGTTTAGTCAGGCTGCACAGAAACATAATCGGCAGTATTTATGTCTTTCATGAATTGTATGTATGTATTTATTCACTGCAATTGGGTACTTCCCGGTGGCAGAGTTAAGAATATAGATCAAATTACAATACTAGATTTACAACAATAACATAGTAAATAATACAAACATGATATTATTTTACTTTAGTCACTTAAAACATATCTAATTACTTCTCTGTTTACATATTATATGCCATTATAATTCAAAAGTTAAACTATAAACCATCTAGATTTTTTCTAAATCTCTTCAGCGACAGGGGACAGCCCTGAAAGACTGCTACAGGCAATTCATTCCATTCTTCAATGGTTCTATTAACAAAAGAAAATTTTCCTACGTCGGTTCTGTATCTTCTACCCTTAATTTTATACCTATGATCGTTTCGTCCATAATAATCCGGATTATCTAACCTTACACTAACGTCCACCCATGCCTTTACACCAGCATCAGCTTTGAATAATGCTACCAACCTATGTTTTTTACACCTAATTCTTAATTCTTCCCATTTAGTCTCATCTCCTTTTATAGGCCCAAAATACGTGCCTCTTTTTATGAATTTTATTGCCCTCTTCTGTATTTTTTCTAATGGTTCGATTTGGTTAGCTCTATACGGGTCCCAGCATGCTACTCCATATTCCATAACCGGCCGCACTAATGCCTTGTAGGCAATTTCCCTGGACCTAGCGCTCCCCTTTTTCAATATTCTCATTACGAAATGTAATGCCTTCCACGCATTCCTAGATGTGGAATTTACTTGTTCGTCCCATCCAGCATTACTTGCCAGGTACACTCCCAAGAATTTGCAGCTGTCCACCTGTGTAATTTGCATCCCTCCCATGTGATAGTTGACAATAATTTTGCCCTTAGTTCTACTAAAAACAATGGACTTACTTTTCTTGGCATTAATTGACATTTTGTTAGCCGCAGCCCAATTACATATTTCATTTAAATCATCCAGAAGAGCGGTTTCATGCACTGTATTCCGAATGTTATTATAAATGATACAATCGTCTGCAAACAACCTTATCTGGCAGTTAATATTAACAGCAATGTCATTAACAGAAATGAGAAACAGTAAAGGCCCTAGTACTGAGCCTTGCGGCACACCCGAACTTACGGTTCCACTATCGGACAGCTCTTTACCTACTTTAACTTTTTGCGTTCTCCCTTTCAAAAAATGTTTAACCCATAATACTACGCGTTTGTCAATTCCTGTATTAGCTAGCTTACAAATCAGTAAACTATGTGGCACTACATCAAAAGCTTTAGAAAAGTCAATTACCACTGCATCAGTTTTTCCCCCTGCACCTATCTCATCTGCCAAATCTTGAAATAATGAAGTAATTTGACTTTCGCACGAATACCCAGGTCTAAATCCATGTTGTGCTTCATTAAACCAGTTTTTATTTTCTAACTCCTCTCGTATATATTCTGCAATTAAATGCTCCATTAATTTACATACTACTGAAGTAAGACTAACTGGCCGATAATTATTTATTTCTGTTTTATTACCCCCTTTATAAATCGGAACTATAATAGCTGTTTTCCAGTCTTCCGGTAAGGCACAGTTGTTAATTGACATGTTGAACAAGAGCATAAAATAGGGAATCATGGCTTCACCCCCAAGCTTTAATATTTCAGTAATTCCTCAATATAAACCTGATATATAAAATCCAATAGTTCACTGTGCTGATTCATGCGTTTCATCGTGACTCCTCAATGCTAGATCATGGGCTACGCAAAATATTATGCACTCTCAGTCTGTTCAGTATGCATCTATTGTTAGTTTATTGTATTTCTGAATTGATATTTTATGTGCAGAATCAATCTTAACAGCATTGTTTATAGTTCCCAAGAATTTAAATTTACATTAATTTTGTAAGTGAAATACCCTTTTCTCGTGCCTTGCATTGTTTTTGTCTTTTCTTATTTAACCGTTTTAAATTACTTCCGTTTATTTTCTTATCTGTTTTCCTTAGTTTCACACATATTCACTAAACACATAAACACCCATGCCCAAGACGGGACTCGAATCCGCGACCCTCTACGCGGCGGAACGCTAGACACATACGCTCTAACGACCATGGCTACGAGGGCAGGCCAATCGTTCACTCAAATGTTTCAGATCTTAACAACCTACCGTCGTCGTTCATCACCAAATTAGAAACAGTAAAAGCAAGAGGCACTTTATTTCTCGTCATTTGCAGTTAGCCACGACTTATCATAAACCAACTGTTACACAAAATCCTCTATTGTTTGCCTTCTTGTTGTGTAAATGTAAAATTATTCGGTCGATATGCACCTAATCGTATAATTTCATGTTTTTTTTTTGTTTTTCTACTTTTAAAATGAATAGAGTGGATTATTTATTGAAAAGTTCCTTTGATGCATTAAAACTACCTACTTTGTCTACCAAACAATATTATTCCAACAACAATTGCACGCATGCTAAACTTCATGTGACTGGCCGCAGGTAAGATTGGGATTTCATTACGGAGGGGATTTTCTTGTTGTTGTAATTTACGTCCCCCAACGTCAAGTCATGTCGGACGATGAATGAAATGGGTGATATGATGCTCAGATGAGCCCGGGGTCCATAGAGCTTTAGAGTTACCCGACATTCGTCTTTAAGGATACGGGAAAACCCCGAAAAAACCTTATCCAGGTAACTCACAACCGAGATTCGAACTAGGGACCTCTTGAACGTGAGGCAGAGATGCTACCATCTAGGCTAGGTAGGCCACCATTCTGGACCCATTGTTCCTATACCCCCAAATGGGAACCCCCGGGAGGAAGGATGAGGCGAAGGAGCCACGACAGTACAGAGGGCAAGGTCCCTACAGTTTACTTGAATAGAGACTTCCCCCTGCTTCGGGATGGCAACGAGCCTAGCAAACGAGCCCCAAAGGTCCCAGGCAGGCGAATCGAGCGCCAAAGGTCCCTGGCTGGCGGTCCCGAAATGGTCCCAGCAGAGGAGCGGAGACAGGCAACCGTCCTACGGGAGGAGGAAGTAGTTTTCCTCAGAGCATATCATTCTGCCATGCACCGCCGAGACACCTGCCAACACTTCTACCCTGAAAGAGGACAGGAAATTCGGGGGATATAATTTACCTACCCAGCATTCACCTAGCGACCCGAGAAAACCCCCTAAAAGACCCATGGTAGGTCGGCCACAGGAATCGAACTCGGGCCTCTCGAATGCGGGCCACAGACGAAACCGCCTGAGCCATCCCGCTCGGTCGCCGCAGGTAGGAGGCAGGAAGTGTTGCATTGATTGACTTTTTTTTTTTTTTTAGATACATATTTTTCTTTTCTTTTTTTCCCTTATTTAACCGATTTTTCATTAGTTACGTTTATTTTCTTATCTTTTTTCCTAGATTCACAAATATTCACTATACACATAAACACACATGTCCAAGGCGGGGCTCGAACCCGCGACCCTCTACGCGGCGGAACGCTAGAAACATACGCTTTAGCGACCATGGCTACGAGGGTCGGCTAATCTAGTAAGAGCACAGTAGGGGAGCGATGAATGTGACACCTGACTGGTAAAGTGTATAGAGTGGTGAGGAGTGACCGTGGGCCCGTATAATCTGGCCCAGCGTTCTGCTTTGCGACTGGTTCTGTTCTCGTGTACAACACAGCGGGTTTTAAGTTGCGATAACTATTAAGAATTATGGTGTAGTACATTACTGTGTGCAATGATTATTACAATTCAATAAAACATAATTTTTTTCCTTCAAATTAAAAAAGTCTATAAGTTGCGCGGCCTGGTCCCGCTGGCCTTAATGACAGTCCGCCCCTGCGTTTTGTATTTCACCTAACTGTTATGGAAGAAATCCCTGTATGAACTCAAAAACACAAACGTTGGATAAACACAGAACTTGGTATTTCAGTGCAGCATTCCCCAAGTGCACTTGTTTGAAAATTCGGAATACCAAACTTCACTTTCAATAAACACCTTTTGTGACTCTTTACCAAAAATTAGCCTTAACGACTTTCATTTAAAGACAATGTATTAACCTAAAAAGTCTTATGTATTGCACTCACATTATTTTCTCTACTCAGGATTAGGAAAATGTTTCTTTAAGGCAAGGCTACACTGAAAATTCGCTGAAAATGTTGAAAATCATGGAGTTTTCTTTTTTGACATTTTTGGTAGCTTAGGGTATGTAGTAATAGTTTGTAGTGCTATTTTTACCATTTGCAGCGTTTTAGGCCATCACGTGACAGTTTAAATAGACATTTAACAATGCTAAAAATAACAATCATTACTTTAAAGTTAATTATCTGAGAAACCTTTCTCTAACACTTTTCAGTATACAAAATGCCTCACGCGTCAAAGTATTTCATTTAACTTGGTGAAGCTTACAGGATAGCTTCATAATATGTAAATAAGAAACTTTACATTCTTTTTGTTAATGCTCATGTTTTGAAAATTACATGGTGTTAAGCAATAAAAAGTTAATATTTTCAAAATATTGAGAGCTAACACGTGGAAAAAATATTTTAGAACAAATGCTACAAGAATATTCCAAAAAATAAGAATGTGGGTCTTTTAAAATTGTTCTGTACTAGCCAGAAACAAAAATTAACTTAAAAGCTCAAATTTTTTGACGCGTAGAACATTTTTAATTTTTACGATATTTTCACAAAATAAAAATTAATAATTAATTAACTATTTGGTGTAGCCACGTGAAAATTTACATGCAAGTTTAAACTGATACTCTAATTATGTGGCTAAATGTTCATAATGACAGGTTTATTACTATAGAAGTTGGAATTTTCAGTGTAACCTTGCCTTAAGTGATAGTCAAATGTTTTGAACACTGATTGTTATGTCATGTCTTTGATATTTTATTCTCTTTGTATGACCAAGAGAAAGGAAAAAAGGAATAATGATTTCTAATTTGAGGAAAGCATAGCTATGGGAATACTCTAACCAATTATTACCTCGGAAATGGTTAACTACAGACAAAAATGACATTAATTTGTGTAGTAGAATGTATAGATATCTCTTACGGGTTCCCAAAAGGAAACATTACCTCTACTCTGATCAGGCTTAAAGTGTATATGAATGTCAACAATACGCCATATCGCAACTTTTATAGCGAGTGAAACAGTGAAGCACGAGTGAAAATAGTTCATTACATTGCACATATTACCGCTTATTTGATACATTTAAGCAATGAACGGGGTGAACAAATTCGTAATTTAACTTTAGACATAAGCTTAAACATTTTACTTCCATATACTGTCACGTGGTACTTAGCACATCCCCAACTGCGCTAATGAAATGTGTAGTGTTTAACGCCCGCTTTTACTACATACGGCACTGCAGGCGGTGACACTGATGATACATGAAATGAAGATCGAGCACGGGGGAATGAGATAGCGGGGGAAACCGGGGGTCCCGGAGAAAACCCACCCCAGCGCCGTGTTGTCCACCACAAATCTCACTTTGCGGTCGCCTGGGAGCCCCGACTGCGCTATTTACTGCAGTGAAGCGGTGCTCTTCCAGTCGTATTGCATGTTCGCACGTCAAGTCAATATGGCAAGGTGCTCAGTTCCTCTGAGTGGTGTACAGCAACATAGCAGTGGAAGCCTCTAAAAAGTGCTGAAAAGTGTTTCATTTTTTCTTTTAACGTTATGACACGCTGACTCTGAAAGATAATTGAACTACCATCTGAAGCAACTGGTGTATCTGTCAACACCGTTTCAAATGTCAGAACCGAAATTAATCAAGCGGAAGCTGTAAACACATTTAAAAATAAAAGTAAATAAATAAAAGGGAAGGTGCATTCGTGCCCATTCGTGCCCGATTTCACCAACGGATGTAAAAAACCTTAACAAATGTAACGTCTGTTGACCTCTTTTACTCTTATACAAACTTATACCTCTATGTCCAAAGAAAAATGTAATAAGGAAGTTGTTTAAGTAAGCCTATCGCAAATCACGGCAAGATAGTGAATGTAACTACACTCCATTCAGATGTAATACAGTAATTTCCGATTTCACTAGCAGATGTTAAAATCGAGTTAATAAATGTAACGTAACAATTGTCACAACGTTAACAAAACTGTTAAAATTCTTGCTTTTCAGGAACTTGTTTTCTGAAAATGTTAACAAACACATGTTAATGCTGAGAGACTAATTGTAACTATAGAAGACTGTAGATGAATCTGTTATTTTCTGAACGTACTGCGATGCTCATTTGTTTTTATTTTCGTTTACACACAGTTGAAAAAATGGCGGGTGAACAAAATCAGAAGAAAAACCATGGGACAAATTTATCCTCAATCGAGAAAGAATTGTTAGCTAAATTAGTAACAAGATATCAGGATATTGTGGAAAATAAGAGGATGGATGCAGAAAATGTGAAAGATAACATGTAACATGGGAAAAAATTGCAAATGAGTTTAATTAGAATACAAATGTCATCACCAGAAGTACGAAACAACTCCGTCAATATTACTTAAGTTTAAAACGAGGTGCAAAGAAGGACAGAAGTGACGAGAGACTTGAAGGTTTCAAGACGGGAGGTGGACAGTGTATTATCCACAGAATTCGGTGCATTATAAAATCTCAAAGTGTTTGGACAATACCTCTGTAGAAAATCTTCTGATAGCTCTTCATAGGCCGTTCTCTTTTATGAATGCCATTTAGACGGACTAAAGATATCAAATCGACAGCAAAAGCTGCGTTAATGACCGCCATCTTGATAAATCTACAATTGTTAACAGAAATATGGCTTGTTAGTTTAACAAGAGGTGTAACACTAGTGTTAAGCTAACACATGTTGGTGTAATGCAGCTTTTGTTATAACTATTGCTCAATAGACCAACAGCCATGTTAAGTCTTAACATCTGTTAGTGAAATCGGGCATGTGTTTTACGAGAAGCGAATGATTTTGTTAAAAGTGTTATTTCCCTTAAAGTGCATAGTTGCTGCCTTTTTTTTGACATAACCAGCCCCCTATTATAGATAAGGCATTCAATAAGATTTCACTCAAATTTACATTGCATAACCCTTCTGTAGCATTTTCCTTAATTAGTCGATTTGGTAAATATGAGTCGAGTGCTTTTATAATCCCACACTGATTCTGTGAAAGATATGACAGTTACGATAAGAGTTAGATGTAAATAGCTGATGGTACAGAACGTCAAGACGTGTTTGCTGGCGGAATGATGCAAACCGCAATGAGCTTCCGCACTTAAAACCTGGAGGGACTATATACGTACAGTACCGCACTACAAAGTAATTTGGAGGCTCGTGTAAGGATAAAAGTTAGACAACCTACACAGATCTAAGACCTGCCCGCCTCTGTAGCGTAGGTGGTAGCGTATCTGCATCTCGTTCATGAGGTCCTGAATTCAAAACTCGGTCGGGCGAATATGGCGCATGAGGGATGGCAATAATAGAACGTCTGGCCAGATACTCAGTAACAGACAAAGCAGTATGAAGCCCAGCATTGTCATGCAGTAAGAACCACTCCTGAAAATGCCACAAATCAGGGCAGGCTGCCCTGCCAGCAAGTGAGTTTGCACGGAAACATGGCAAAGTTCATTTCAAGGCACACCCATACCAGGGGAACATAAAAACATTTGTTCCTTTTCAATATTGCAAACTGGGAAATAAAAAAAGACCTGTCCTGCAACTTTTCTGACGAAGAATGTATAAATGTAGAACAGAAAAATGAAATGTAAAGCAAGAAGGAAAAATGGTTTCCCTAAAATAAAAGAATAATTATGTAACTGATGAATGTTGAATACATTTAATAGACATAGATCAATCAAAAGAGAGATTAATGTATGGAATAATTAGATACAGCTGTGTACAGACATTAAGGAGATCTCAAAACGTCAATAAATAAGGAGAATTAGCCCTTTTGTCATATGTATGTTTGGTTCAGCTGTCCTGCGATTCGCAACTGTTTATACTTTCATTGACATATCGTGTATTTTGTTAGTGTTGATGATAATACCATCATATCTACCTGCTTATCCAAATGTCGGGAGCGTGAGCCTTACCGCGTGGCTAAAAGCTCTAACACAATCGTGTGCTGGGCGACAGAGCGTGAAGGACGTGGGAAATAGCACATTTGTTTGTTTGTCTAATCATTTACAATTTGTGCTTAAGAAGAGCACGTTAAACACTAAGTATGTGAATGGCGGCAACAACAGCAACAATAACAAATTTAGTAATAATAATAATAATAATAATAATAATAATAATAATAATAATAATAATAATAATAATAATAATAATAATAATAATAATAATAATAATAATAATAATAATAATAATAATAATAATAATAATAATAATAATAATAATAATAATAATAATAATAATAATAATAATAATAATAATAATAATAATAATAATAATAATAATAATAATAATAATAATAATAATAATAATAATAATAATAATAATAATAATAATAATAATAATAATAATAATAATAATAATAATAATAATAATAATAATAATAATAATAATAATAATAATAATAATAATAATAATAATAATAATAACAATAACAATAACAATAACAATAACAATAACAATAACAATAACAATAACAATAACAATAACAATAACAATAACAATAACAATAACAATAACAATAACAATAACAATAACAATAACAATAATAATAATAATAATAATAATAATAATAATAATAATAATAATAATAATAATAATAATAATAATAATAATAATAATAATAATAATAATAATAATAATAATAATAATAATAATAATAATAATAATAATAATAATAATAATAATAATAATAATAATAATAATAATAATAATAATAATAATAATAATAATAATAATAATAATAATAATAATAATAATAATAATAATAATAATAATAATAATAATAATAATAATAATAATAATAATAATAATAATAATAATAATAATAATAATAATAATAATAATAATAATAATAATAATAATAATAATAATAATAATAATAATAATAATAATAATAATAATAATAATAATAATAATAATAATAATAATAATAATAATAATAATAATAATAATAATAATAATAATAATTTCCCTACCTTTGCTAGGAATTCTCATTGTTTTGCACTTTGAAGTTTCATAATTTCTGAAAAATAGCTCGCATTAACAAATTAACTTATACGGGTTTATACTTCATATGTTTGCGTGGTATTTGAACACGTGTTACATTATTAGGAGGTGACACTTGAACAAAAATGGGAAAAGAGAGATTTGTGTTTTGCAATATGTAGAGTTGTATACAATACGAGAGTCAGAACTGTCCCGTTCTTATACGAGGGCTGTTCAATAAAGAATGATCATAATTTTATTACGGCCATAATTTTTCGCACTAAAATTCAATCTACATTCTGTTAGCTTAATGTGAAACAAACACGCCGTAGTAGTTTCCTTGTTGGTACTTCCGGTACCCGTCTGTGAGAACCAGGCAAGTTCAGATATGTTCAGTATCGCCTACCGCTGCTATGGAGGTAACGCGCGAGGAACAATATGCGGCTTTGAAATTCTGCTTTCGTCTCAACAATCTTCAGTTGAGGCCTATACAATGTTATAGGAGGCCGATGGAGAGTCTGTTCTTCCCTACAGCACCGCTAGAAGGTCGCTTAAAATGTTTAAAGAGGGGAGACAATCAATTTCAAAGGAAGGTGGACCCGGTGCTCCAGTTATTGCTCTTACGGAAGAAAACATCAACACTGCTGCTGCCATTGTGAGAGAGGCTCAACGAATTACCTTAAGATCACTTTCTGAAATACTGAACATTTCATTGGGTGCCACCCACACGTTGGTGACAGAAACATTACACATGAGACGTGTTTGTGCGCGATGGGTTCCAAGACTTTTGATTCCCGAACAAAAGGACATTCGCATGTAGGTCTGCCTGCAGTTAAAGTTGATGTTAGAGGAAGATCCGGAGTTTCTTTCAAACGTAGTCACTGCTGATGAAACTTGGCTACATCATTTTGATCCTAAGAGCAACGTGTGGAAATCTCCTTCATCACCAACCCCCCCAAAAAGCAAAAGTGGTTGCTTCTGCTGGGAAAGTTATGGTCATTTCATTCTTTAATATTCATGGAATGGTTTATCATCATGTTGTACCTGCATACATATTAGTAACTGGAGAATAGTACAGGGATATCCTGAAAATATTGCAAGTCCATATCAGGCGCAAAAAACTACGTTTCCGTGAAGTAGGTTGGATGCTGCAGCATGATAGTGCGCGGTCGCATATTGCCAATGTTGTTGCTGAATATCTTGCAAAACTCAACGTGAAGTGCATCCCTCACCCTCCCTATAGTCCGAATTTAGCCCCATATGACTTTTTCTATTCCCTAACTTGAAGAAACGCCTTCGTGGAAGGCATTATCCATCATCAGAAACAGTGGTGACGGCTGCGGAGGCGATTTTGAAGGATCTCTCAAAAATGGTTTCCTGCATGTCTTTGAAGACTGGCAGAAACGCTGGGACAAGTACATCGTAATCAGGGGAGACTTTTTTGAGAAGGACCATCAAAATTATGAGGATGAGTAAAGGTACGTTGTCAAAAAAAATTCTGATCATTCTTTATTGAACAGCCCTCGTATTACTCGACAGAGCGTTGAGGCGTTTTGACCTTCAGGTGATCAGTGCTGTGATCATTCCTTATCCGGCCTTATCTGGTCTATTAGAAGAGTGAAATATTAGTACGGTGATGTACAGTAAGTTACGAAACACAAATATAGCGATTGGAAGCCGAGTGTGTCTATATGATATGTTTTCTCGCGCCTGCCGATGTATGACACGTTGCTGTCCAGAAGACATGATTATATCTGAACAGAGTATACATACACTGGACTCGCCGTGTTTGTGCGATAAGCTGAGGTTAACATCTCTGTGTTCCGAATTTTTTCCGATGCGTCTTCTGGCTTGCTATATAGTACATAAAAGTTACAGATAAATCAAACTGTGTGCACTCAAGGATCCGTTGTAGACAAAAACAATGAATTGTACTAGTGTTTAGTTTAACTGTGTTTAGCTGTACGAAACTTACTTTCGAGTCTTGTATAGTGCTCTGTAGTACTAATTGTGTAACCATAAAAATATATTATGGAGAAGAAAACGACTAATAAAGAAACTTACAGATGTATTTCACAATAAACATTTGGTATTTCAGTTATAAATACTAAATGGGTCGTAAATGTCACATAAAACAGAACATATACATGTATAAATAACTTTAGGAAATGCACGTTTATCACAAGATATGATAATTATTGATTAAGGATAAGGCTGTAGTTTATCTCTGCTTTTATGCCATACACAAGGACAACATACTTAGACAATTATCGTAAAAGACGAAATGCTATCAGGAATAAAACTAATTAAAAATAATGCATTAAACATGCTACTCTTTGATATGATATGGTGTTAATACAAGACATTACGGATTACATACAAGGATTGCGGTTTTAATATATCAGTAGGAAAGTCAAAGATCATGCCATTTATAGGAAAACAAATAAAAAAATCTAAGATAGTGTTAAATATTAAAGTGTTCCAACAGGTGGGAGCATTTAATTACTTGGGCTGTAATGTAATCTTTAAAACAAACAACGAAGTAATAAGTAATAAAGTTGAGTAAATTCCAATATATTTTTGAAACAATAACTCGTAACTTGAAAAAAAAAAGCCGGAAAGGATACAAATTTACTTAAAATTCTGCGACAGTGACGTTCCTGTTTTGCTGTATGAATCGGAGATATGAAATATTAACAAGAAAATTAGAGTCAAATACAAACGGCAGAAATGACAATAAACTGATGTACAAGACAAGTTCATAATATTAGAAATGAAGAAACAAGGAAGAAATTAGATATATTTCCGCTAAAAGAAAATATACAAATAAATAGAGTAAAATGAAAAAGCCATTTACAAATAATGAATAACACTTGTATTCCATTACAGTCATACAGATATAAACCTTCGGGTCTTGGAACAATAGGACGGATAAAATGATAAGAAGCATAAGGCCGGAACAGAAAAATTCTCGTAAACCATGAAGAATTGTTGTTGTTGTTGTTGTTGATGGTGACACATATAATGTTAAGTGTATGTGTATTATTTATGAATTAATCATGCAGGTAAATTATGCCTCTGGACTAAGAAAACATCGAACAAAACAACCAAATTTACTTCCGAAGCGGCCACAGATACTGTTCTATCGGTGTTCCTAGCTATTTTACTTACTTATTCCGTTTACTCTCCTCCTGGTGTCAGGATGATTGATCAGCCGTGGGGAACAAGATGAGACGAAATGATGCAGCAGTTGGTACAATGAATAGCGCAGAAAATCTGCACAGATGTTACTCAGTGCCGTGTCAGACTCGGTTATGCATTGAAACAGTCCTTAAAATAGGAGCCGACTAAATAAAATAGTCCAAATCTAACCACATATTGAATCACCTATTGACTTGGATGTACTTACCAACCAGTGCAAATCCCACCCTACATTAGCTTTAACACCAAGTAAACAAATTTCTAAATGAAGAACACACATTCAAGAAACAAAACAAATTACTTCCTGTTCACGATTACAAATGCAATAATATGACCCCAATTTTTAATACAAGATGTACTTGCCTGTATGACGAATGAGTGCAGTTGCTATGACAGATCGCGTGGGTTAGAGATCAGAGAAGGCGGGAATATACTACAGTACAGTCTGACCATCAGCACAGCGTACATAACACGACGTAAATTGTATTACCTGTCTGACGAATGAGTACAGTTATTACGACAGGTCGCTTGGTTTACACAGATCAGAGAAGACGGGAATATAGTACAGTACAGTCTGACCATCAACACAGCATACGTAACACGACGTATATTGTATTACCTGTCTGACGAATGAGTAAAGTTGTTATGACAGGTCATTCGGTTTAGAGAGATCAGAGAAGGCGGGAATATACTACAGTACAGTCTGACCATCAGCACAGAATACGTAACACGACGTATATTGTATTACCTGTCTGATGAATGAGTAAAGTTGTTATGACAGGTCATTCGGTTTAGAGAGATCAGAGAAGGCGGGAATATACTACAGTACAGTCTGACCATCAGCACAGCATACGTAACACGACATATATTGTATTACCTGTCTGATGAAAGAGTAAAGTTGTTATGACAGGTCATTCGGTTTAGAGAGATCAGAGAAGGCGGGAATATACTACAGTACAGTCTGACCATCAGCACAGCATACGTAACACGACGTATATTGTATTACCTGTCTGATGAAAGAGTAAAGTTGTTATGACAGGTCATTCGGTTTAGAGAGATCAGAGAAGGCGGGAATATACTACAGTACAGTCTGACCATCAGCACAACTTACGTAACACGACGTATATTGTATTACCTGTCTGACGAATGAGTAAAGTTGTTATGACAGGTCATTCGGTTTAGAGAGATCAGAGAAGGCGGGAATATACTACAGTACAGTCTGACCATCAGCACAGCATACGTAACACGACGTATATTGTATTACCTGTCTGATGAATGAGTAAAGTTGTTATGACAGGTCATTCGGTTTAGAGAGATCAGAGAAGACGGGAATATACTACAGTACAGTCTGACCATCAGCACAGAATACGTAACACGACGTATATTGTATTACCTGTCTGATGAATGAGTAAAGTTGTTATGACAGGTCATTCGGTTTAGAGAGATCAGAGAAGACGGGAATATACTACAGTACAGTCTGACCATCAGCACAGAATACGTAACACGACGTATATTGTATTACCTGCCTGAAGAATGAGTACAGTTGTTATGACAGGTCATTCGGTTTAGAGAGATCAGAGAAGGCGGGAATATACTACAGTACAGTCTGACCATCAGCACAGAATACGTAACACGACGTATATTGTATTACCTGTCTGATGAATGAGTAAAGTTGTTATGACAGGTCATTCGGTTTAGAGAGATCAGAGAAGACGGGAATATACTACAGTACAGTCTGACCATCAGCACAGAATACGTAACACGACGTATATTGTATTACC
Organism: Mantis religiosa; assembly: GCA_030765055.1. Taxonomy (NCBI): domain Eukaryota; kingdom Metazoa; phylum Arthropoda; class Insecta; order Mantodea; family Mantidae; genus Mantis; species Mantis religiosa. The sequence continues at coordinate 27,047,599 of CM060951.1, read as the reverse complement.
TGTCTGATGAATGAGTAAAGTTGTTATGACAGGTCATTCGGTTTAGAGAGATCAGAGAAGGCGGGAATATACTACAGTACAGTCTGACCATCAGCACAGAATACGTAACACGACGTATATTGTATTACCTGCCTGAAGAATGAGTACAGTTGTTATGACAGGTCATTCGGTTTAGAGAGATCAGAGAAGACGGGAATATACTACAGTACAGTCTGACCATCAGCACAGAATACGTAACACGACGTATATTGTATTACCTGCCTGAAGAATGAGTACAGTTGTTATGACAGGTCATTCGGTTTAGAGAGATCAGAGAAGACGGGAATATAGTACAGTACAGTCTGACCATCAAAACAGCATACGTAATACGACATATACTGTATTACCTGTGTGACGAATGAGTACAGTTGTCATGGGAGATCGCTCGGATTAAGGAGAACAGAGAAGACGGGAATATACTATAGTACAGTCTGACCATCAGCAAAGCATAGTAACATGACGTATATTGTATTACCTGCCTGAAGAATGAGTACAGTTGTCATGGGAGATCGCTCGGATTAAAGAGAACAGAGAAGACGGGAATATACTGTGGTACAGTCTGAACATCAGCAAAGCATAGTAACATGACGTATATTGTATTACCTGTCTGATGAATGAGTGCAGTTGTCATGGGAGGTAGTTTGGTTTATAGAGGCCAGAGAAGGCGGGAATATAGTACAGTAGAGTAACACGACGAATATTTTTGTACTTGCATGATCCGTAAGCACCCTTCAGAATGTGTCCTTCTTTCTTCAAAAGGGATCTTTCCTTTAATAATATTCATGAGTTTACGTGTTGTAGGAATTTCTCTTCTTCGATTGCAAACTCGAGAATACAACACATTTTTCAAACTCATCGAGTTAAAATGTTTTTGGATATGGGCAATGTTCACTAGGTGTTGCAAGCTTTTCTCCTGTGCACTTTGAATATTGAACCACTTTCTCTATATTATGAACACTTCGTTCATTTTACCCATGCCATTGCCTTAGCATAATTGAACTGAATACTTATATCTTGTTTGTTTTCTCTACAAAACTGTAAGACATTGAATATCAATTTTCTACTTTGTGATCTGCGCTGTTTGCATTTTGACTTGATTCGCACCCGTCCAGCGTAAGAGACTCAACTACTGTATTGCCGAACGGTACAGGGAATGGTGACTCATCTGCATTCATTCCTCAGACAAGTGTACTTTATCTCAGCACATACCATGTGTCAAATGCATGACCTGGCCTCTGATCAAAGCTCTGTACTGTATCAAACTTATTGCAGAGTGGCGCGAGTTGAAATCGTAATGTTTGGGAAAGGTTCTTTATGCGCCATTACATTATAATGACTACCGATTCAACAATCAGGATATGTAACACACGTCTCAAACCCACTAACTCTAGGATCAAATCCCGGCTGTCTTGGTGAAGGAGAGTGTTTGGACCAGTCGTAATTTTAACTGACATTGATGTAACTTTATCAACTCACAATAATGGACAAATACATCAAGCCTCATGATCTCAACAATTTATTTCCATAAAATTTTCAAGACTTACACCAAAATTGGTTTATCTCAAATATATTACGTAAGTTGAGACATTTACCTTAAAGGGGTTTCTCTCGGAGAATTCGTCCTTTATGAACATTGTTTATTCATTAATGATTTTTACTTTAAAGTTGCGTCAATAAAGTGAATGTTTATGTTGTCTGTTAAAATGTTCAAAACCTTAAAGACTAGGTCAATTATTATTTGAAAACAGGCTGTGTTAAAATATATTAAATGTAAAGAACTATACATAACAGATAAATTAAGAGCGATGCTCATGCTTATGTGGAAAAAAAAATCTTATTTTTTGCACTCACATGATTTTCTCTACTCTTGAAAAAACACTCATTGCTCTGTCTACTACATGGTAAACATTATCTTATTGTAGTTACAGGGGAATACCGTAGATTTTCGGTGATAGTCAAATGTCTTAAACAACTGGTCGTTGTGTAATATCTTTGTAATTACATTCTCTTTGCATTTTTCAGAGATAAAAAGTAACAAACGACTTCCTCTTTGAGTAAAGCATAAGAATTGAAAAATTCGAACAAATAACAAGGAATATTTCGGAAACGATTTACTCCACGAAATAAGGTATTTGACATAACTATTGTTTTTTAACAACACATATTTTTGTGTAGTAAGATATTGTCTATCTCTTACAATTAACGAGTTATAGTCATTCAGAATAAAGTGGACTTCTGAGGATATTTACAGAAGACAAAGATATATATTTTAATCAAACTCCAAAGAGCGCCTCCTGATGAAAACAATTTCTAAAGATTTACACGTAAAGGGTACTTTGGGGTGGAGGATTGCCCTAAAAATATTTCGCGTCATTTCCTTGGAAGATATTAATATCAAGTTTAATGTTTAACTGGCTTTCCGTTTATAAGTAATGTCACCCGAACGTCGGAACTCCCTATAGAACCGAACGGCAGCAGCAGGAGACGGTAGACGTTCGCCACGCCCAGTCATTTGTCTTATAGCGGTAATGAGGGTTGGCTGGAAAAACATCAGTGTCGTCTCTTTTCGCTCCACCTGAGTTCTCAAACTTACGGGATATTTCATCTAATCCAGAAACTTCTAGATTGGCCAGCTGACCCTGGGCTGGAGGAAAGTCAGTCAGTTCTTGGCAAGCAGCGTAAGAATGCAGTGCTAGTGTAAGGACGAGAAGACTGTGTACGTGCATCGGGGGATTGTACGTAATCGCGAGAGCAAAGTGGAATTGTAACGGACGAACTGGTGAATCGTAATTGTGTGCATTACGTAATTCTGTGTAATTGGCAAGTGTTTAACTGTAAGTCGGTGGAAATAAAGAACAATTTTGAGTGGTGTAATTGGACTTTTCATTTCACGAACCCACAAAGTCACAGTAATTATGCCCACGCACTTAAACATACTCAAGCATACACGGAAGATTTTGAAAAAAGGGTGTTTTTTTAATTCAGGGAAAATAGGGGCTCAACTGCAAATCTCTAATAACGCTGCAAAGAGGTTGTAAAGTGTTAAAAGCAATAAAATATTAAATTAATTTCCATTAATTAGAACCGTCGTATGCCTGTGAAGTCCAGGACTTAACAGGTTGTAAGTCGCCATTAAGGTCGTTGTCTCATGTATATATGAGATCTCCTATTGGTTTACCCCCTCACCAAAAAAGTCCTATTCAGTTGAAGAATTTAATTTCGTGCTGGCATGTTGCCATGGTGGCTCGATGGTTAACAGCAACCGGACGGAAACCGGCAGATCCGTGGTTCAAATCCTGGTTATGGCATTGAATGTTTCAGTCAGACTTTACCTATATAAACCTTAGTCTATACATGGCTAGTGTGAATGAACAATTAATTGCAATTTCTATTTAATTATACCTCCACACTAACCATGTGTGAGTTAAGATTTGGACATGTAGAGCGAGACTGAAAACTTCCGTTCCATATTTATTAATTTATTTGTCTTTGTCATAAGGTACAATGCAGGCATTGACAGTGCCAAAGATTAAATTTGAAAAGTCATCTGGTGCGTAAAAATGATTTCCAACTTAGCCATAGACACAAAGTATTAAAAATTCTTTTCCTATGTATGTACTTTTAACAAATAATAACTTTTAGGACTTAAATAACGATATAATTTAGTCGACATAATCTAAGTTACGCTGAATTTAAATTAGACCTGCTTCTTATATAATGATCATGCACATCAAGTCATTGATGTTGCTATGCACGTGGTCAAAACTCCAATAAATAGAGCTCAACGACAGTCAAAACTTTAAATTCAATAAAAAGAGGGTTGCAAGGGGATCTTTGCAGAACACGTTTTCACTATATAAAGTCATTTCTTCTACAGAAGCTCTGCTGGAACCACCCCTAAAATAACACAATACCTAATGAACTGAAAAGAGCAAGATATACGGCTTTCATATAAAATGAATGCAAACAACTGTTGAATTGCCTAATTAAAAATACACAACCTGAATTTGAATCGCGGATCTCCGTCCGGCTGCTCTTAACCATTGAGCTACCATGGCAACCTGCCAGCATGACATTAAATTCTCCAATTGAGTCGTATTTTTTCGCAATACCTACATTATGCTGTAGGTACTTTAAATCCCAAGCTTTATAGTTACCACTATTAGGTCAGCAATAAACTAATTAATTTGTTATGGGAAGATTGCAAGGGAATACACAGATTATCTCCATCGCTGGAGAGAGCCCAGAAATGCGGATCTATTAAACAGCAACAGATCCACAAGATCCCTAAGTTAAGTACCCAAAAAGCTTAAAAAGTGTGGAATTTTCTATAAATAGTAAAAAAGAAATCAAAATACAAAAAAAGAAATCTCTACGGTATTTCTTGTTCTTTCCTAAATCACGTGACTTAAGGAGCCACTGGTTCAAAATCTGTTGTAGGCACCTAACGGAATGCTGTTATTTGTTTGAGTTGGATATTCACACTCCCTTGCAAATATGCACACACATAATCATCTCCACTACAGTTAGTTCAAACTTGACTAATAGTGTAAACAGAAATTTCTGATTTCTGTGCAAGCTTTCCCAAATAATTCTTTAGATTTCGTTGTAACTGTTCTCCAATTACATCCACATTTTTCTCTTTAAGAACAAAACGACTTAATTTCCCCTATCAGTAGACGTGAGAGTCGTAATGAGTAACAACAATATTAATGATGATGATAATGATAATAATAATAATAATAATAATAATAATAATAATAATAATAATAATAATAATAATAATAATAATAATAATAATAATAATAATAATAATAATAATAATAATAATAATAATAATAATAATAATAATAATAATAATAATAATAATAATAATAATAATAATAATAATAATAATAATAATAATAATAATAATAATAATAATAATAATAATAATAATAATAATAATAATAATAATAATAATAATAATAATAATAATAATAATAATAATAATAATAATAATAATAATAATAATAATAATAATAATAATAATAATAATAATAATAATAATAATAATAATAATAATAATAATAATAATAATAATAATAATAATAATAATAATAATAATAATAATAATAATAATAATAATAATAATAATAATAATAATAATAATAATAATAATAATAATAATAATAATAATAATAATAATAATAATAATAATAATAATAATAATAATAATAATAATAATAATAATAATAATAATAATAATAATAATAATAATAATAATAATAATAATAATAATAATAATAATAATAATAATAATAATAATAATAATAATAATAATAATAATAATAATAATAATAATAATAATAATAATAATAATAATAATAATAATAATAATAATAATAATAATAATAATAATAATAATAATAATAATAATAATAATAATAATAATAATAATAATAATAATAATAATAATAATAATAATAATAATAATAATAATAATAATAATAATAATAATAATAATAATAATAATAATAATAATAATAATAATAATAATAATTGCTAACCGTATAATTGATGCATGAACAGTTCACTACAAAATATATGAACTATTTTTTTTTTTTTAAATAAAGTGCGAGGTTTCTGCTCCACTCTGCTAGATGCACCCCATGTTTTTCATCGTATACCTTGCAAGTGCTTCCATAGGTGTTACAGATTCACAGCTACAAATTTTCAGTTCATCTATGTGGGGTTTAAAAAGATTTATGGGCCTAGTAAATATTTGTCTACTTTTCACTTCACTTTGAAGATGTGGCATGTTAAGCATTTTTCAAACTGTTTTATTTAAATACTTAAAACTAAAAAACCTTGGCTGTGTGTTTGTCATCCAGTTCTGAGCTATGCTTAAGGCCTCAAAAGACTACAGAGGAAAATTTAAGATGTGCACTTCTTTTCTCATAAAAATGTAATATATTAAACATAATCTGTAGAACCATTTTGACAGAATCGAAATTTTTGACAATTATTTTCATGTAAAGGATAGTTTGGAGTGAGGCATTTTTTGACAATACTACTTTGTTATCCTGTTCTGAGCTATATTAAGTCTCTAGCTGATCGTGAAGTCAATTTAATATCGATTTAAAATTAGCGTCAACCGGACAAAGAGAGAAGAAAGTGAGTTAATAAAAACCTTTTAAAATTATAATTTTCTCTCCATAGTATGGCTGCTTACTCACTATTTATGTTGACCATTAATTGTCTTGCATTAGAATTACAAATGAGGACAAACTAACTTTATTTTGGAGAATTCTTAACCAAAGATGGAATATTATGGCGAGAAAGTAAAAACTGATACTTGGCTGAAACTATGACTCAAATTATATTCATAATTTTCACGCAAAAAATATTACGATTATTAAACTATTGTTACGAAAGGCTATGAGATCACAAAACTATCTTAAAAGGTGCAGTTTAAGTGTTACGTCTTGAGATGTGGATCAATACGAACACTGGTACAAAGTTAACTATAAACTTAATGCATTATCAGTAGGCATTTGACGTTTTAGCCTTTTTAAAAATGCAGTAAAGTGAATTATTGATGAATAATAATAGGTTTCAAAGTGCACTAACGTGCATTCAGTACGATAAATATTACCTATACTATAACATATGGATTAAACTAATTTGGGAGAAAATGAAGAAATGGATCTAGCCTCCATTGAAGTGGTAAAACCAAAATGTCTAAAAGCGGCAATGGGTGTTTCAAAATACATGCTATCGCGTCTATTATCGAAATGGCAAGGGAACTCCTCACAGAGGACCTACGAACGCAGCTGCTTCTGCCAGCTACAAGGAATTGGGAGAGCCACCTAAGAGAGAGGATAAAGAAAAGAGAAGAAATCCCAAATCGGAACTGGACCAATGCAAATCAGCAGCTAGATATGCAATATACGGCTGTTATCCCAAGACACGAGGGTGGTCTGAAAACTTTCCGACCTAATAAAGATACAATACATTTGTTCAGATTTGTTTTTGCTATTTTTCAACATAATCTCCTTGCAACTCCTCACACTGCTCCCAGTGATGCTCCCATCTCTGTAACCCGTTCAAATAGTACTCCGCGTTTCTTTTTCCTGCAAAATAATTGTTCATGAAGGTGATTGTCTCTTCATTTGAAGAAAATTTCTTGTCCTCCGAGCGCAATTTTCAGACGAGGGAACAAAAAGAAGTCGCTTGGGGCAAGATCTGCTGAGTAAGGCGGATGGACTAGCAGTTCAAACCATATTTCGTGGATTTTCGCCATTGCAACCACTGAGTTGTGAGAAGGTGCATTATCTTGGTGAAACAGGATTTTCTTTTTTCTGCAAATGTGGCCATTTCCCCGCAAGTTCAGCCTTCAGCTTCTCAAGTAATGATGCGCAGTATGCAACTGTAATGGTTTTTCTTTTTCGCATATAATCGATTAAAGTAACTCCATGACTAACCCCCTCAAAAAAAAAAGTCGCCATCACTTTCACATCCGGAAAAACAGTTTTTTTGGAGCCAGTTCCCCCTTTGCAGTCCACTGTTTGGACTGTATTTTTTTTTTCGAGCATATAAGTTTAATCTATAGTAATTAATCGGTGCCAAAACTCGGATTTATTGCGACTAAACTACGCCAACAGAGCATTGGAAATGTTCATTAAAACACGCGTTTGGTCTAACTTGAGCAAAGGCGGCACCCAACGCGCGAACAGCTCTCTTATGTCCAAAGATTGGTTTAATATGTAAAAAACACGTTCTTTTGGCATTTTCATAGCATCTGCTATCTCTCTCACTTTAATTCGGGGTCATCTAGCACCATTTGGTGATCTTTGGTGATGTTTTCGTCGGTAGTTGCAGTTTTTAGACGTCCCGAACGTTCGTCTCCCAGGCTCTTACGTCTTCGTTTAAATTCAGGTGCCCAAAATTGGCTTCGTTTAAATTCAGGTGCCCAAAATTTCACTGTGGTGAATGATGGTGTACAGTCCCCATACACAGAATCCATCTCATCTTTGATTTGTGTAAGCGTATTGCCTTTCAGAAACAAATATTTATTGACACCTCAATACTTTATTTTGTCCATTTTCATAAAATCACTCACATCAACTCACTCAAACGACTGTTACATAAGAACTGAGCATCCCAAATGACTGAAACTTTGGTGAATATCTGTCAACAGATGAACAACGAAATTTACTAGCTTTTATTTACCTGAGCTGCCATCTTTATGTTGAGCTCAGAAACTTTTCAGAGCACCCACGTATGCAAGAATACAGCAAACCAGACCGTGTGCTAATTGTATGGGAAGTACCACATCACCAAGTGTACGAAGAACACAAAATTTATATATGATTACAACAAAGACTAAATCCAACTAAATTATTTTTTTATTAAAAACGAACTTAGAAATTATTGCTATTTATGTTATTTATATCGAATATTAAAACGAATAATACAAGATAATAATTGTTTCATTTACTAAAGTTCTATTTATTTAAATCTGAGGTATTACACTCACGTGACTTTCTCTAATCTTGTATAAACACGTATTGCTCCATCTGCTTCAAGATAAATATTATCTTACTGTAGATACTTTAAGTGATAGTCAAATGTTTTTAATAGCTGGTCACTGAATTCCTATTTAGAAATGTGTAAGTATTGAACCATTCAGACAAATAAGGGGTGATATTTCGGAAATGGTTCAGTCCAAAAAAAAGTATTTAACATAAGTTGTCTATTATAGCAACATCTACATTTTTGTGTAGTAAGATCTTGTCTATCTCTTACAGTTTACCAGTTCTACAAAAGTCATTCAGGATGAAGAAAACTTCTGTGGACATTCCCATAAAATTTAAAATATATTTTTTATTAGTCATAAAGATATCTTGGATTGATTTTTAATCAAAATGATAAAGTCAATTTTCATAAAATCAAAATTTAGCAAAGATATTTCATGTAAAGGAGCACCTATGTTTGGAATTTTTAAATCTTTGTGTCGCAACCTTGGAAAATGTTGAGATACCAAGTTTAATATTCAAGCAACTTTTGTATTTTAGTCATGATGTTCACACATACACAAACATCTGCACACGTGGAGGTTTGAGTTAACATCTCTTGTTATTTGTCTATTATACACGTGAAAACATTGGCTACACCAAAATCCAGGGAAAAGATTTTTAAAAGAAATGTCCGCCTGTGTCTACAAACTGCACAGTGAACATCGAAAGTTCGGGAACTTGGAGCTGCAACACAAAATTTGCAAAAATACTCGCCCGCTGGAATTTTCTAGGGGTGTCTTCAGAAGTGTTCTTCATTCTGTATAACTTTGTGTGTGTGTGTGTGTGTGTGTGTGTGTGTGTGTGTGTGTGTGTGTGTGTGTGTGTGTGTGTGTGTGTGTAATTTACGTCCTCCAACGTTAAGTCATATCGGACGATGAATGGAATGGGTGAAATGATGCTCAAATGAGTCCAGGGTCCACGGAGCTTAGAGTTACCCGACATTCGTCTATCAGGATAAGGGAAAACCCCGGTAAAAACCTTATCCAGTTAACTCGCCCTGACCGAGATTTGAACACGGGACGTCCTGAACGTGAGGCACACACGCTACCATCTACGCTACCGAGGTGGGCTTTCTGTATAACTACTAAATAGTAAGAGATAGACATAATCTTGCTGGACAACGATTTAGCATTCGTTAAAACACACAATTTATGTAAAATGTATTTCTTTATGGAGTTAACTTTTTCGGAAATATTCCTCGTTGTTTCTCTGAATTGTCTAACACGTATATACACTTTTCTCAAACACCAAGTCGTTATTCATTGTTTATCTCTTGGCCATACATCACAAAGCGAACAGCTACTCAGCTGTTTAAAACAATTGACTACAGCTCCAAATAGAAGTAGAGAGAAGTGAGTACTCACCATTTTGACGTGCTGGGCCGAGATAACGCGACTCTACATGTTGACATAACAGGCGTCGTCGTAAGCAGCTTCGAGGTTACTGTGTTTTAAATCGCTCGCTGCTCCGCTAGCCAGCCTGATTGTTGGTGGGGCCAGGGTTCGTCGACACTGCTGGACTGGCCAGGTATCTCGATTTTCTTACTCATCACCGTGCGTTCTCAAAACTGTTTGCTGTAATATTTTGCAAACTCGATAACGCATTTGCAACATCCCGTCTAACCTTGCCCTTTTCGTGTTCTTTTCCTGCTCGGTATCTAATATGATTTTCGTTATATAATTGCCCTTTCTTTTTGTCTTGACATGTTTTGCAGGTTTCGTGGCGTGTAGCGCCCATGCTTGAACCACGACAGTAGAAAGTTGCTGGGTTGTTAATCACTCTCTGTGGGCAGCTAGGAACTGTTAGTTACCTCCAGTGTCGTTGTGGCATGTAGCCTGCTGTGCATACCTGTGTCTGGTAGTCTTCCTGTGTTGTAAAGGTCAATAACGTGCATATACAGGGAGGAAAAGGGGTTTTAAATATTCAAGTATAACAACATATATTCCTTCTTCTTCTTCTTCACTTTCTTACTCGTTGCATGGATTAATCCTCCTCAGAGATTCCAGAGCATATGGATTCAGAGCACTCTCAAGAGAACACAACTTTAACCGCACAGTCCAACCAACACAAGGAGTGCGTAACGTAATCACTTTTACTGCCTGCATGATGTTTGTGCTCGCCGTCCGGATATGATAACAATGCTAGTTTCATGTAAAATATACGGTGTTCTCACATAACTCACTCTTGCACCCCCAGGAGGAGGGATGAGGCGAGAGGAGACAGAGAGCGGCCGTCCTAAGGATTCACGACACTGCAGAGGGCAATGCCCCTACAATGGAAACTCCGCGGTAGACCAGTGCAGCTGGCATCGCACACACCGTGGTGCTGAAACGGTCTACCAGACCGACCAGAGGACCGGAGGCCGACCTACCGAAGGAAGAAGTGTTTACTAGGATATCATCCTGCCATGCAGCGCCGAGACTACCGCTACACTTTCTATCCTGACAGAGACCACCAGATGAGAGATGAAATAATAATGGAGATGAAATGGAGGGACAGAAAATTTGGAAAAAACCCATAAGTCAGGTAGGGCGGTCAAAGGAATCGAACACGGACCTCGCGGCTACTCAAAATTGACTCCATTATGCTCTCCCTTATATTGTTTCAGGAAACAGTTAAAACATTTAATGATGTTTAGGATTTATTATTCCTTTTATAGTCTTAGCTATATTATCTTTAAAGGAACCAAATATATTATATTTTAGAACAGCACTGCTGTTATTGAGAGAGTTTTATATTTGAATGTATTCATCTACAAAAATTAAAATTTTATTTTTCAATTTTTAAAGCAGTTGAATTAATTCATTGAATTAATCACCTTATCTTGAGCAATTTTAAAGTGTATAAAAAACCAAAAGGCTATTTCTTGAAGTTAATTCTAAGTTTCTGTTATAAATTCTAGCAATACTGATTATAAATGATATTTAGTGTAATTTTGTAATTTGTAATTTATTTACTATCTTTCTTTCTACATCATCAAATGAAAATACAAAATCAAGATTACAATTCTAAAATTCATACTGGACAACGCCATATATTCCTAAATCCTGAATATCCTATCTTGTTGCCCACCATTGAATAGTAATTCAGTCCCCATACACCTAACCCTAGGTTTTTGTGTATTGGAGACCCTCTACTCCTTTTTACACTTTTGCCATTTCACCTATCTGACTCTACATTTTTCTCTTAATTGTTCTTAGCTATCTCTCTTTAACTTTCCCTAAATAATTCCCTATACTTCCCCTGTTCTTTTCCCCTTTTACTGACAAAATTTTTCTAACTACTTCACCCCCCAAATAGTCCCATTTACGTAGCCAGGCCTGCTCTCTCCATATTTATGTTTTACTGCAATATAATATACAATGGAAGTCGGGCCCAAATGACCTTGTTGTCGATGGGCCCTAAAACACTACACACACACACACACACACACACACACACACACACACACACACACACACACACACACACACACACACACACACACACACACACACACACACACACACACACACACACACACATACACACACACACACACACACAATGGAAGTCTGCATTCTCTTCTCCACACAATGGACATTTATCTAGCTCCCTCTCTTGACCTATACCTTTCAAGTTTCTCACTCCTGTTCTCGCCCAAGCAAAACCTTCTCGCCCTAACTTACTACATATATCTATATATCCTTCCCTCTCCAAGGTCGTTTTTATTTCTCTATATAATCTCAGTGAGCTTTTGTCACTTGTATTGGCAAAAAAGTCTTGTCTGTCAATATCTTCTAATCTTAGCTTAACTTCTTTCCAGAAGCCTCTATACCCATACTCTGCATTTATCCAAGAATGACCCATACCTATCTGCTTCAACAAGTCATACATTTTATGTGCCCAAGACCCACCCCAGTTACTTCTCTTTTGAATATGAAAACATTATTTAATCATATTGCCATCTTCCAAGTTAGGGATTCTGTATAAATATTTCATTGCCATTGACAGGATTTTAATTTTAGTGGAATGCCTGCCCAGTTCCAGTTGTGCTGCCCCATTAGGTGATGCTATCGATAATCCCAGTATATATTTACAAAAGGATTTATGCACTCTGTGCCCCCAAGCATCATCTATTCCCCATACCTCTGATCCATGTAACATTCTATTTTCTACTACTGCCGTATAAATCCTCTCCAACCATTCGACATTTATATCTGGCAGTTTACTGTAGCATGATCTTATCACCATTTAGTGTAAGAAACATCAAAGTTTATGAAGGTCATAAGAGTAAATACAGACCATATACTGAAGTTCTAAAACACCTCCAAAGAAAAAAGTTATACGTAATTGAATTTCAAAGATTTTTGGACATGGAATCTAATTTTTCAATATTCTGAAAATCATCTATAGATACCTTTCAACAATGCTTCCAGCGTTCCGACGCGTAGACGATCGCGGGTTCGAGTCCCGCCTTGGGCATGGGTGTTTATGTGTATAGTGCATATACGTCAAACTACAGAAAACAGTAAAATAAACGGAAACAATAAAAACTGTTAAATCAGGAAAACTAAAAAACTAAAAACATATATCTATATATATAGATATATATAGAATAAAAAACAAGTAGAAAGAAAAATACATATTTGTACAGTGAGTAGAAAAAGTGATGTGTGTGCACACTGGATATAATAATAGAGTTTGCACTGAATATTGTAAGAAGGTGCAATAGAAACTGTATCCTAGTGCAAAGGTCATGTGTTCTTGGACATTTAAATGGTTACGTGTTGGTTTAAAAAGCATCTGAGAGCAAATGTTATGATATCTAACTTTTGAAGTTTTTTTGAAAATGTTGGTGTGCTATGGATATATTTAATAAGCAGATATGTCTAGAAGAATAAACAGAAAAAAATTATTTGAATGCAGCACATACTATTTTCTTCGAAGTGAACTGTTACGTTGCATTTCACTGAAACGTAAAGTTGACTGTGATATAGGCTGTTCATTGGCAGGAAGTGAGAATACGTAACAAGCTGTTAACCTTGAGAGCGAACAAAAGACGACTGGCAGCACAGGTAAGAATCACAGAACAGATGAACATCTGGAAACTATTGAATATCGGCTGCAGTACTACAGTAAACATGCCAATTTTAAACGTCGCTTTTGTCAACACCCTTTCACATTATTTCATGTGTCAAAATATTTGACAGATTAACTTCAAATTGTAAGCAGGAAATTTCATAAATGATTATTTAAGAAACCCAAATAGTCATTTTGATGTTCTATGATTGCAATATGTTTATTAAACATATACTCCGATAGAGTAAACATAAAAAATTAAATGACATGGCCGGGATTTGAACCACGGATCTCCTGGTTTCCGTCCAGTTGCTCTAACCCATTGAACTACCGTGTTCAACTTGCCATGAAACTGGAAAGCAGCAGATCCGTGGTTCAAAGCTCGGCCATGGCATTAAATTTTTCATGTTGACTTTTATCTATCAAAAACCTTAGCCTATATACGGCTAGTGTGAAGAAATGATTAATTTCCATCAATTAACTAAAAAAATGTAAATTAATTGTTCTTTCACACTGGCCGTGTTTAGGCTAAAGTATGGAAAGATAGAGTCAGACTGAAAAATTCAATATCATAGCCGGGATTTGAAGCACGGATCTTTTGGTTGCCGTCCAGCCGCTCTAACCCTTGAGCTACTACGGCCAACGTGCCGACATGACCTCAAATTTTCCAACTGACTCGTGTTTAACGGTAACCAGAAGATCCGTGGTTCAAATCCCGGCTATGGCATTGAATTTTTCAGTCTGAAAAATAAAAAATGTGCTCTGATATTAATAACGCTCAGCTGTTCCAAAATGAAATGGGCTTATCATTATTTCCTAGCACGGTTGGTTACCAACACGCCCCATATGGCAACCTTGGCTTTCGGGGTAACCTTGCCCCCCCACGTGATGCCTGGACCCAATTCTTAGGTGGAGGCACCCAGAGGGCGGATCCATTACTTCCAATGGTAGGGTATAGTGTAGATGACGGTGAGGAGAAAGGACCCACAGCTTATACCGTGGACTTCGAACCACTTTGGGCATAGGGGACACTTCATGTGTGCTTGACTGTGGTGAAGGCGTGGATAGGGCCGACTTAAAATGGGCAAACCCAGAGCCGGGAATCGATCTTGGGACCCTTAGCACGGGAGCCGCGAACAACAACACTGCGCTACCTCGGTGCCCATTATTTCCTCGCATAGCTCTATTTAAATTTTAAAATAATCCGATGTGGTCTTCTTTTTAATGCTCAGTAAAAGACAAAATACGTATGCATTTATCTTAGTAGGATTTAAAAATTATTATCACGTTAGGAATTTTTGATTTAACATTGATATCTCTAAAACAAATGAAGACATTTGATTGACATTTTGTATGTAATCATTAAATTATATTAATGTTTGATCCTCAAAAAAGTTATAGATCTTTTAAGGTGCACTGTCTTAATTCTAAATTAGGTTCAGACTCTCTTTGACTAAGGCACAAAAGCACATCTTCTACCTTGCAGTAAAGTCAACATTACTTTAAGTAAACGCTAAAGGTTTAAAAGGCGTAGTTTGTAGACTTAAAGAATTTTCACTGTTACTTATTATTCTTAACATAACAGGGCTAAGACCAATTACAATGTTCATGATAAATGTGTGGATACATAGAGTAGTAACATAGCGAAACACTAGAAACATATAAGGAAAACATGAATGAAAACTAAGTAATCTAGAAAGAGAAAATACAAGGAATAGAAACAACTATGTAAAGAAAATAAGAAAAATTAAAGTGGTATTGAGAAATAATTTACTACTGCTGCTACCGGCGAGCGGGATGACCTGCTTTCGGGAGGTCCAGGTTCGATTCCCGTGGCCGGCCTCCCTGACCCATGGGTCTTTTTAGGGGGCTTCCCAGGTTACCAGGCGAATGCTGGGTAGGTTAATTACATCTCACGAATTTCCTGTCTCTTCATTTTATCTCCATTATCATTCCATATAATCTCTTAAATGATCGTGTTTACTGGATTCTAATAACCTTACAAATTCTTCTCATTTAATCTATTTAAAACAGTCTTTCTTCTTCTTTGTTTCTAATCCAACAATATAATTCAAATCTATGTTGCTACCACAGCTTTAATTACTCTATGAATGACTGTTTGCTACAATTTTAAATTCCCTCTTCTGCGACTGGTGTCCAAAGCTTCCTGCTATTGGTATCCATCTCCTAAAGGGGCTCCTAGAGGGAGCTGGATCGTCAGTTCCGGATATCTGTCCGCTCTGATTCTCTCCATATAGCTCCTGTGACTCTCCTGGGGTTCTCTGGTCTTGACCTCCTTCTTTCCGTGTCTTCTGCTCTTCCTTCCGATATCCATAAAATAATAATTTTTATAGTAATAAAAGTATTATTATTTCACTAATACAGGGAACACAAAACATCGATTAGAGACCACGTGCAGGAGAGTAATCTTTTGTGTTCGTGGAATGCAGTTAAACTGGGGAAAAGAAATTAAAAAATCATTGTCAAACTGCTGTATGTTACAAAGTGATCACAATGAATACAGAGCGGATTATTGAAAATAAAATAATTTATTAAAAATTGTCATCCCAATATGGCAAAATTGTAGAATGGAATATAAAAATATTTCAAACTATTTCTCAAATAAACAATGAAATTCCCTTATTTAACGAAAAGTATATATTTTTTAAAAATTGTATTGGGCAATCATATTTTTTTAGAAAAGTATGATAGTCACATTTTCTGATACTTTAGTAAAGTGTAAATAAGTTGAAGTATTCGATTAAAGTTGATATTGTTACTTGCAGTGAAACAAATTTTAATTTTTATAAATTTGTTATTAAAATTACATTTTCCAGTATAAAATAATTTTCTGTGAACAAATGAATGAAGTAATTATGAAATCCATATTTGAAACCTTAAATAGCATATTGGGGCCGCGCCATGGCTGAACGGTTAGATCACATGACCCTCACCAAAGCGGTCCGGTTTCGCTTCTAGGCAACCGCATGTGAGAGTTGTCGTGGACAACACGGCGCAGGGGTAGGTTTTCTCCGAGATATTCGGTTTCCACCGCCACAATCCCACCAATTACTCCATTATCATCTTTCTTACCATCCATTTCGCTCTCGTTCTGCCATCTACTTCTCTCATTTTCATTCCAGGCATCAGGCTGTCAACCATCTTACATTTTATAATGTAAACCCTAGGGAAGATACTACACATACGAGTACAGAACACGGGAGTAGGTTGATGCACTGAAATTAAAAGGGAAGCATAGATAACTCAAGCATGTCGTTTGACTTTAAAAAATGGGAGATGGAGGAAAATGTGTGGCCGAAATGATTGGCATGTGCCTAAAAAGTATTTATGTGTTATATCCAGTATCACGACTAAGTGGAAACCGGCCTTAAAATGGAAATTCGTCGACTTAAGAAGCACATCTTGATAATCAAGTTAAGTAGTTACGTTTCTTTCACCCAATTAATTTTCTATATTTACGCCATCTCCTGACCTGGCATTTAATTTCCTGAAAACACTCTTTTGTTCAGTAATGCGAATTATGATATTAGATTAGATTTTTTACGGTGCATATTCCAAAATTTTACAATTTACAGCTTTTGCCTACATTTATTTGTCTTTACCTTGTTGCTACCTTGGCTTGCATGATACCCTGGTCTTCTGCTCTGTCCGGTAGCTCTTAACCTCCATGCCTCCTTGTTACTTAATTACTCCCATTCTTCCCCCTCATCTTCCTTTCTTATATTCTTTACATTTCTGGCCCATTCTTCTTTTACATTCTGCAAGAACTCACCAACACTTCTTAATTCTTTTCCTCCCTGCCCGTTAATATTTTTATAGCTACTATTCTCTTCTCTACTTTCTCCCATTTTTCCTCCCAAACCTTTTATCTGCACATTGCAACCTCCTTGCATTCTGTTACATAGTGTCCTATGCCTTCTTTTACCCCACACAATTCACAAATTCCTTTTTCCCTACCTCTTATCCCTCTTAGAAATATAGCTCGTGTTCTCATCCAAGCTAACCCTTCTCTCTCTCTCTCTCTCTCTCTCTCTCTCTCTCTCTCTCTCTCTCTCTCTCTCTCTCTCTCTCTCTCTCTCTCTCTCTCTCTCTCTCTCTTGCCTATTGAAGTAAACTACACATGCTTCTCGTCCCAAATTTCTTTTTATTTACTTGTAAAATTGTAATGATGTCATATTTCCTGTCTTTCTATATCTTCTATTCTTCATTTTACCAATTTACCCTCATCGCATGTATTCCTTTTCTCTAATCTATCTCCCATGTTTTTTCTTTGTTGATATTTGTATTATATCCAGTAATACATTTATTGGTTATAACATTTCTTATAAATATCGTGATGATGGGAGAGATGCACACTCCCAAAACGTCGTTTTCTAGTCGTCTTAACACCTGGCTTGCTTCCCGAGAACAGCTTGAGCACATTTGTCGCCAGAAAAGCTTCAGGTCTTATTTTAACAGCACACTGACTTACGCGCATACAGGTTAGCGCATGTGACCGCTGGACCGCTTGCCTACTGGAATCGCCACGATGCCAGGGACTTTATGGAAGTACGACTACTTTACCCCAACATTCGCTTATCGACCTGGGGAATCCACGAAAAGCACTGAAGCAGAAACCACGTTCACTGAGGGTTG
Organism: Mantis religiosa; assembly: GCA_030765055.1. Lineage (NCBI taxonomy): Eukaryota > Metazoa > Arthropoda > Insecta > Mantodea > Mantidae > Mantis > Mantis religiosa. The sequence continues at coordinate 27,029,282 of CM060951.1, read as the reverse complement.
AACCCAGGAACTCCACACTAAGCCAGACAGACGGAATTGTTAGGTGCAGACATTTATAATGAACACACTGGATTATACTGAATAAGAGATTGCAGTTTGCTAGTTCCTAATCCACCAACGAAGTTCCTCATTTAAATATACATTTCCAAGATCACAAAGTGCACGTCAATTACAATGCATTTTTAACGACAAGCTCTGTAAGTAACCGCAAGCAATAATAAGAGAAACACAACCACGTTACTGAATTATTTGTAACGCTCCAAGTTTCTGAACATGTCAGCCTAACTAAATACCATCTTACGTATGAATCGCCGTCCTCTTTGTTTTAATAGGCAACCGCATGAGAATATGAGGGATTGTGAATTATTACCTGTCTGACGAATGAGTACAGTTGTTATGGGAGGTCATTCGGTTTAGTGAGATCAGAGAAGACGGGAATATAGTACAGTACAGTCTGACCATCAAAACATCAGAACATCGAACGTAACACGACGTATATTGTATTACCTGTCTGACGAATGAGTACAGTTGTTATGGGAGGTAGCTGCTCGGTTTAGAGAGATCAGAGAGGACGAGAATATAGCACAGTACAGTCTGACCATCAGAACATCGTACGTAACACGACGTACATTGTATTACCTGTCTGGCTAATGAGTACAGTTGTTATGGTAGGTCGCTCGGATTAGAGAGATCAGAGAAGACGGGAATATAGTACAGTACAGACTGGCCGTCAGAACATCGTACGTAACACGACGTATATTGTATCACCTGTCTGACAAATGATTACATTTGTTATGGTAGGTCGCTCGGTTTAGAGAGATCAGAGAAGACGGGAATATAGTACAGTACAGACTGGCCGTCAGAACATCAGAACATCGTACGTAACACGACGTACATTGTATTACCTGTCTGGCTAATGAGTACAGTTGTTATGGGAGGTCGCTCGGTTTAGAGAGATCAGAGAAGACGGAAATATAGTGCAGTAGAGTCTGCCGATAAAAACATCAGAACATCGTACGTAACAGGACGTATATTGTATTGCCTGTCTGATGAATGAGTACAGTTGTTATGGGAGATCGCTCGGTTTAGAGAGATCAGAGAAGACGGGAATATAGTACAGTACAGTCTGACCATCAAAACATCAGAACATCGTACGTAACACGGCGTATATTGTATTACCTGTGTGACGAATGAGTACAGTTGTTATGGGAGGTCGCTCGGTTTAGAGAGATCAGAGAAGACGAGAATATAGTACAGTACAGTCTGACCATCAAAACATCAGAACATCGTACGTAACACGACGTATATTGTATTACCTGTGTGACGAATGAGTACAGTTATTATGGGAGGTCGCTCGGTTTAGAGAGATCAGAGAAGACGAGAATATAGTACAGTACAGTCTGACCATCAAAACATCAGAACAACGTACGTAACATGACGTATATTGTATTACCTGTCTAGCGAATGAGTACAGTTGTTATGGGAGGTCGCTCGGTTTAGAGAGATCAGAGAAGACGGGAATATAGTACAGTACAGTCTGACCATTAAAACATCAAAACATCGTACGTAACACGACGTATATTGTATTACCTGTCTAGCGAATGAGTACAGTTGTTATGGGAGGTCGGTCGGTTTAGAGAGATCGGAGAGGACGAGAATATAGTACAGTACAGACTGGCCGTCAGAACATCGTACGTAACACGACGTATATTGTATTACCTGTCTGACAAATGAGTACATTTGTTATGGTAGGTCGCTCGGTTTAGAGAGATCAGAGAAGACGGGAATATAGTACAGTACAGACTGGCCGTCAGAACATCAGAACATCGTACGTAACACGACGTATATCGTATTACCTGTCTGACAATTGAGTACAGTTGCTGTGGGAGGTCGATTTGTTTAGAGAGATTAGAGAAGATGGGAATATAGTACAGTGCAGATTGACCGTCAAAACATCAGAACATCGTACGTAACACGACGTATATTGTATTACCTGTGTGACGAATGAGTACAGTTGTTATGGGAGGTCGCTCGGTTTAGAGAGATCAGAGAAGACGGAAATATAGTGCAGTAGAGTCTGACCATCAAAACATCAGAACATCGTACGTAACACGACGTATATTGTATTACCTGTGTGACGAATGAGTACAGTTGTTATGGGAGGTCGCTCGGTTTAGAGAGATCAGAGAAGACGAGAATATAGTACAGTAGAGTCTGACCATCAAAACATCAGAACATCGTACGTAACACGACGTATATTGTATTACCTGTGTGACGAATGAGTACAGTTGTTATGGGAGGTCGCTCGGTTTAGACAGATCAGAGAAGACGGGAATATAGTGCAGTAGAGTCTGACCATCAAAACATCAGAACATCGTACGTAACACGACGTATATTGTATTACCTGTGTGAGGAATGAGTACAGTTGTTATGGGAGGTCGCTCGGTTTAGAGAGATCAGAGAAGACGGGAATATAGTGCAGTAGAGTCTGACCATCAAAACATCAGAACATCGTACGTAACACGACGTATATTGTATTACCTGTGTGACGAATGAGTACAGTTGTAATGGGAGGTCGTTCGGTTTAGAGAGATCAGAGAAGACGAGAATATAGTGCAGTACAGTCTGACCATCAAAACATCAGAACATCGTACGTAACACGACGTATATTGTATTACCTGTCTAGCGAATGAGTACAGTTGTTATGGGAGGTCGTTCGGTTTAGAGAGATCAGAGAAGACGGGAATATAGTACAGTCTGACCATCAAAACATCAGAACATCGTACGTAACACGACGTATATTGTATTACCTGTTTGACGAATGAGTACTGTTGTTATGAGAGATCGCTCGGTTTAGAGAGATCAGAGAAGACGGGAATATAGTACAGTACAGTCTGACCATCAAAACATCAGAACGTCGTACGTAACACGACGTATATTGTATTACCTGTCTGGCGAATGAGTGCTGTTGTTATGGGAGGTCGCTCGGTTTAGAGAGATCAGAGAAGACGGGAATATAGTACAGTACAGTCTGACCATCAAAACATCAGAACATCGTACGTAACACGACGTATATTGTATTACCGGTTTGACGAATGAGTACAGTTATTATGGGAGGTCGCTCGGTTTAGAGGGATCAGAGCAGGTGGGGATATAGTATAGTACAGACTGACCATCAAAACATCAGAACATCGTACGTAACACGACGTATATTGTATTACCTGTTTGACGAATGAGTACAGTTGTTATGGGAGGTCGCTCGGTTTAGAGAGATCAGAGAAGACGGGAATATAGTACAGTACAGTCTGACCATCAAAACATCAGAACATCGTACGTAACACGACGTATATTGTATTACCTGTTTGACGAATGAGTACTGTTGTTATGGGAGGTCGCTCGGTTTAGAGAGATCAGAGCAGGTGGGGATATAGTATAGTACAGACTGACCATCAAGTTGTCAGCCTACGTAACACGACGTATAGTTTCGTACTTTCTAAATCGATATCACAGTCTTTAATTATTCTCCAGATACTTTGAAGAGGGATCTTTCCTTTAACAACATTCATGAATTTACTACGTAGGAATTTCTCTTGTTTGTTTGTAAAACTTGAGAACACAACACATGTTTCAAACTCACAGAACTTGAACCTTTTTTAGACGTGGGCAATGTTTACCAGGTGTTAAAAGTTTTTTATCCGTACACGTTGAATTTTGAACCTCTTACAATATATTATGCACAGCAGGTTCACTTTGTCTTATTGTCGTTGCTGTAGCATTATTTAACGGAATATTTAAACCTTTACATTTCTCTTCTATACAAAACTATAACTCATTGAATATTAATTTTCTACTTTGTATGACGGTGTTTGCATTTTGACATGATTCAAACCCACCCACTGTAAGAAATTCAACTGCTGGGTTGCGGAATGGTACAGGGAATGATGACGTAATATTGCGCCTAACTGTTTTTATGGAAGCTTCCATGTAGGCCGTCTGCGTTCCTTGGTTTGATTCCCATCGAACGGAGCAGTGTTTTCTTCTGTTCACCGGTGATTGCTGAAGTGGTTTACCTTCTACCATCAGTTGCGTCTACATCATTTTTCATCAGCTATTTTAGGTTTACTGGACCAAAGTATGGCTGCTTGTGTGTAGCGGCTGAGCGATGGGAGAGTTTTCTCCCTGAATTTGTTTGAAATGCTGAAGGACCCGTTTTCTGCCACCCCCGCCCCGGGGTGTGGGCAAAGCTGATGGGTGTCCGAATGCTTTGTTCTTTATCCATGGTTACGCATACGGTAATTCTCATCACTCTTTCTCGAGAAACATATTACAACCTGAAGCTCTATAATTAGGTGCATAAGGCGCTGAGGATAGAAGATGGTTAATTATTGTCACCTTCTGTGTCGATCTTGGGGAAGTATGCCTCGGCGCTCTGGAGCAATGTGTCTTCTCTCTCTCGGGCTGTATTATCAGAGCGAGAATAATTTGTAGAAAACAATTACAAATTTTCTCTTCTTCAAAATATTGGAATTTATTCTACTAAAACCATTGTTATATCCTATCACTATGTTAAGATCTGTAGATGATATCCTTTTATAAAATACTCAACACTGAATCCTTGCAGATTAAGATTCTGCGAACTTGCAGATCGGCATTGCAGATAACACTTCAGATAACGTCATTCTGACGAAGAGTGAAACCAAAACTATTAATTTCTTACACACACGCTATTTCTGCATCTTAAATGTATACTCAAAATAATTCTGCACAACCTCGGAGAGACACATGTGTACGTCTTTCTCATACGACGTTCTTAAGCAGAAAAAAAAAAAAATCTTTAAAACTTTTAAGAACTTCCTCTCATTTGAGGTTGTCATGGTTACACATAACCTACCTTACATTTTATCTATTTCATTAAACATTACAATTCCTCCAACTATTCCTCTCAAACAACATAACATCTTTAAAATAACTGCTTCTAACCATAAAGAGGGTTTCCGTTTTAGTTACAACGTTACTCTGCGGGCACCCCTTTCTAATGTTTATTCAGTGTTTTGCTCTCATAAATTACTCAATATCTGTTTGAGACATCGCTGTCCAGCGTTTGACTGCCTTCAATTTTTAGCAAGCAATTCACATTCATATGACGTCTTAACAGTTTTTGCCAACTTTAAGCAAAAATTAAATCATTTATTATATTTAATTATCTTAAACTAATTATCCGTTTGAATAATTAATATTGTCACAAACTATATTGTGACTGGGGAGCATAGCTTACAGGATTAGGTAGCAAGATGGGATAGAGACAACTCTAGATTCAATTTGATGCCTAGGTTTTTACGGTCTGACTATAAAGAAGCGGGTACAAGATACAAGTATACCCTAAAAAGACTGTAAGAATCCCCATGCGGGGCTTACCTTTGAAGTAGTACGACGTGGTGCTTGAGGAGGCGTCTATAAAGGCCTGAGCTGGTTCGACTGTGAGAGGCTGGCTTCGAATCCCCGTGGCCAACCGATCTGATCCATGATTTTTTCGGGGACTTTCCTGGGGGTTTTCATTTACATTATCATTTCACATCATCTCTCATCTAGTGGTCAGTTTCAGAATAGAAGTGTCAGTGGCTGTCTCGGCGTTGCATGGCAGGATGATATGGTCCTGGTAAACATTTCCTACTCCGGTAGGACGATCTCTGGTCTCCGAACTCGGTTTGGTGGTTCGTTTCCGGACCACAGTGGGTGGGATGCCTATTGTACAGACCTGCTGGGGAGTTTCCAAATAGTAAAGTTTAGGAAACCTGTTCCTTGGGATGGCCAAACTTTGTTTCCTCTCACCTCATCCTTCCTCCCATGAATGTTCCTCTTGGGGGAGTACATCAGGTTTGGTCGTCCGTACCGAATCCCCTCCGTAGCATAGTACAGTCCAGTCACCATTAACACACACACACACACACACACACACACACACACACACACACACACACACACACACACACACACACACACATACACACACATACACACATCTTTATATAACATCTGTTCGTCTATTTATTCACGACAGAAGTTATACAAAATCTCTGTCTACTTCATAGCATATTATTGAAAATTCAAGAAAGCGTCTTAATTGCTAGAGTAATCAGAATTATTAGTAAACTTTTCAAAATATTTCCTCAGAAAATGCAGAACCTAAGCACCAAGTTAAGCTATTTAACTGAATATCCGTTTTTGAGTTATGGCTGACTAGAGCTGGGATGTTTGCATATTTGCATGTTTTATTCCTTGATAGTTAAACGTACATAAGCATGTCATACATGCATTACTTGTAAGGGGTTTATTATAAAAGTTTTATAGTGCATAAGTGCATTTTTAAGGGGTTAGTGCATATTTAACTAATTGTTGCATACTTATGCATATATTTTACTTTTTCAGCAATGATTTGTACAAATATTTCACCCTGATACTTGAAGAAAAAGATAAAGTGATGAGAAAGTTTCTATTTTACTGCTCTGTTTGTGTAGAACTTAGGTATCATATTCCTCAATCCCTTAAAGGTCTCCGAAAATGCGAACGTGGGTATCAACAATGAGCGCTTTCTGATATAAAATATGTCGCTCAAAAACTTAAACTAGACAGCGTTCAACAATACAGAAGTAAACCTTTAAAGTTCATTACGGCCTTTGCACATTGAGGTGGCTCTTGCCCGTTAGAAACCTGGTTGAGTCCTCCCAGCACTCAAAACCTCATAAAGTGGTAAAGGTGACGTGTGAGGATTACGGATGTAGGAGGTTTACTGGAGAGTTCGGGGTTTTCCTCGGGGTTCACTCTGCATGAACTCTTCTTTGTTCCAGGGCGTGGAATTCGTCCGGACTGGGTGTGGTGTGATTAGCGAAGAAAACACCTTGACTGTTCCATGATCGATTTATTCACAATTGTAATCAGGTTCCTCACTCGCCACCAGGAATGTCGCTGTTCGTAGACTCGTGTGATGTGTTTGGCGGTAACAACAGGGTTCTTTACGTGTTTTAGTTAATTGATGGAAATTAATTATTTCTCCACACTAGTCGTATATAGGCAAAGGTTGTTTTTTTTTTTTTTTTTTTTTTTTTTTTTTTTTTTTTTTTTTTTTTTTTGGCAGATAGAGTCAACATGAAAAATTCAACGCCATGACCGGGATTTGAACCACGGATCTCCTGGTTTCCGTCCAGTCGCTCTTAACCTTTGAGGTACCATGGCCAACGTGCCGTCCTGACATTAAGTTCTCCAGTTGACTCGTATATTTCCCCGGTAGACCACTAGGGGCTCTCGCAACTGAGATACACCGTTTGTGGCGACTTACTGTCATAAGTACTTGAGCTTCATCAGACTTAAGTACTTAAATAAGTTATAGAGGTAAATAATTTCCCAAAGTCCCTCTAATACGTTGTCGCTAGCACAATTCCTTTTGAATTCATCGTCAGTTCTATATAAATCATTCTCTATAAACACATTTTAAGTAACAGAAGAAAATCTCTTCTTCCAGAAAACACTGAGAAGCATTTGTTTATTGAAATAAGCACGACTAACAGAAAGAAATAAACAGCTGCAGCGTCTAAGAAATATTCATTAATTAGTGCCTATGTTTAAGGATTTAATATTTGATTACTTCAAGATTAATAAATATGAGAAAAGTGAAATAACATATTTCATTTTAAATGCATATTATAACGTTTTAGATAATGTTTAGCAGACTTGTATGTATATATTCATGCTTCATAGTGCATATATATCCGAGCTCCAATAATGACAAACATGGAGCACTCTCTAAAATATCTTTATTTGGGGGGGGGGGGAGGAGTAGGATAACATCTCGATATGAAACTTCTTGCGGATCCAGTACTTCCGAGAGCTCTGATAATAAGATCATGCATATTCACTGACCTTCATTATCAAATGTGTTCGTGACTTGGAAAATCTTCTCGTGTGTCCAATCAGAACTGACCGCACCAGACTGGAACAGATCGATACACAACTTCTAGAAGTGGACCTCACTACCCCCAAGGGGCCCTCCCATAGTGCTATCTAAAAACTATTTGTTTATGTGTTACTCGACATAAACATATAAAAATGATCTTATTCTTAATTTTGTTGTAACCCAACTGGATGGTGGCCGCGTCGGGCTCAGTGGTTAGACCGCTTGGCTCTCACCAAGGCGGCCCAGGTTCGATCCCAGGCGACCGCAAAGTGAGATTTGTGGTGGACAACATGGCACTGGGGCGGGTTTTTTCTGCGGGACCTTCGGTTTCCCCCGCCATCTCATTCCACCGATGCTCCATCTTCATCTCATGTACCATCAGTGTCACCGCCTGCGTTGCCGTATGTAGTAAAAGTGGGCGTTAAACACTACACATTCATTCATACCAACGGATGACTCAGCTGATTACGTCTGTGGCCCACATCCGGGGGATCCGAGTTCGAATCCCATGACCGGCCTACCTCACCCATGGGTTTTTTAGGATGTTTTCTCGGGTTGCCAACGAATGCTGGATAACTAATTACATCCCCCCAATTTCATCTTCATTATCATTTCATATCATCTCTCATCTGGTAGTCTCTTTCAGGATAGAAGTATCAGCGGGTGTCCTGGCGCTGCATGGCAGGATGATATGTTCCTGGCAAACACTTCCTGTGCTGGTATAACGGTCTCCGGTCTCCGGGCTTACCTCGTAGGCCGTATCGGAATCACAGTTGTTGGGATGCCAGTTGTACCGACCAATTGGGAGTTTCCAACTGGTACTGTCCACCAACGCAAAGTAAGTCCCTGAAAGGAATGTGCCACCCAGTGCCACGCTTACACAGGGGGATAAAGACAGCGAATGTGTGTGACGAGAACACATGATATACAAGGAGTAGAACCGTTAAAAAACATACGCCCTATTCACTCTGTGCACTAAAATACAGAAGAGTTATTCACAAAAGTAGAAGACGTCAGAATGTTTTAGAATGGTCTGTAACAGAACTGGCATGGGGTGTCAAAAACCTATCCAGGGAGAGTGTGGGAACCTTCTATAACCCCCTGCGTCGCAGGCACTGGAGACTTTCTTTACTGTGGTATACTGTAAATGGTAGAGACACTGCCCCATAAACCTCTCTTCTAGGGTCGGCCGCTCTCTTGTCTCCTCTTGTCTCATCCTTCCTCTCGGGAATGCCCCACTAGGGAGCATAAGTACAAAAGATCAAGACTGGACGCAGCGCCTAATTCCCTCCATACCGTAATCCAATCCAAGTTTCTTGTAGCTAAAAGGGAATATATGAATAGACTTGAAGTGTTGGTCAAATGTTTTGGAAGTTATGTAATATATTTGGAATTGCATTCTCTTTGCAGGACAAAGGGATAAAAAGGTGAATAACGACTTCCTATTTAAGAAATGTATAGATATTGCAAATTTCAAAGTAATAACAAGGAATTTGTTGAACTTACTTAATAAACTGTGTGTTTTAACAAGATCTCCATTTTTGTGTTGTAATATTTTGCCTATCTCTTACAGTTTACCAGTTATACAAAAGTCGCTTAGAATAAGAACTTCTGAGGGCATTCACAGAAAATTAAAGATACACATTTAATTTGACATATTTGGTATATTAATCAAAATCTTTAGAACTATTTTTGAGAAAAATAAATTATTAAAATAATTGTTGTGGGGGATTTTCTTGAAAATCTACGTTTTACTTCCTACAATACCCAATTTGGTGTTTAGCCGATCATTCGTCCGACTCCCACGCGCGCACACACATACACACATATTTTCTTCTACAGCTGTTCTTTCTTTTCGATACACGAGGCTCCAAAACGTGTATTTACAGAGGACTGGACTACACTACAAAGGGGATTTGACACGGAGGTCCAAACTTCATCTATTGTACCTATGTCCACAAGTGGGACATGCCCGGGAGGAAGGATGAGTTGAGCGGAAACAGAGGGTGATCGGACCAAGGAACAATGGCTGTGCAGAGGGCAAGAAGGAAGGAGGAAGTACGAGGGCTGTTCAATAAAGAATGATCACAATTTTTTTTTTGGACAAGGTACCTTTACTCATCCTCATTATTTTGAAGGTCTTTCTCAAAATAGTCTCCCCTGAATGCGATGCACTTCTCCCAGTGTTTCTGCCAGTCTTCAAAGACATGCTGGAAACCATTTTTGAGATATCCTTCAAAATAGCTTCCACAGCCTTCACCACTGCTTCTGATGATGGATAATGTCTCCCACGAAGGCGTTTCTTTAAGTTAGGGAATAGAAAAAAGTCACACGGGGTTAAATCCGCACTATAGGGAGGGTGAGGGATACACTTCACGTTGATTTTTGCAAGATATTCAGCAACAGCATTGGCAATATGCGGCCGCGCATTATCGTGGTGCAGCATCCAGCCTGCTTCACGTAAATGTGGTCTTTTGCGCCTGATATGGACTTTCAATGTTTTCAGGACATCCCTGTAGCATTGTCCAGTTACTGATGTGTGTGCAGGTGCAACATGCTGATAAACCATTCCATGAATATCAATGAATGAGATGACCATAACTTTCCCAGCAGAAGCAACCAATTTTCATTTTTTGGAGGTTGGTGATGAAGATTTCCACACTGAGCTTTGTTGTTTGCTCTCAGAATTAAAATGGTGTAACCAAGTTCCATCAACAGTAATTACGTTTGATAGAAACTCCGGATCTTCCACTAACTCCAACTTTAACTGCATGTTATCTCCATTGCAGCTGAAGGCGATACTGGACATTTCTGAATTTGCCTGGTTCTCACAGGCGGGAAACAGGAGTACCAACAATGAAACTACTACGGCGTATTTGTTTCATATTAAGCTAACAGAATAAAATAAGTTTGAAATTTAGTGCACAAAATTATGACCGCAAAAAATTATGATCATTCTTTATTGTACAGCCCTCATATTTACCAGGAGCATGCAACGCCCAGACACCCGCTAACATTTCCACTCTGAAATGGACCACCAGATGTGAGGTGATTGAAATGTTAATAAAGATAAAATGGAAGGACAAGAAAGTAGGAGGACGTAATTAACATACCCAGCATTCGCCGCGAGCTGGAAAACCTCCTGAAAAAATAATCCATGGGTCAGGAGGCCAGCACAGGGATCGAATCCGGACCTCTGAAATTTGCGCCATAGACGAAACTGCCTGAGCCATCCCGCTCGGTGTGAATACGACCCTTTGTTCTATTTAGTGTACGCAGCAAGAGCCGATAGATTGTTGCGTGTTAGCTCCGCGTGTTCATTTTACTGAACAATGTGGCGGGAATTCATAACAAATGTTTGAGCAACACAAAGCTTCGGAAACATTCATCATTCCCTGGAGCCTACATTATACAGGCAAGTCTAATCAGAACACGTTGTCAAAGGGAACAAAGGACTTGGAGTTCACTGTGTTATAGCGAGAGAAGTATTTACAGAATTCTATTTGGAAAGACCAGTGTCGGGATTTGAACCATGGATCGTTCGTTGCTCTAACAAAGCACTTACCATGGCAACTCTGTATTATATTCTTCAGCTGTCTTGTATATGTCTCCCTGAATATTTAACAAAGTTCCATTTAGCAAGTAAGCTGGCGAGCTGCTTGATTTCGGCAGTTCCAGGTTTCTTTTCCGGCCACTCATTATTCCCTGCCATCTTCTGTAGCGCAGATAGTAGTCCTGAGTTCGAATTTCGGTCAGTATGATTTATTTGGATAAGGCTTTTTCCCATGGTGTTTACGTATCTGAAAGATGTACATCTTATGACCATTAAGCTCAATGTACCTGAGGCTCATTTTGAAATCATTCCATTCATCGTCGGTTTTACTTAACAATGGAGGTTTTCCCTTAACCTGAAAGATGAATGTATGGTAACTCTAAGCTCTACGGACTCATTTGAACACATTTCGTTCATCGTCGGATATGGCTTTACATTGCATGTTTTTCTGTATCCCGAGGGATGAATGTCGGGTAAATCTGAGCTCAATGGACCCCGGAATCATTTGAACATCATTTGATTCATCGTCCATATGAGTTAACGTTGGAGATCTTCCCTTATCCTAAAAGAAATATCTCTGTTAACTCTAAGCTCGATAAACTCTGGGTTTACTTGAAAATCACTTTTTTCATCGTCGGTGTGACTTAACGTTGGAGGTTTTCCCTTTTCCTGAAAGATGAATGTCAGGTAACTTTAGGCTCTATGTACCTTGTACTCATTTGAAGATAATTTCATTCATCGTCCGATATGTGTTAACGTTAGAGGTTTTCCCTTATCCCAAAATAAGAATGTCTGGCAAATTTAAACTCTGTGTAGGTACCTTGAACTCATTTTAAAATCATTTTATTCATCGTCCGATATGATTTAACATTAGAGGATTTCCCTTATTCTAAAACAAGAATGCCTGGTAACGTTTAAGCTCTGTGTACCTTGTACTTATTTGAAAATTCATTTCACTGATCGTCCGATATGACTTAACGTTGGAGGTTTTCTCTTACCCTAAAAGATGAATTTCTGGTGACTTTAAGCTCTATGTATCCTGTACTCATTTGAAAATCATTTCACTCACCGTCCGATATGACTTAATGTTGGAGGTTTTCCGTTAAACTAAAAGAAGAACGTCGGGTAACTCTAAGTTCTATGGACCCTGTACTGATTTGAGCATTTCTTCACCCATTTCATTCATCGCTCTATATTTCTTTTTTAATTTTACGTCCTCCAACGTTAAGTCATATCGGACGGTGAATGAAATGATTTGAAATGAGTACACGGTACACAGCGTTTAAAGTCACCAGACATTCTTCTTTTAGGATAAGGGAAGTTCTACAATATTAAGTCATATGATGCTCAAGTGAGTCCAGGATCCATTGAGCTCTTAGGGTTACCCTACATTCGTCTTTGAGGATAAGGGAAAACCCCGGAAAAACCTCATCCAGGTAACTCACCCTGACCGAGATTCGAACTCAGGACCTCTTGAACAAGAGACACACACACTACCATCTACGCTACCAAGGCAGGCATCGCTCTATATGACCTAACATTCGAAGGCCTGAATTAAAAAAAAGATAAAAAACCATTCATGTTTCCCCGTGCAGGTGGTGTAGTGATTCTACATCAGGTCTGTCTCATTTCATTTCCACTCTTTTGTCTAAGTTGGACTGTACAACATCGGATGTCTGCTAACTGTTGATCCTGCCTCCTAGCATGAATCATATCCGTCAGAGGGAAGATCTCTCTGAGCAACCTGATTATCTTCAACTATGGAAACTTAACGCACTTCTCGGTTTATTAACCACATCCATTACACTTGAGGGGGTACTTGCTTCGAGGTTTCCTTAGTCATAGTGTCTTTTCAACTCTGCCTCCTATAGATTTTCACAGAAACTTCAATAGTATTTAGTTTATCTATTTCTGTCTAAAATTAAAGCAATATATCATTTTTACTTTTTATGGTAGAAAATATTTTACAACTCCTATCCAAAAATTCGACATTGAGATTTCGCCGGTCTGATACACTCTGAATTCCATTTAAAAATGCGTTAGAATATGTAAACATCTTTAATGTATAGTATGTTAATCAAGACTGTTGGAGCCATTTTTGGGAAGAGAACTTTTCGAAAAAATGTTCCATGTATAGAGAAGTTTAAGAAACGGGGTTTGCCTGGTGTTTTGAAAAGATACAAACTTAAGAGACATCGAATTTGAGGTATGCTATCCAAATACACACACAAACACACACACACACACACACACACACACACACACACACACACACACACACACACACACACACACACACGAACTTTTTTTGAACAAGTGGCATCTAAGGGGATTTCAAAACGTATAGTTTTGATGACATTCCGATACGAGCTTTTGGGTAGAATAAAAACTGCTCTACGTACCATGTACGGGGTAGAGAAATTAAAAAATGCAGAATCATCAATTAATTTTCCTTTAGTGTGAAACATTGGGGATTTGTATTTACCCTGAAAGGTACATTAAGTATAAGTAAACTCCCTTCTAATTTTTGTCATAAACAATAATTATATAACCTCTATTCTTCGTGTCTGTCAGGTATTGTACATCAGATGCCTTAGATTTTACACGCTTTGTGAATAAGTCAGTTGTTTTGGCCAGTTGTATAACATTTTGTAGATTTTGCAGTTCGCGCTTTTATTTTGTTTTTATAACTCTATTTGTTGTATATAAAAAGCAGAGATAAAACCGTCTCAAAAAGCGTATATAGTCCACATGTATCATACTGACACAACCTGTAAAACTTTACTGAGGTTCCTTGAAATTGAAGGGGGAAAAAAAGTTAAATTTGTTGAAAATTCGTGTTATTTTGAAACCGCAATGATATACCAAATACAGTTTATAGGTAACAGAATGTGATATTTAGCCTCAAAAAGATTTAAAGGGTATTTTTAATTAGATTTTGTTTGAATTTGATCCTGGATTGTTAAACAGTAAGAGATATGCATGTTGATTGCAGGAGAATGTTTTAATGATGTCGATGACCAAAGAAGACGTGCGAATTACTAAGAAGGAAACTCATTGAGAAGTTGGATCGATCGTCGGCCGCGCGGACGCAATACGTGAGACGCTGGGTCAGAGTAGGTCAGTCTCTCTCTGACCATCGAGACACGATGTGACGAGCTCCTCCCCCGGGCGAGGATACCGCCGCGTAGTGTTCGTGTGGCGACATGGAGGGGGTGAAAACCCTCCGACCGCCTGCTGGAAACATGTCCAAGGATAAGAAGCAGAGTGGTAGTGCTGGGAAACTTTTGCAACTGACGCCGTTGTGGGAGCAAGTGTTGAGAAACAAAACGGTACCACCAGAACTCGACAAGGAGCGGCTCTTCTCCGAGCTTGGCATCAGGTTACAGGACTTGGAATGGGAGGTTCGTCAGCATGCTCTGCGGTTCTTGATCGACCTCATACCCGTCATAGACACGGCCGAGCTGGACAATTACATCGCCCCTGTTGTTCTCCCTGAACTAATCTGCAATTTAGGGCATCCCGCTCCTGCAGTACGTAAAGGTGCTCTCGATACGCTGAAGGTGTACCTAAGTAAATCTCCGGATCCTGAGAGAGCATTCAGAATTGTTATTTCTGAAGGTCTCGAGAAACAGACGACCCCTAACGCTATCAGAGGTAATGTTGCAATGGGCGTTATACTGAGCATACCTGCTTTACTCTCTCCGCTCCTCTCACGTCACAACGGACTCATAATGATGTCTCAGGAGGGACTGATACACCTCATGTATGCACTCTCCAAGAAGCTGGTGCAGATTACTTACCAAGAACAGGCTCTGAGAACTTTGATCAAAATACGGGAAATGGTCGGAGACGGCCGCTTCAACCGTTTCTTAGAGGGCTTCCATCCTCAGTGCAAGAGAGATTTTGACATACTGTGCCATGTCTATGATGTAAGACCTATTGTTATTGATTCAGGAATAGATGTTCCCAGTCCAGAAGAGCAACTAGTGAAGGAAAACGCTCTTGAGGTAGTGGACAATGGACCGCTGAATCGAATGGATCAGAATCAAAACCACATAAAACCAGAAGCTCAAAGGAAAAATGGTTGGCGCCGACGGCGGGAAAGTGTAGACGACCGAAACGGCAGAGTTTTGTATCTACAAGAACCATCACCATACGTCGTCACTCATAATATGGAGCAAGGAAAACTACAACAGGAAGATGAAAGTGCCTCTAGTGAAATTAGTGAAGTGACTGTCATCGAGGAAGCTGGAGATGATATTATAAACTCCGGTCGTGTGATACTAGAAACTGAGATAAAGTTCAGTGGAGATGAGGCTATTATGATGACTATAATGGAAGAGGGGGACCGACCTCAGGAGACTTACTATCCTATTGACGATAATTCTCCAGAAAACATGGATCAACAAGAGCTGGAAGACGAAAGGCATGTCTACAACAATGACTACATTGTGAAGGTACTAACAGAGGAGGGAGAAGAGTATGATGATGAAGAAGAGGGAGAGGATGAAGAGATTCTTGAAGATGGGACACGTAGAACACCAAGACGCGTCAGGTTCGGTTCAGAAATGGTGAAAATGAGAACACCTGATAGCGACGACGCCAGTGTGCAACAAGGAGATGACGCTTCAACCGTCTCGGACTACGTGGACGACGAAGGGACGGAATCGTTTTCTGTACTTGGCTCTGCTCAGGAAACTCAGGAGCACGAGAAAACTGAGGAAAACGAGAACCAAGAAGACTCGTTCCAAGTGATAGAAGCTCAGACAAATAACACCACAGGATCAATGAAGGAAAACTTAGAATCCGTACAAGAAGATGCCTACGAAGAGAACGAAGGTCATATAGAAAGCTCTGCCTTTGCAGTAATCGGTTCCCAGGATGGAGAAGTCAGCAACGAAGCCGAGGCCATTGTGGATGAAACTCCTCATCAAGATAACGTTTTTGAAATTGGAGACAACGAAAGTGAAATTTATGAACAAGAATCAGTTGTGTCTTATACAGAAGATAATCAAGAATTCGTTGAAGAAAACGAGTACGAACAACCAGATAACAAAGAATACACACAAGATAACAACGCATTTGAAGTTATAGATTCAACATCTCAGGAAGCTGCATTTGAAATTGCTGAGTCCATACAAGACGAGGCGTCAGACATTCTAGAAAATGAATCTTACGTACCAGATAATGCATCTGACTTTCAGGATAATATTTCTGAAATTCCGGACATGCCGGATAATATCTCAGACATTCCAGATAACACATCAGATTATCCAGATAACACTACCGATTATCAAGATAATATATCTGAAATTCAGGACAACGCTTCCGATATGCCAGAAGAAGGATATTATTTTGATGAAGGATCCGTTTCTCCACAGGAGAGCAGCGTTGTGGACTTGGAATCAAATGCTGATTTTGGTGAAACAAATGCTGAATCTCATAAAGAAGATAATGCCTTTCAGATTATAGATGCAAGTGTTGAGGAAATTCCTGAAACAGCCCAAGAAGATGCATTCAACATTGTGAAAGAAGAAAGTAATAATGAACATGAACTTTATGAGGAAGATTCCATCTTTGTCCAGGACATTGAGGAAAGGTTTGTTCAGGAGCAACAGGAGAGTAGTGAAGTATCGCTGAAACAAGATGAGGAACCTGTTCAGGAGAGATTTATTACTCTTGATCCAGAAAATAGTCAACAGCAGGAAGAGTTACTTAATGAAAATAACGAAGAAAATAACATGGCCGCTGAGGATATCAACATGGAACAACAAAACAGAGGATCTCCTGCTTTGGATACTGCTCAGGAACTGCCTGCAGCCTCTGATGAAAGTATCTCAGAGAGTGCAGATAATTCTACAAGGGGCAGCATAGAAACGGTCATTGAGAACCCAGATTATCTTGCAAAAACTTTGCCTGAGAGAGAGGAGTCTGAACCATTGCCACCCAGCCACATTCCATTACCCATTGCTCCAGCAAGAAACAAACCCAGGGATCACAAGAAACGAAGCGGCTTTAGAAGAAAGCCACGGAGTTCGGGAACATCTACGGACAGCCCCGCAGAAAACTCTGGAGACAACGCAAGTGATGCTGCAACTGCGACCTCTACTCAGGTAGAGGAAGTCTCCACACTGGAGGATTCTACACATGGTGAAATTGGAGGTTTTATCACCATCGGGCACAACTGGGAGAACTGTGGAATCGTATCTCAAACTGTGTTAGATGATCTTCACGATAAGGTATTTGATACTCAGTGATATCCGTAGAAGTAGTAGCAGTAGTGGTAGTAATAGCAGTAGTGGTAGTAATAGCAGTAGTGGTAGTAGCAGTAGTAATAGCTGTAGTATACAGCTATGAATGCCCTTTTTATTCTTCCTGTTTTTTCTCCTATTTCACTTTTTCTTTTTCTGTACTATTTAGCTCTCAGAGAAAGTGTGGTATTCGATACAAAAATAGATACACGGATTTTATCGGAAGTGCACGTTTTGGAGTGCTTGTGTGAATATGCATGCCCATGAACAACCATTTCAGAAGCACACAGTACGAAAATTTTCAAGGAGCTTACACTCTATATGGAACATATTTTATTATATTTCCAAAAAAATGGCTTTAATAGTTTGTATTAGAATAATATATAATGAAGACATTTTATTGCAAATAATTGCATATATTGAATTTTATGGAAAAACCCTGCGTAGTCCTCCTGATTGATGACTTTTGCATAATGATTAATAAATAGTAAGAAATAAAACTAAATTATACTACACAAAAACATGCATCCTGTTACAGGAAAAAAATTATGTCAAATAAAAATGATTGCAACGTTAACAATGTCCAAGATAGATCTTTTGTTGATTTGAATAGTGAACTGCTGATGCTTTTGTTTGTTTATTTATTTATTTATTTATTTATTTATTTATTTATTTATTTATTTATTTATTTATTTATTTATTTATTTATTTATTTATTTATTTATTTATTTATTTATTTATTTATTTATTTATTTATTTATTTATTTATTTATTTATTTATTTATTTATTTATTTATTTATTTATTTATTTATTTATTTATTTATTTATTTATTTATTTATTTATTTATTTATTTATTTATTTATTTATTTATTTATTTATTTATTTATTTATTTATTTATTTATTTATTTATTTATTTATTTATTTATTTATTTATTTATTTATTTATTTATCTATTTATTTATTTATTTATCTATTTATTTATTTATTATCTATCTATCTATCTATCTATCTATCTATCTATCTATCTATCTATCTATCTATCTGTCTATCTATCTATCTATCTATCTATCTATCTATCTATCTATCTATCTATCTATCTATCTATCTATCTATCTATCTGTCTGTCTGTCTGTCTGTCTGTCTGTCTGTCTGTCTGTCTGTCTGTCTGTCTGTCTGTCTGTCTGTCTGTCTGTCTGTCTGTCTGTCTGTCTGTCTGTCTGTCTGTCTGTCTGTCTGTCTGTCTGTCTGTCTGTCTGTCTGTCTGTCTGTCTGTCTGTCTGTCTGTCTGTCTATCTATCTATCTATCTACCTATCTATTTATTTATTTATTTATTTATTTATTTATTTATTTATTTATTTATTTATTTATTTATTTATTTATTTATTTATTTATTTATTTATTTATTTATTTTTGTAATTTACGTCCTCCAACGTTAAGTTATATCGGACGATGGATGAAATTGGTGAAATGATGCTCAAATGAGTCTGGGGTCCATGGAGCTTAGAGTTGCCCGACATTCCTCTATCAGGATAATTGAAAACTCCGGAAAAAACCTTATCCAGGTAACTCGCCCTAACCGAGATTCAAACTCGGGACCTCTTGAACGTGAGGGAGAGATGCTACCACCACGCTACCAAGGCGGGCGCTTTTTCAAATGGTAATCTGCAGTCCGTTGTATAATTTCTTTATTTGTGCTTAAACTTACGTAGAGGAAATATTGTACTGTATCAAAAATTCATGTCGAGACTTCTGTAATGCCCTTCAAACCCAAAATCACATTGTTAGAAAACGGTTTGTGGGCGGTGTGTGTCAGTGAACAGCGGAACTCAAAAACGAAATTTTAAATAACACAAAAGTCGGTATTTAATTAGCGCCTTCAAAAAAATGTAACACGCAGATTTTCCAGAATATTCTTTCTTGTGACCTATTCTTAAATGGATATATTTTTTAAACTTTTCATTTCCTGAAACATTTTTCAAAATATGTTGTCCCAAATATCATATTTTTAAGTTATTTATGAAATGTAGGTACATCTTAAAAATAGCTAGCGAAGACTTTCTCATTCGGAGGAAATTTTGCAAAACTAATAAACGTTACGAGACAAAAGCTACTACACAAATGTCATTAAAACACGCATTTTTTGTCTTTGTTTCACTGATTCCCCTAAGCGGATAAACTGAAATACGTTATTGCTCAACTTTTGTTGTTAATCTATGTCCTCCAACGTTGTCATGTCGAACGATCAATGAAATGAAATCGTGAAATGATGTTCAAATGAGCCTAGAATCTATAGAGCTTAGAATTATCCGACATTCCTCTTTCAGGATAAGGGAAAACCCCTGGAAAAACCTTATCTGGGTAACTTACTCTGACGGAGAATCGAACTTGAGGTAGACACGCTACCATCTATGCTACCGAAGTGCGCATGGCTCCGATGTGTTGTAGTTACAACACAACATATGTATAAATATATGTATATTTCTAAACATATCCTTATTCTACATAAAAAGCAGTACGAAAGCCAAAAAAAACACCAGCTATTTAAACCAATTCTTCTTGCAGTGAACTTGGTTAACCCAGGTTTCATCCAAATAAGAGATGGCCTGGCATCACCTTTACTTCTAACGTTATACATTTTACGCAGACATTTTAGTCTTGCAGCAGCAATATCGCTTCTTTCAAGCAGAAATTAGCGACCATCATTTGTTCTGTATTTGAATCCAAGAGATTTCAAAATATACATAGAAGATACAGAGCCGTATATTTTAATTTCTCCCTCATTAAGTTGTTCACTCTATTCGCTGTTAACTTTTGCCAAACAAATCACAAATTGTTCTACGTAAAACATACCTCTAATAATCGTTCAAGTTGGTAGCACGTTTTTAACTGCTCGTTTTTTTCCAAAAGACCTAAATGTGGGAACTTCTAATTTACTGAACTGCTTGCTTGATTAACAGTGCCACAAAATGAGCACTCACGCGGCGTTAGTTCTCCACTGTGAGAAAAATTTGTACGTTTGTAAACTTCTTTAAATGACAACTATTTGAAGAAAGAATTAACATAAAAGATAATATTTCTAACCTGCCTATGTAAAATGCTACAAGTCACTATTAGGAACATTTGTATTTGGCTTGCTAAACGACATGTTTACCAAATTTGAAAAGTGCGTTTGCACTCTTAAAAGAGATCACCACTTCAGGTTACAAAATATATCAGCACGTCTGTTTTTCTTCGCGGACTGTTACTGATTCTTTTCTTTCTCGTCAGGCGTTCTTATCTTTCCCTGTCTCCGAAATCAAATGTCCTACAAACGTGGGATCTGGACAGTCACCTTCAGAAAAACAGCTCTGTGCCATGGAGAAAACAAAATAGATTTATAATTAGCAGCTTTTGAACGCACAAAGAAACGAGGCGTATGGGTCAACAAAGCGAGCAGGTCCACGTGTTTAACCGTACAACGTCGCTTTCTGGTCAGCGATAGAGCAATTACGCCTAGCCCCACCTCATATTAATTCCTATTTTGCAGTTATTGTACTCAAATGTCTTCGAAACATATAATTTATTTGAAATAAACCTTTGTGTTGCTGTATGCTGCATAATACTTGCACACTTATATTCGTTTTCCCCCATGGTCGGAATGGTCTGAAATTAAACTGGTTAAAAGGTTTTACTATCACTTTAGGACGTAATGAAATATTATCTGTATTAGCAACAAATAAATAGAGCAAAAATAATTGTTTGTAATAGACAAACTCCTGTGAACTTAACACATTCCTCTACTGCTGTATTGTACGCAAAACAGATTTTACTAGAAATAAACGTTTTGAGACACTCTGAATCCCAAGAAAGACGATCGCTGTGTATGTGTGTATGGTATAGATAGGATAGGATAGAATTCTATGGAGCAGATCTTTATCACGTTATGAATACAATTTTATAATTTAATTGATGGCTCCAAGAGCTCAAATAGTGTTGATTGTGCTTATGTGTGTGGAACCGAACCGTATACATCCGGATTCCACACTAGCACTTCCATTTTTACTGCAGAGCTTTATGCAACATACCGGACCATTTTACGTGAACGTCGACGAAAGTTGGGGAACTGCTTAATCCTGAGTGAGTCCCTTAGTGCACTTCAAAGCTTACGGCAGCTGTACAACTACCACCCCTTTGTGGAGCGTATCCAGGATGCTTTCCACGTTTTACACCTTCCGGCGTTAACGTGGTGTGTGCGTGGATCCCTGGCCAAGTAGGCTTGCGGGGGAATGAAATGACGGATTCAGCAGCAAAGACGGCTACCATGAAGCCCAGGGTTGCAGCAACATCGTGACATTGGAAGATTTTGGAGCTCTATTCCGGAGTGCAAACATGTTGGCAGTGAGAGTGGTCCACTCTCCGCAGCAATAAACTTAGATCTGTGAAAGAACTTCCGATTTCCTGGGTTACCTCCTGTCGTTCATCTTGTCGTCAGAAGGTGAGGTTGTCTCGGTTGCGCATTGGGCACTGCCTTTTTACGCATAGTTTTCTGTTTAGAAGGGAGCCTGCTCCAGTCTGTCCGTTTTGCAACGAAGCGTTATCTGTCCGGCACGTGCTGCTAGAGTGTATTTACCTAGCACACCTCAGGACGTCTCTGTAGCTGCCGGTCAGCTTTGCAGAAATGCTAGTGGAAGACAACAAAGTAGTGGAGAAGGCTTTTAAGTTCCTTCTAAGTTAGATTTTAGAATTTAGTGAACAGAATTTATATTTCTTTTTATTTAATTTTTGTTTTTGTTATGTACATGCATTTTTGTAAGTTTATTTACACTTGCATACAGTTTTAGAACCACATATATCTCGATTTTGCCATGAATGAGTTTTTAAAGGGCGCCGATAACCGCTGTAGTTGGGCGCCCTTATACACTTATCATACGGAGCAGATGGTGCACGTCAACTAGACTGATCTTTTGTGACTATGTCCCAAGTGGGGCACCCTCGGTAGGAAGAAAGAGATTAGAGGTGATAGAGGGCGGCCGACCACAAGGAGTCACGTCAGTGCAGAGGGCAGGGTCCCTGCCATATACCAGTTGAAACTCCCCGGCAGTCCAGGACAACCGGCATTTATCCTACCACGGCCCGAAACCGTCCACAGTTCGGAGCCCGGAGGCCACCGCCAGAGCTGGGAATACAGTACTTGGCTCGATAGCATAGATGGTAGCGTGTCTGCCACATATTCAAGAGGTCCCGAGTTCGAATCTTGGTCATTGGTGAGTTACCTGGAGAAGGTTTTTTCTGGGGTTTCCTGTATCCTGAAAGACAAATTTCGGGTAACACTAAGTTCTATAGACCCTGGGCTCATTTGAGCATCATTTCACTAGTCCGATATGACTTAATGTCCAAGGACGTACATAACGAATAAATAAATAACTAGGAATACTGCTGACGGTCTTGCACAACCGGCATCACACCGACCATGTTCCTGAAACGACCCACTAAGCCGCCTCGGAGAACGGAAGCTCTCCCACCGGAAGACGTAAGTGTTTATCAGAAGCATATTGTGACTTTGTGGGTTCGTGAAATGAAAAGTCCAATTTCACCACTCAAAAATGTTCTTTATTTCCACCGACTTACAGTTAAACTCTTGCCAATTATACAGAATTACGATATGCACACAATTACGATTCACCAGTTCGTCCGTTACAATTTCACTTGCACTCGTAATTACGTACAATCCTCCGATGCTCTCACACAATCTTCTCGTCGTTCACTAGCACGTCAAGCACTGACTGACTCACTGACTCAACTCCAGCCCGGCGTGTTGCTTATATAGGGTCAGCTAGCCGATTGAGAATGTTCTGGATTAGATGAAATATCCCGTAAGTTCGAGAAATCAAGGGCAGAGGAAAGAGACGGCATGGTAATGTTTTTTCCCCCAGCCAACCCACGTTACCGCCACAAGACAAACGAGGGGGGCGTGGCCAACGCCGACCGTCCCCTGCTTGCCCGCTCTATAGGGTGTTGCGACGTTCGGGTGACAATATCATCCCACCATGCGCCGCCGAGACTCTTATCGACACTTCTACCCTGAAAGAGACCACCAGATGGGAGACGAATTATGAAATGATAATGAGCATGAAATCAAGAGATAGGAAAATATGGGGGATGTAATTAACCTACTCAGCATTCGCCTGGTAGCCCGGAAAACCCCCGAAAAAACTCATGGGTCAGGTAGACCGGCTGCGGGAACCGATCCTGGACCTCCCGAATGTGGACCATAAACGAAAACGTCTGAGCCATCCCGCTCGGTGTGTACTATATAACTCAAAACGAACACGCAGTTAAGATTTATCTTCAGCATCTTCCAAGTATGTGACACGAAGGTTTCCCCCAGTGACCCACAGCGATGAAACTTAGGCCTCACGAATGTTAGTCACACACGCCACACGTCGCTCAGATTAGATTTGTTAAAAATCTGTAGGTACATTTTATAATTAGGCTTATAGGGGATACCCTTTGAATTTTGCAACATTATAAGCAACATGCTGTTAAAAATGATTATCAGTATATTGCTTCACATTTATTAATTTAGTCCTTACGTAATAGCAACATTGCATGTAAGAGCTTAGACTTTCACGGAGCAATTTCTATTCTCGAGTCACGGCCTAAAATTTAACTTCAATAAAATAACTCTGCATGTATTTCTGTTAAAATAAAGCAGCTGCCTTCACACAACCTTCACTACTCACGGTAGCTCATTCTTTTATAGCCTTATTCTTCAATTTCCTGTCATTTTCATTAAATAATTACACAGTTCCTTGTATATGTAACAAGACCAAAACGTTAGCTCGGGCTGGCCCCGTAGCTCAGTCGGCAGAGCACCTGCCTGCCGTGCGAGGGGTTCCAGGTTCGATTCGCGGGTGGGGGTGGGGTTTCGACAATTTCCAAAGGAGAACGGCCGCCGATATGACCACTGCAGTTAAAAGCGGGGTATAAATGGAACATAAAAAAGTTATCTAGCTGTTTAAAAACTTAACAAATTTGTGATCGTTCTACAACTGTGTTCTTTTGTATGCCATTACAGTTGTTAATTAGTAATATTAATGAAAAACGTTGATCTAAGCTCTATGGACCTTGGACTCATTTGAGCATCACTTCATTCAACGTCCGATATGACTTAACGTTGGAGGTTTCCCTATATCCTGAAAGATGAATGTTAAGTAATTCTAAGCTCTATGGACCCTGACTCGTTTGAGCGTCATTTCATTCATCATCCGATATGACAACCATGGAAGTTTTCCCTTATTCTGAAACATGAATGTCAGATAACTCTAAGCTCTACCCTGGACTCATTTGAGCATTACTGCATTCATCGTCCGATATGACTTAAAGTAGGAGGTTTTCCCTTATTCTGAAACAGGAATGTCAAGTAACTCTGAGCTCAAAAGACCCTGGACTCATTTGAATATCATTTCATTCATCGTCCGATATGACAGTGTTGGAAGTTTTTCTTTATTCTGAGACATGCATGTCAGGTAACGCTAAGTTCTACAGACCCTGGACTCGTTTCAGCAATATTTCATTCATCTTCCGATATGACAACGTTGGAAGTTTTCCCTTATTCTGAAACAGGAATGTTAGGTAATTCTAAGCTCTATGGACCCTGGACTCTTTTGAACATCACTTCATTCGTCGTCCGATGTGACAACGTTGGAGGTTTTCCCTTATTCTGAAATATGAATGTCTGATAACTCTACGCTCTGTGTACCTTCGACTCATTCGAACTTCTTTTGATTCATCGTCCGATATGACCAAACGTTGGAGGTTTTCCCTTATCCTGAAAGATGAATGTCTGGTAACTCTAAGCTCTGTATACGCTGTACTCATTTGAACATCGCTTCATTCGTTGTCGAATATGACTTAACGTTGGAGGTTTTCCCTTATGCGGCAAGATGATTGTCTGGTATTTCTAAGCTCTATGTTCCCTGAGCTCATTTGAGTATCATTTTATTCATCCGATATGATAACATTGGTGGCTTTTCCTTATCCTCAAAGATAAATATCTGGCAACTCTAAGCACTATAGACCCCATACTTATTTGATCATTTCATTCTTAGTCGGACATCACTTAACGCTGGAGGTTTTCCCTTATCCGGCAAGATGATTGTCTGGCAACTCTAAGCTCTATACATGCTGGACTCATCTGAACATCATTTCATTCATCGTCCGATAAGACTTAACGTTGGAGGTTTTCCCTTACCCTGAAAGATGAATGTCTATTAACTCTAAGCTCTATGAATCTTTGATTAATTTGAACATAATTTAATTCATTGCTCATATGACCTGACGTTGGAGGACGTAAATTAAAATACAAAAAAGAGAAAGTGAATGAATATCACTGCACCCAAAACTACCTCTTAATGGAAAGAATTTCGATATTCTCACAAAAGTTATAACAATGTCAGTTCAATTATCATATGACAGACAAAATCTACACAAACACGTGACAGCTGTTAGAAGACATAATTTACGTCAAATACAATTTGTGTGAAGTTGGTGCTATTAAGGATATTCGTTATTTATTGGTTTTATTTTTCCAATACTTCTCAACCAGGATGTCTTTATTCATTTTTTAATCTCTTGGTCATTCAAAGAGAACGGGATTTCAAAATCATTACATTGCGATAAGCTGTAATCCTGAAATGTCCGTTGGCAATTAAACAGCTCGTTTATTCTCCTGACATAAAAGAGTTCTTAAGAATTGTGAATCATCTTGAAGCAAGCTTTTCTTATAGCAGTTCACTGATATCTAATCTCTAGGTTCGATAAACGTCCGTTATCTGCAGGTATGAGTCACTATAGAGTAACGATACTTGCCTATTCAAAATTGGCCTTTCCATTTTTTTGCATGAATTAAGCAAAGACCAGGGCTATTTAATCAATACGACGGCATCTACTGCCTCATGTTTATGGAAATAAAGTGAACCAAGAAAATCATTAGAGTCATAAAGAAATGGGAACACACAAGTAACCTGTGGCACTTTGCATTAGTGAAATATGTCCAGCTTCTCTTACTTTTGGATCAGAATGTAGATCTTAATATCTCGAACAATTTTTGCAACACAAAGTGGGAAGAAATTGATATACGTTACACTCACATGACTTTCTCTATTATGTGCATACAAACACGAATTGCTCTATCTGCTTCAAGATAAACATTATCTTATGGTAGTTACAAGGAAATACATTAGACTTTAAGTGATAGTAAAATGTTTTAAACAGCTAGTCGTTATGCGATAACCTTGAAATTGCAGTCTCTTTGTATGTCCAAGAGATAGAAAATGACGACTTGCCATTTGAGAAAAGTGTAGGTATTCGAAAATTGAAACAAATATCAAGGAATGTCTAGGATAAGTTAATTTCACAAAAAAGTAGTTGATATAAATTATGTGTTTTAACAAGATCTACAATTTTTTGTAGAAAGATTTTGTCTATCTCTACTGTTTATGAGTTATATAAGTCATCTAGTACGTAGAGCACTTATAAATATTGTTCTAAAAATGCTTTTTGTTGGATTCATGGAACCTTAAAACATTTAAGCAGAGTCAAACTGAAAAATTCAATGCCATGACCAGGATTTGAACCAGAGATCTCCTGGTTTCGGTCCAGTCGCTCTTACCCACTGAGCTGCCATGGCCGACGTACAATCACTAACTCAAAAATCGCATTACTTTTTAAAATATTCTGAAAATACAAAAATAAATCTTAATGTCTTAACACACTTGCACAGTACTATATATTCATCTGTTGTTGACAGTAGGATTTCCATCAATCAATCATTCAATTTCCATCAAACCAAACAAGCTTTACTGCTCTTCTTCATCTTCGACATTGTGATATTCCCTTTTCTACTGCTCACACTTCACAAATTATGATTAGCGGTACATTAGTACATATTTCTCAAAAAGAAGCAATTTGTAAAATTCAGCAGGTGTTTGGAGATGATGCTATGGAGGTAACACAAATTAAAGAGTGGTTCAAACAATTAAAAAATGAGCTGACTTCGGTGGAGAGTGATGAGCATCTGGGAGGCCATAAACCATTCCAAATGCTGCAGCTGTTGAGAAATTGAGAGATCTAATACTGGGAGATTGACGTTTCAGCATACGAGAGATTGCTGAAGATGCTGAGATCAGTAAAAATTCTGCACATGTAATTTTGTGTCATGATTTGAACGAGCACCAAGTGGCTGCAAAATTTGTGCCCAAGCTTCTGTTGACAGAACAGAAACAACACCGTCTTGAGGTTGGACTAGACCTGCTGTACATTTGCAACACTGATGCCCGATTTCACCAACAGATGTTAAAATCGACGTTACAAATGTAACGTAACAATTGTCACAGCACTAAAACTAATGTTAAATTTGTTGCATTTCACCAACCTGTTTTCTTAAAATGTTAACAAACCTGTGTTAACGCCAAGAAACTTGTAAATATCACAGCTATAGAAGGCTATGGATGATTTTCTGAACGTACTCCGATGCGGTTTTGTTTTCATTTTCGTCTGCACAAATGGCGGATGAACAAAATCATAAATAAAGCCGTGAGACAATTTTCTCATCGACGGAGAAAGAATTGTTAATTGAAATGGTGGCGAAGTGTAAGGATATCGTGAAAAATAAGAGGATGGATGCAGTGAATGTAAAAGAGAAAGATGTCGTGGGGAAAATATTGGAAACGAATTTAATTCAAATGCATGTGTCACTACTACAAGCACCAAATAACTTGTCAGTATTACGTAAATTTAAAACGAGGTGCGAAGAACAAGTGACTTAAACGTTTCAGGACGGGAGGTGGACAGTGTATTATCCATATAATTCAGTGAATTATAAAATCGCAAAGTTACTAATACTTGAAGCTAAGGCGAGATAGTCATATTCCTTTCGATGCATGTTCTAACTCAGTATTACGTAAATTTAAAAGAGGAGCGAAGAAGGACAAGTGACTTGAACGTTTCAAGACTGAGGTGGACAATGTATTATCCACATAATTCAGTGAATTATAAAATCGCAAAGTTATTAATACTTGAAGCAAAGGCGAGATCGCCATATTCCTTTCGATGCATGTTCTAACCTCTCTTGTACTTCCGCAGTAACCTTCATAGCAACATGTTTCGACAGTCTATACGTCCGTAAAACAGTTTTCTTCGGATAGTTCCTCAAAATCATTTCTCCTCATAGGCCGTACTCTATTATGAATGCCATTTAGACGGTCTTAAATATAGCAAATCGACATCAACAGCTGAGTTCATGCTCGCCATCTTGACTATTTACAATTGTTAAGGATTTAACATTAGAAATTCGGGTGTTAGTTTAACGTGAGATTTAACACTTGTGTTACGCTAACACTTGTTGGTGAAATGCAATTTTTGTTTTAACTATTGCTAAACTCGTGTTAAGTCTTAACATTTGTTAGTGAAATCGGGCATGAGTTTTTGAAAACTGTGATAACCTAAGACGAGGCTTGGGTTTATGTGTACAACCTAGAAATGAAAGCACAGTTGTTGCAATTGAAGCATCCTGAGTCTCCAAGGCCGGAAAAAAGCATAACAGGTGCGAAGCAAAATCAAGGTGATGCTAAGAGTGTTCTTTGATAACTTTGGAGTTGCGCATCATGAACATACACCAGAAAAACAAACAGTGACAAAGGAGTACTATCAAAATGTTCTCTGACATCTCTGTGATGCAGTTTCGTGGAAAAGATCAGGCCTCTGGAGAGTGAAAACATATAATTGCACTGAAATCTTAGTATTAAATTTTTGAAAGGAATTTTATACTTTCTCTACTTACTGTAAGTGTACAGTAGAGAAAGTAAAAACTTTAAAATTTTTATGCTTTGTAACATTAAATACAAGTTCAGATATATAAATATTATGAGTTGATTTTTGAAACACGTAGAGCACTTCTGAGGACATTCACTGAAAACTAATGCCATGGGCATCTTATTTGCCTCACGATGTTGCTCCAATTTAAACGAAAATTTCTGGGTCAATGCTGCTCCGGAGAAAACCTAACTAGGGGTATGCGTGGGTGTATGCTCAAAGAAAGGATGCCACCGTAATCTGACTTTAAAAGTTTGATAACAGTATTCACTGTAAAGGAGAAGTTGCAAACAAATGAAATCTAATGTAATGGGTCATTCAAAAATTAGTGACAACACTGCCTGCATTTGGCGCTATCAGCGGTAAATAAAGTAGGCTGATAACAGTTAAAAATATGTTTGTCAGTTGTGAGTTTGAAGACAATAATTTTATTTAATAAGACATTTTTAGTAATTTGCAATTTTTGTAATTTATTTCTCATCTTTCCTTTTACATCAACAAATGGAAATACAAAATCAAGATTACAATTATAAAATCCATACTGAAATATGCCATATATTCCTAAATCCTGAAAATCATATCATGTTGCTTGCCATTGACTAGTAATTCAGCCCCCATACACCTAACCCTAGGTTTTTGTGTATTGGAGGCCCTCCACTCCTTTTTACACTTTCTGCCATTTCACCTATCCCACCCTTAAATGTTCTTAGCCATATCTCTTTAACTTTCCCTAATTAATTCCCTATATTTCTCCTTTTCTTTTCCCCTTTTACTGACAACATTTTTCTAATTACTACTTCACCCCCCAAAATGTCCCATTTAGTAGCCAAGCCTGCTCTCTCCATATCTTTGTTTGACTACAATATAATATACAATGGAAATCTGCATTCTCTTCTCCACACAATGGATATTTATCTAGCTCCCTCTCTTGACCTATACCTTTCAAGTTTCTCACTCCTGTTCTCGCCCAAGCAAAACCTTCTCGCCCTAACTTACTACATATATCTATATATCCTTCCCTACCCCAGGTTGTTTTTATTTCTCTATATAATCTCAGTGAGCTTTTGTCACTTGTATTGGCGAAAATGTCTAGTCTGTAAATATATTCTAATCTTAAATTAACTTCTTTCCAGAAGCCTCTATACCCATACTCTGCATCTATCCAAGAATGACCCATACCTATCTGCTTCAACAAGTCATACATTTTATGTGCCCAAGACCCTCCCCAGCTACTTCTCTTTTGAATATGAACCATTTTTAGTAAGTATAATTGTAGGCTGTTATCTTTAGTGCTCTAAATATGTTTAGTAAATACGAACAAGGATGCTTCATTAAAATTCAGGTTGCAAGAGGACAGTGTCATACAATATTATTGGAAACTTGTGGTAGACAGACTTTACCATATCGTAGCGTGGCTAGATGGGCGAATGCATTTGATAGAGGAAGGGAAGACGGTCATGTGGCAGACCACATTCAGCAAGTGATGATATACATGTAAATGCTGTTAGAGTACTGCTGGAAGAACATCGTTGTTGGATTTGTTACTGAACAAGCAAGGGAAGTTGGAGTTGCTCCTGGTATGATTCTCCACATACGTAAGAGGGAGTTGTGTTACATGATGGTGCTCCCTCTCACACGTCTACCCCTGTCATTCATTTACTTTGCAGATGGAACTGGGAAATTCTGGAGCATTCTCTATACGTACCAGATATGAACCCATGTGATTTCGACCTTTTTGAGAAAATGAAATGACCAGTTATAGGAGTTCGCTTTAGAACCAGACAGGCAATTACAGCAGCAGTAGAGCAGTCTGTTCGAATATTAGGACAAGACGCTGTTGATAGCATCCGTCGGCTCCCTGTTATGTGGAGGCGAGTTCTTCATGTTGGAGGAAATTACTTCTAAGCACTGAAAATTTTTGTATTTATTGTTAATTCAAATGTTGGAACTAATTATAAATAAATGTCTATAGTTGACGTATTTGAATCTATAACATGCAAAAACACACTGCTCTATCCTTGAGTCAAGAATGACGCCTAATCCTCCGGTGATGCGGTGTCCAAGATTATGCCCAGAATATATCACTCAGCTTCAAAATTTTCCTAGTAACTTCCCCAGTTTTTGTAATGACTAAGACCCCCATTACTAACTTCTAATACGAAGTTACCACTAAATTTCTACATTACTTAAACTTGCTTCTTTCCTACTCTGAATCCGTATATAAATGTCTAAGGTATCCTCTCACATATTCAAAGAATTCCAAGCTAGCCTAGCATGCCTAATCTGGCAACTTTGGATGCTTTCACCCCTCACTAACGTGACCTATCGAAACACTTCTATGAATTTACTTAAAAACCAGGCATCGCTAATTATTATTGTACTTGAAACCAAAATGTCTCATGATCCATTACCCAACCTACAACCTCTTAACGTCTAACACAGGTAAACATTTTTATTCATACTTTATTTTATTATAAATATTTATTTATTCAACTGTTCCATTATTTTAGTATAAAAATTCAATAGATATATTTCACTTCTCACGAAAATATCTCAAGTACACAGTACTTTAATCAAAACGTTAAAGCCATTTTCAGAAAATGAAAAACTTTGAAAAGCGTTCCATTAAATGCATACTTTGGGAAGCAGAAATTACCTTAAAAAATTTCATACTGCTTTCTTGGAAGATGGTGAACTTAATGCTACGTTTGGTGTGTTCAGTATTTATATGATATAAGCTAAAATGCATAATATAATAAAATTGTTTTTCAATTTCAAATTTGAGGCTTTGGAAACTTTTTTACAGCACCTTCACTTTTTCGAAATGTTCCATGGGATGCAGTTTTTATCCAATATTGTCCTCCATGCTGGTTTCTGCTGCCCAAGCCGGCTTTTTTTTTTTTCTTCTACTTCACGGATTGGACTTTACAATCCATTCCAGCTCCAATTTCGTCTGCGCATCTTTTCTTCGGGCCTCCCTGGTTTCTTGTACTTTTGGGTTTCTAGTTTATGGCCACTTTACGTATTCTGCTATTATTCATAATTTGAACATGTTTTTCCCATTGATTTCTGTTGCTAGCATAATATGATTCATTTCTTGTACTTTTAATTCTTCTCTAATATCTTGACTACTTTTGTCTTTTTAGTGTACGGAGCTATTGCACTTACAAATGTCGTGTCTGATGTCCGCATTCTAGCACTATTTCTTTTTTTTAAGGTCCGTATGATAGAGGTGATACTGCCATTGATTTGTACAATTTTACTATGGAGTCATTACGGCCGCAACGCCCGCCTCGGTAGCGTAGATGGTAGCGTGTTTGCCTCACGTTTAAGTGATCCCGAGTTCGAATCTCGGTCACGGTGAGTTACCTGGATAAGGTTTCTCCGGGGTTTTTCCCTTATCCTTCAAGACCAATGTCAGGTAGCTGTAAGCTCCATGGACTCCGGGCTCATTTGAGCATCATTTCATTCATCGTCCGATATGACATAAAGTGGGAGGACGTAAATTACAATTACGATTCTATTTTTTGAATTTTATTTTTAATGTGCCTACTTTATAGTTACATTTATTTTCTCTACTATATCAGTAGAATGTATTACATTGCACCCAAAAATGATGTACCAAGATTTTTCGCTTCTCTAAACATAGATAATAAAAGGAGCATCTTTTAGGAAAAGTTCAGCACACGGAGGTGTAAGAGTGATGTGTGTGTCTGTGCGTGTGCGTGTGTGTGTGAACAGCGTTATTCAAAAATAAGATTTTTTAAACACTATACTTAGTATTAAGTTCAGTGTCTTCCTTGGAAATGAAACGAAGATTTTTTAAGAAAACTTTCCTACATAAATTAGTATTCAGTTAACAAATGAAATGAAATGTGTAGTGTTTAACACCCACTTTTACTACATACGGCATCGCAGGCGGTGACACTGATGATACATGAGATGAAGATGGAGCACCGCTGGAATGAGATGGCGGGGGAAACCGGAGATCCCGGAGAAACCCCGCCCCAGCGCCGTGTTGTCCACCGCAAATCTCACTTTGCGGTCGCCTGGAATCGAAGCCGGGCCGCCTTGGTGAGAGCCAAGCGGTCTAACCACTGAGCCACGGCGTGGCCATTCAGTTAACAGATTGCCCGCCTCGGTAGCGTAGATGGTAGCATGTCTGCCTCATGTTCAAGGGATCCCGAGTTCGAATCTCGTCCAGGGTGAGTTACCTGGATAAGGTTTCTCCGGGGTTTTCCCTTATCCTTCAAGACGAATGTCGGGTAACTCTAAGATCCATGAACTCTGGACTCATTTAATCATCATTTCACCCAGTTTATTCAGCGTCCGATGTGACTTAACGACGTAAATGACAGAAAAGAAGAAGTTAAGAGATTTTTCGAAAATTTTTATTCTCTCCAAATGGCTCAAAAAATTAAGATTAAAATATCAAATGATTGAAATATTTACATATCAAATAACTGAATAGTGTCACGGCAACAGGCATAAAAGTATCGACATAAATAGAAAACAGTCGGCGGATAAAGTTTCATGGTAATAATGAGCCTTGCTAAGCAGTTAATGATAACGCGGCTGTTGTAAACAATCGCCGGCAAGCAAGATAACTGAGGTAAAGTCCTCGCCGGCATAGATTAAGTTACGCCTCTAGAATGTGATAAAATATTCGGATTACGTCATTTGATGCCTTGTTTTCCAGAAACATCTAGTGATTGACAGAACAGTCTGGTAATCATGAATAAGTGTATAAAAAAGCCATGGCTAGTGATGAGACAGTTGTAAACAGAGTGAGCTGCAAATTGTGTAACAAGACTGTTGTTGTAACGAGAGCTAATGTAACCAGCTGTCACGGTTTGTTATTGTCACCGACCTCGGAAGACTGTGTATATGTGATGTGATGTTGTTACGTGAGAATTGAACAGTGTATTGCTACGGATATAAAGGAGATTTTTAATTTCTGCAACTCGGCCTTTTAATTCTACGAACCTACAAAGTCACAATATTTTGAATTTCATCAGAAGTCCTTTTCAATTTGAATAACTTTTTTTATAACTGATAATCTGTAGGAGATAGACATCTTACTACACAAAAATGTAAAGTAAGCGAAGGTGCATCTGATCAATACTTATAAAATCCTTCACAAAAGCGCCGTCACGTAAATATGAAAGTTTTTATCTTAGATTAAGGTCTTGACATTCTAGAATATGTTAAATACTAACTTTCGATGGAGTTTCTCTGTATACTTCCATTTTCATGTCTATTCCAAGTGGAAACTAAACCTAATCCCCTGCAAAGAGGAAGAATGAGATTGGCAAAGCGGACGAATCTGAACGGAAAGAAAAACGTAGAACATTCAATTTCAGTACATAATTGGGGCAGGAATTCTTTTTCCGTAGTTAATTTGTCTCCATCTTAATCAGCCACACGTTCGGGCGCAATTTAGTGCGGGATTTCTATGTCTGAGATGGGATGTACGTTGACTTTTCGAAGACCCACGTCGAGAAGCCAGATATAACAGTGTTAATTCATTGTATTTTGATTTGTTTCTTGATGACTGTGCTTGATTAACTAAGAGTCATGAGAATCTTGGTTTCAGGCGTGGTTCGGAATAAAGTTTCGGAAAAGTCAAATTTTGTAACTATTTAATTGTATTATTTAGATTACATTTTACTTGAACTTCCTTTCCCAGTCACTTCCAACATGTCAATAAATTCTTACTTTGTTATATTTAAACAGTTCCAACTATTACATAAAAGTTCTTGATCCTGCTCCACTATTCATCACACTCACCATTACAAAACATCTCTACCAAGATTATTCATTTTTCGTAACTATCGTTACTCCTCTCTTAATTTTGTGATTGGCCGATTTGATTCCACGTCACAACATTACGTCATACAATTATTACTACGGCCAATCATAAAATTACATATAATTTTACTTATTTAAATTACGAAATAGATTTACATAGTCATTTTTTTATAAATTTGTAAACTTTTCATACCTTTTCTAAATATAACTCAAAACTACTGTTACACCTTACATCTATTTAAAACACATCATTTATGTCAAAAACATATGCTGGTTTGAATTTTGAAGTCGTTAAACTTTCCTCAAATAGGGAGTCGTTATTCGTTTTTATGTGTTACTTATACAAAGAGAATGTAATTACAGAGACATCACAAAACGACCAGCTGTTTAAAACATTTGACTATCACCTAAAGTCTAATGTATTCCCCTGTAACTACTATAAGATAATGTTCATCTTGAATTAGAGAAATAAGTGTCTGTACAAGAGTATAGAAAGTTATGCGAGAGCAACATAAAAGATTTTTTTTTGAAATTGAAGAGGTGAAGTAAAATTAAACAAATTAGTGAGGTTAAAAAGCAGTTAACCTACATCTGAAAAAGGCAATAAGAGGTTTAAAGTTTTATGGTACTCGAAGATGACCTTTTGCTCACTTCTATTCGTGCGCTTAAAAAACCCCTCACGTGCTTAGGGGTCCTTCGATCGATGCTCATTTCTGTGGGCAACTTCAGGGCCAGTGGTGTGTGTCAAGGAAATCTCAGAAGGATCAGTGTAGGCGGCGGGTTTACCCCTGACATGAGCTGCAGCTATTGCGCAATAATGCGATACACTAACACGTCTTTCTGGCGAATTTTAACAACACCTCGGCTCGTTCTAAGTAATTCTTCTAGCATTTCATGTCGATAGTTCACATTTTAGTTTTGAGAAATTACAAATATACGTACACACATACATACCAGTAAACAATGATGTTCTTTACAATGCTTACGTCGCGATGTGTTGTTATAATACACTGGTACTTTATTTATTTGTATAATAAAAACTATTTGAGCTAAAAATATGGGTCCTTTACAATTATGATAGAAACATACTCCCTACCTTCCTTGTGGATCACTTTATGCATAATTGGAATTTTTTGTCTTAGCGCAAATATTATCTATTTATTAGAGACGAATTCACTTGGCACTCGTCACACACCACTTCGGGGAATACAATATGGCAACACCGCAGGACTAGCCTAGCAGCGTTCAAGGACAAATATCATCCCATTTGAAAATTCACAGTAGTTTAAGTACAAAAACTTTGAACAAATTCATACGTTACACTCGCATGCATTTCTCTACTCACTGTCATACAAACTATGCTTACGAAAGCGCATTATTCCGGCTATTCCTTGATAGCGAATATAGACCTTAATTAAACAATTACAGCCCACCTTGGTAGCGTGGTGGTAGCGTGTCTGCCTCACATTCAAAAGGTCCCGAGTTCGAATCTCGTTCAGGGTTGGGACAGGAATTCTTTATCCGCAGTTAATTTATCTCCGTCTTCAACAGCCACACGTTCGGCACAATTTTATGCGGGATTTCTATCTTTGAGATGGGATGCACGTTGACTGTTTCTAAGACCCAAGTCAAGAATCCAGATATAACAGGGTTAATTCGTTGTATTTTGAGTTTTTCTTGATGATTGTGTTTGGTTAAATAAGAGTCATGAAAATCTTGGTTTCAGACGTGGTTCGGAATAAAGTTTCGCAGAAGTCACATTTTGTAACTATTTAATTGTATTATTTGAATTACATTTTACTTGAACTTCCTTTCCCAGTCACTTGCAGGTTACTTCAAACATTTCGATAAATTCTTACTTTGTTATTTTTAAACAGTTCCAACTATTACATGAAAGTTCTTGAACCTGCTCCACTATTCATCACACTCACCATTACAAAACATCTCTACCAAAATTACTGATTTTTCGTAACTATCGTTACTCCTCTCTTAATTTTGTGATTGGCCGATTTGATTCCACGTCACAACATTACGTCATACAATTATTACTACAGCCAATCACAAAATTACATATATTTTTATTTATTTAAATTACTACATAGATTTACATAGTCATAATTTTTTTTATAAATTTATAAACTTTTCATAACTTTTCTAAATATAACTCGAAACTACTGTTACAGGGTGAGTTACCTGGATAAAATTTTTTCCGGTGTTTTCCCTTATCCTGTAAGACAAATGTCGGGTAACTAAGCTCCATGGACCCTGGACTCATTTGAGCATCATTTCATCCATTCCAGTCATCGTCCGATATGACTTAACGTTGGAAGACGTAAATTAAAAAAAAATAAACAGTTACACTTCCGTTGTAGAGTATGGTAGACCTAAAGCGATAGTCAAATGTTTTAAACTGGGCACTATGTCTTTGTAATTACATTCTCTTTGTATGTCCAAGAAGTAAGAAAAGTATTATTTCAGAAAAGTATAATTATTACGAAAATCAAAGCAACAGTTATGTATTCGATAATTTGTGTGTTTTAATAATATGTACACGTTTGGTACAGTAATATTTCGTATACCTCTTACAGTTTACCAGTTACACAAAAGTTATTCGGAATGAAAAGGACTTCCGAGGACACTCGTAGAAAATTCGGGTTACACAGTTTATCTGTCGTCAAAATATCTTACTCCTAGGATGTTTAAATCAAAATTGTTAGGGTGGTTTTAGAGAAAATAAAAATATTGCGAACATTTTTCTATGCGACTGGTGGTCCGAGGTGGTCATGTCGCTTCCTTGGAACAACCTTGGTATTGGATCGACTTTTAGTTTATGAGCTATTTGTTCAAAGAAGCACACAAACAGGCGGATTTGGACATTAAAAAAACTAAAATTCGAATCATGAAAAATGTATATTTCCAGTGAAATGTCAGTAGTAACATTTTAGGTAGAATATAATAGCTTTTTTATCTGCTATGTATGTAGGTACGTGGTGAAGTGAAATATGTAGTGTTTAACACCCGCTTTTACAACATGCGGCAGCGCAGACTGAGTATTACTGATGATTGATTTTGTTTTGTAATTTATGTCCCCCAACGTTGTGTTATCGCACGTTGAATGAAATGGGTGAAATGATGCTCAAATGAGTCCAGGGTCCATAGAGCCTAGACTTACCTGAAATTCGTCTATCAGCATAAGGGAAAACACCGGAAAAAACGTATCCAGTTAACTCACCGTAACCGAGATTTGAACTCGGGACACATTGAACGTATGGTGGACAGGCTGCCATCTACACTACCGAAATGGACACTGATGATTGAGCACCGGTGGAATGAGGTGACGGGGGAAACCGGAGATCCCGGAGAAAACCCACTGCAGCACACAAATCTCACTTTGCAGTCACCTGGAATCGAAACCAGGTCGCCTTGGTGAGAGTCGAACTGTCTAACCACTCAGTCACGGCGCGGCCCTTATGTAAGCGATGCAGAAAATAAAAATAATACTACATGTACAGGTGCTCGCTTATCAAAGTCAGTTTTTCCTTCGTAATGAAGGAGAAAAGAAAACTCCTGTAAAATACTTCATCTACTCTGTGTAAAGTGTTACATTATACAACCAAAACAAGTATCGTAATGGCACTCAGCGCGGTAAAGTTAAAATTAATTTCATGTACTACGTAGCATAGAATATTATGTCCACTATGAACTAGGTTTCTCATTTACACTTTTCTTACCAATAAAAGCTACAAGAACCTTTTCAGACGTATCATCAATACTATCTGAGACAGTTAAATGTGTTAAATTTGTTCCACAAATGTATTAAAGTGTTAAATAAGACCTGAAGCTTTCCTGGCGACGAATATGCTCAAATTCTTCTCGGAAAGCAAGCCAGGTTAAAAGACGATTAGAAATCCACGTTTCGAGAGTGTGCATCGCTCCCATCAACACTAGATACAGTTTTGCCTTTGTTTATATTTCTGTTGTATGCAGTATTTCATTTGTGGTTATAAGGTTATAATATTTTATAAATATCCTGATGATGTGAGAGATGCACACTCCCGAAACGTCGATGTATAATCGTCTTTTAATCAGGCTTGCTGCCCGAGAAGAAATTGAGCATATTGAAATGTTTTTATTTTCTTATTTATATCTTGTTCATATTACTCGACAAAGCGTTGAGGCGTATTGACCTTCAGGTGACCAGCGCTGTGATCGTCTCTTATCAGATCTTATCTTGTCGATTAGAAGAGTGAAATATTAGTAAGTTGCTGTACTGTAAGTTACGAAAAACAAATGGAGCGACTGGAAGCTGCGTGTGTCTATATGATATGTTTTCTCGCGCCTGGCAATGTATGGCACGTTGCTGTCCAGAAGACATGATTATATCTGAACAGACTATACTACATGGCAAAGCGAGAAAGCGTATCGGAAAAACTGCGCAACACATAGATGTTTACCTAAGCTTACCGCACATACACGGCGAGTCCAGTGTATGTATATTCTGTTCAGATATAATCATGTTTTCTGGACAGCAATGTGTCATACATCGACAGGCGTCCCCCCAGGGGCCTACTTCGGTAGGTACGGGTTTGGCGCACCCGGGGTCCCGAGCCAACAGTCTCCCTCGTGTGGGCTCCTCTTCGTGGTTGAGGGAGACGGTCAACATGCCCACCCACGTGTAGGCCGTGCGTGGAGATGCGTGGAGAAGGTTTTTAGATTCTTGTCTAATTTAGAGTTTAGGATTTAGTGAACGAAATTTTTAGTAGGTTTTGATTAATGTTTTTTATGTGCGTGTATTTTTAATTGGTTTTGTTACACTTGTATAGTTTTTAGAATGTTTTATATCTGGCTTTTGCCATGACTAGTTTTTTAAAGGGCGCTGATGACCGCCGTAGTTGAGCGCCCTTATATATCATCATCATCATCATCATCATCATCGGCAGGCGCGAGAAAACATATCACATAGACACACGCAGCTTCCAATCGCTCTTATTTGTGTTTCGTAAATTATTGTACATAAACTTACTAATATTTCACTCTTCTAATCGACCAGATAAGACCCGAACAGAGACGATAAAAGCGCTGGTCTCCTGAAGGTCAGTACACCTCAACGCTCTGTCGAGTTACACTGGACTCGCCGTGTATTTGCGATAAGCTTAGGTAAACATCTCTGTGCAGCGAATTTTTTCCGATACGCTTTCTCCCTTTGCCATGCAGTACTGGGTATCATCCATAGAACGTCACTACTTTAGTTCTTTATTTTTAAATTATAATGTTATATTTCTTACATTTACTATTTAATTAACAAACTATTTTTTGAGGTCTGTTCCCTCTGTCAAAAATTAATGCAAAATCGTCTGCAAAACGTAATGCATTAAATGTTTTGTTTCGTCCAGTTTCTAATTCCTTATGAACTTCTTGTTCATCTCTAATTATTTATTTATTTTATTCATAGACGTTCTATAACAGCTATGGTTCTCAGCGTCCCATGCAATACTGGGCACGAAAGGCACTTAATTTCGCTCACAATTCACTTTAACAGATTTATGGTTCCTTTAGTTGTAAATCCTTCAACATGGGATCGCCGACTTTACTTCCCTTCAGAAGAAAGCCACGCATGGCCGAAGATTACGGACCACTGGGCCGTGTTTTTTTGTAATAACATACAAGCTACATAATTTTCAGTAATGCAGAAACGCTTAACATATTAATGACATGTAGTTGTGTACTTCCAGTATATAAACACACAGAGTCCAGAAAAATACCCTCCCCACTTAATTATAAATTATGAGTTCACTGATATCTAATGTTGCCAATTTTCAATCTTTACTCAGTTATTTACAAGGTCTTCCTAATGAAGTAAATTAACTACAGTACAAAGGACATAAAGCAGCACTTTCCTACTTAGGAGTTATTAGAACTTTTTGCTACCCGTAAGGTTATTGAGAGGTTTGGACACAATTACTCACATATCTGCAGTATTTGATAAATGGTAATTTCACAAATACGTTCCGCGCCGTGACGTAGTGGGCTAAGGCACCATGCTTTGGTTCCCTGCCACGGAAGTGGACGTTGGGCGGGCGGTGAGGATTTTAAATCCCGGGTATAGAACCGGTGCCCACTCCGCATTGTTAGGGAAATGGAGAGCTACGCTAGGTAGCGGTGCTAGTTGGGTAAGTCAACTTTCCGGCTGGGGGTGCCGAGATGCTCACCATATGTCCACCCCGTATCGGTTGTATGATCGCCCATCTGTACTTTGCGTATGTGGGCGTGAGGCCGGCAGTCG
The DNA here is from genome assembly GCA_030765055.1 of Mantis religiosa. Lineage (NCBI taxonomy): Eukaryota > Metazoa > Arthropoda > Insecta > Mantodea > Mantidae > Mantis > Mantis religiosa. The sequence goes on along the minus strand of CM060951.1, from coordinate 26,987,576 downwards.
GATTGGCAGGCCTTGGCCCAGTAGGGATGTTGCACCACGGGTTGAAATTAGCAAATATAACACACGATCGATTGTCACTCTTCTACTCGTCTTCTGTTTGCTTAAGGCCACCTGTGTATATAACTGTTTTTGGTGTTTGTATTCTATGGAGTAACAGCAACTATATATTTATATTCTATGCAGTAACAGCAACTGTTTTCTATTCCATGATATACTCAACTCAAGGTCTTCTCTATAAGTCCAATGTGTTTGTATTCAAGTACAAGGAATTTGTAAATCCTTTCTAACATTTTACTGGTTTATAAAATAAAATAGAAGCATTTTGCAGCAGATGTCCGTCAGAATGAATTATTATCGAACTGCTGTTTAAGATTAACTTCTATTTATATTGATATAGTTAAGGCATGGGTTATACATGAATGCTAAAATGTCTTTACTTAGCGTTCGGATTTAAAGGCAGGTGATTACTATTGAATTAGTAAAAGGAGTGTTCTCAAGAGATATGAGAGTATACAGTTGTACTTAAGTCATGAATATTTGTCACGTGCTGAAAGGAATACTTTATTACTTCAGTACTACTAATGCGGTAGCGGTAACCTAGTGGTTACGGCACTAGACTGCAAGCCAGGAGGTCACGGGTTTGATTTCCGATTGTACCATTGTATTTCGTGGCATAATCCTTCTAGTCGCACTATGGCCCTGGGGTTCTCACAGCCGCTAACAGAAATGAGTACCAGGGTAATTCCTGGGGGTGAAGGCGGCTGCCTCGTGAGGCTGACAACCTCACAGACTTTGTATGCCGAAGTCCATATAGATGGGTGCCATAACCACCCGTCGCCCCAACAAAGGCCGCCTAAGGCCTAACATGGGGTACCTTTACCTTACTTTACCTTTACTACCAATATCGCACTTATGGACTCTTAAGATATGTATATCAGAAACATGAGCTGTAGCATTTCTTGTTTTATAATATCGACAGCAAAATTCATAATGTGAATTTATATCCTATAGTAAAACCCGTTAGCTCGGACCTCTTTAACACGGACGTCAGGATAAGCCTTGGAAAAAAGCGCGTGTGTGTGTTTGTGGATAGATATATCGCCCCTCTCGGTAGCGCAGATGGTAGCGTGTCTGCCTTGCGTTCAAGAGGTCCCGAGTTCGAATCTCGGTTAGGGTGAGTTACCTGGATAAGGTTTTTTTTCCTGGGTTTTCCCTTATCCTGAAAGACGAATATCAGGTATCTCTAAGCTCCGCGGACCCCAGACTCATTCAGCATCAATTTCACCCATTTCATTCACCGTCCGATATGACTTAACGATGGCAGACGACCATCTTGGCAAAATACAACAGTTAATGGGAACGGAGAATTAAGGAGGTTTTGGTCATTTCCTCTGAAATGAGCATGCTTAATCGTAATGTTGGATTTAAGTTCAGCTCCTCTTGGAAACTGGCGTTAAAAATGGAAATCTGTTGATTTAAGAAGCACAGATCAATACAGCTTGATAATCAAGTTAAGTAGTAATGTTCATATCACTGTATTATTTAATAGCATCCACATTTTTATTTTGTCTGTCTCTTAACGTTTACCAGTTACTAAAGTCATTCAGAATGAATGAAGAGGGTCCATCTATTGTGTGTAGCGTGTCTACCTCACATTTTAGAGAGGTCATGAGTTCGAATCTCAGTCTCAGTGTTACTCCCTGTCAAACCACGTTACTCTGAACTAATAGCAGCGTAATAAGGGAACTAATGTCTAATAATATTAATAATTTTATAAAACGTGATAGGGAAATAGATAATTATTTACATATTTTGTAATTACTGCATGAATTATAAATCTGTCCGTAAATAAGTCATTAATAGAACAATTTCGGAAAGAGAGGAATGTAGTCACTAGTTAGAGTAGCTAAGGTAATAAGTCGATTCGGCACCGAGAGGAATGGCTCAGGCGGTTACGTCTGAGGCCCACATTCGGTAGCTCCCTGTTCGATTCTCGTGGCCGACCTATCTAACCCATAGGTTTTTTGGGGGTTTTCTCGGGTCACCAGGTGAATGTTGAGTAGGTTAATTACCTCCCCAGAGTTTCCTGTCCCTCCATTTCATCTCCATTATCATCTCACAACGTGTCTCAGCTGGTGGTCTCTTTCATGGTAGCGGTGTCGGCGGGTATGTCAGTTATTCTGAGCAAGTGATTCCGGTGAACGCGTTTTTGTCTTGAAGACCATTTTTAAGTTGAGAGCATCGTCTTTGACAGCGCTTCCTGGTGGTGTTGATGGATTACCCTCTCTCTTTTGGTGTATGGCATTATAATCAACAAAATTACATGATCACTCAATTTATTGATCTACAGGGGGAAACAAAACATGCTTGTGTAATGTGCTTACTGACCAAGCATTTCTCTGCGCAACAATGCATAAAATAATGGTTAACTTCTACATTGTCTGCTTTAACAAGATCTACTTTTTAAGCAGTAATATTTTGTTTATCTCTTAGTGTCTAACAGTTATACAAAAGTCATTCAGAATAAAGAGGATTCAGAGGACATTTCCCAAAAATTCAAGATATACATTTTGTTTGTTATGAAAATATCTTAATGGCTTGAACCACTTATAAAAATAGTTACGTTTTTAATGTAAAGATTAATTTCGAATGGGCATATTTTTATGAAAAATTTTGTATTATCACCTGTCTGATTTGTAAGTGCAGTTGTTATGGAAGGTCGGTGGGTTTAAAGAGGTCAGAGAAGACGGGAATATAGTGAAATACACTCTAACAATCAGTACAGCGTACGTAACATGACGCACATTGTATTACAAATATATGTTTAGTATTATTAATTCTCCAAATAATATAAAGATTAATCATAGAACAAGTACAGCTGTTATGGGAGATCGCTCGGATTAGAGAGATCAGTGAAAGCGAGAATATAGTACAATACAGTCTGACCATCAGAACATCAGAATATCGTACGTAATACGACGTATATTGTATTACCTGTCTGACTAATGAGTACAGCTGTTATGAGATATCGCTCGGATTAGAGAGAACAGTGAAGGCGAGAATATAGTACACTACAGTCTGACCATCAAAACATCAGAACATCGTACATAACATGACGTATATTGTATTGCCTGTCTAACGAATAAGTGATGTTATGGGAGGTCGCTCGGTTTAGAGAGAACAGTGAAGGCGAGAATATAGTACAATACAGTCTGACCATCAAAACATCAGAACATCGTACGTAACACGACGTATATTGTATTACCTGTCTGATTAATGAGTACAGTTGTTATGGGTGGTCTCTCGGTTTAGAGAGATCAGAGAAGGCGGGAAGATAGTACAGTACAGTCTGACCATCAAAACATCAGAACATCGTACATAACATGACGTATATTGTATTGCCCGTCTAACGAATAAGTGATGTTATGGGAGGTCACTCGGTTTAGAGGGGTTAGAGAAGGCGGGAAGATAGTACAGTACAGTCTGACTATTAGAACATCGTACGTAACACGACACATATTGTATTACCTGTCTGACGAATGAGTACAGATGTTATGGGAGGTCGCTCGGATTAGAGAGGTCAGAGAAGGCGGTAATATATTTTTGTACTTGCTAAATCGATATCCCAAGCCCTTAAGTATTTTCCAGAATGTGTCCTATTTTCAAAAGGGATCTTTTCTCTAACAACATTCATAAGTTTACACACAGCATAAATTTCTCTTGTCTGGAAATTAATTGTTCTTTCACACTGGCCGTGTGTAGGCTTCAGTGAGACTGAAAAATTCAATGCCGTAGCCGGGATTTGAACCAAGAATCTTCTGGTTAGCGTCCAGCCGCTCTAACTCTTGAGCTACTATGGCCAACGTGCCGACATGACATTAAATTCTCCAACTGACTCGTGTGTTCGTAAAAATAGAGAACACGGCCCATTTTTCAAATTCATCGACTTCGAATCTTTTCGTATATGGGCGATGTTTAAGTTTTACTCCCGTACACTTTGAATTTTGAGCCTCTTTCACTATATTATGTACAGTGTTCACTTTTCTTCACTGTCGTTGCTGTAGCATTATTTAACGGAATACTTGGACGCTTTCGTTTTTCTTCTTCATAAAACTAAATATTAATTTTCAGCTTTATGAACGGCGATGTGTACATTTTGACTTGATTGAAACCTTTCCGCTATAAGAGACTCAACTGTTGTATTGCCGAGCGATACAGGGAATTGTGACGTAATGGCGATTATCTGTGTTAACGCAAGCTTCCATTAATGTCTGTCGGTATTCATTTTTCAGACAGTTTGTACATTCCTTGGAATATGTTTAACGTAAATGCCAAGTTCGACATTTAACTGACTTACTGTTTAATTAATTATACAGTTTAGAATTCGCAGACGCTTTGAAGGTGTATGTCCGATAAGATGTCGGAATCAAAGTTTTAGGTGAAAGTAAAAACTGCAAAACGCACCAGGAGAATTTGGGGGTGCTATAGAGACATGGCAGTGTCCTGAAACAGGCGTACTTCTGCAGGTGAAGCAACCTGCACTGCTTGTGTACATCTAAAAGCAAATATACATTTTGCCAAAACATGACAACTTTCAAAATTGACCGCTCTCCTTTGTCGATGGATTGTAGCCATTAGCCAATAAAAGACGACCCTCATAAACCAGGGTTCTGGGTCCTTAATTTCCTGCAGTCATATACCTTGTAAACCCAAACCTCAAAGTACCGCCGAACTCGACAGAGGAGTAGAGTAGTGTTGTTATGTTTCGAAAAAAAAAAAAAAAAAAAAAAAAAAAAAAAAAAAAAAAACAACTATACCTACTGCTTGCATACATATGAATTTGGAAAATATTGTTACTTTGTATATATGTGTATAAAAGGTACTGCATTGCCCCTAAAACTGTGTTATCAAGATGTCAATAGAAATGCAAATTTTATAGTCCCTGAAACTAAAAAGAAGTATTTTTAAAAAAGGTGCGTATGCCTATCTGGGAACAACATAACCCAGACATAAAAAAAGGCTGAATACCAATCTAAAGATGCAAAACGAACATTTTCAAGATAGTCTTCTACTTCAAACAACTTTTAGATGGGAAAAGTTTCCTAAATGTTGATTTTCTCAAAGTGACTCTAACGTTTTGATAAAAATACAATGCGTTTAAGATACTTGTATAAAATTTAGATGTATACCTTGATTTTTCTGGAAATGTCCTTAGAAGTCCTCTTCATTCCGAATAAATTTTGTATAAGTGGTAAACTGTAAGAGATAAACAAAATCATATTACACAAAATTTGTGGATCATTATGAAGGTAAGTCTATAAACATTTCAAATATTGTATCTCTTAATGAAGTAACTTCATTTTTATGAATTAGTGCTAAAATGTTATTTATTTATCCATCTATCTATTTGTTTACTTATTTACTTAGTTATTTATCTATTTATTTAGTTATTTATTTAACTAGTTACTTATTTACTTATTAATCAATTAATTTATTTATTTATTTATTTATTTCCAAATTTTTGGTGCGGAGTTCAAGTCCCGGGTGTAGGATCGGTGCCCACTGAGCATTGTGAGAAACCCGAGGAGCTGCAATAGATAGCGACTTCTAGTCTATGAAAGCCATCTTTCCGGATGAGGACCACATCTCCTCCTGATATCGGTTGATCTTCACTGCTACCTTGCGTATGTCGGCGTGAGGCCGACAGTTGGGTTCGCAATTCTAATTACACCGTGGATTGTATTTTTATTTACTGTTATCTAGAAGTTTTCCAATATGGTATTATATGATTAAAATATTTTTTTTATTCATTGCACTACATAAAACGTTCTTTGCAGGTCTTTTTCTAAAATTTTGTGATTAAATTTCAGATTTATATTCCAGTATTGCCACTTAATAAAAAGTAACACAAGATGTTCATTTAAAATTATTACTGAAGAAAAAGGTATAGATAACTTGTTCATTATTTTATTATATCCTAGAGATTCCAAAAATTTTGTTAAAATATATAAGTATATTAACATATTAACTTGGATAAATATGAAAGCTAACAATATTGATGATGATGATTGATGATGATGATGATGATGATGAAGATGATGATGATGATGATGATGATGATGATGATGATGATGATGATGATGATGATGATGATGATGATGATGATGATGATGATGATGATGATGATGATGATTATGATGATGATGATGATGATGATGATGATAGTGTTTAAGGGCGCTCAACTGCTGGGTCATCAGCGCCCATAAAAACCCAGCGGAGTTAACAGCTAAGTAAAACGCTAAAACACTAAAGAACTAAAAGGCTATCAAGCAAATAAAAACAAGATAAAACACCCGCACGACGGTGGAAAAGACTAAAAAAGAAACTAAAACCAATAAAACAAGAAAAGAGGTTTAAATGGTTAAAATACCCAAACTGCTAGGGTCTAAATCCTAAAATTTACAGATAAAACCAACGCTAAAACTTTACCCACTACCATCTCGTCATCCGCGAGTATCTCCGCCAAGCTGGCTGGCAGCTGGAGAGACCTGCGGAGACGTGCTGGTCTAAAACAATCTAAAAGTATATGACGCACCGACAGTTCGGCACCACAGAGCGGGCAAATTGGAGCCGGGGTCCTGTTTAATAAAAGACTGTGGCTAAAATGACAGTGTCCAATGCGCAACCGAAAGCTAACAATAGTTATCTATTATGATTTTAGGGATTGAATTTTAAAAAGTGAAACAGATAGTTGGAAAATAGAACAGCAAGTATCCTTTTCAAAATGTGCATATATTATAAAAAAGCATTGTGACAGGAAAATGACTTAAAAATACTGACTTAAAAGGCTATCAAAACAGTCATTTAAATGGTAATATTTAGAGCGTAGCTTACTTCAAAAGCTTCCAAATTCGAATAGGATTGGATTATTTGGATAAACTTTTTCCCTGTTTGTTTTTATTATCTTGAAATATAAATGTCTGGTAAGTTTAAGCTTTATGGATCCTGTGCTCATTTGAATATCGTTTCATTCATCGTCCAATATGACTTCACGTTGGGAGTCGTAAATGAAAATGAAATGCACATTTTCAAGAAATTCCTCAAATTTAACAGGTTACTTCCCTTAATGCAGATAATTTATGTAACGCACATTTTTTGTGAAGTGAGCTATTTCGGAAATGTTCCTCTAATTTATTTAACACTTGTACAATTCTCAGATGAAAAGACGTTATGTACAAAGTGGATGTACAAAGTGAACGGAATGTCAAAGGGATCACATAACCAACAACCAGCTGTTAAAAACATTTGACTATCACTAGTTAACTGTATTCCCATGTAGAGCAATAAGTGTTTGTAAGTATAGTATGTACAAGAGTAGAGAAGGTACACACATGGGTACTTGCAAAAGTGAGTAGAGTGAAGAAGGTGGTTAGGTTAAGAACACGTTCCTCTTTAATACAAGATGGCGTGCTAAGGCGAGATATGTATATGTTGATAATTAGCATAAAGCTGGCGTGACCCAGTGTGAATTGAGGTCAGTTTCCAGAGCTTTCTTGACTCTACTCTGATACCTACTCCAGGAGCCGCTCACGAATTATCGCCTTCAAAGCTCTGAGCTATACCATGACAGAATGACTGTCTTGTATCAGTTGGACCTGCATTTGGTGGGTCGTAGGTTCACTCCCACTAGGACGAATGCTGCGTACTTTCATATCATGATTTACGTTACGTCATTTCCCTTCACACATTTCGTTATCAGACTCGTGGTATATGGACGGATGTAGATGTTCTCGGCTTTGTGTGTGGGTGAAGCCGACACCGAACCTAAGTGTTGCTGGGTCCAGGGCACGATATGAAACCTCAGCACGCGTTAGGAACTCCCGCCTGTTTGGGAGCTGTTCTTGGTTGGCTACCCTTTACGTCGGCTGTTACCTAAAGGAGGTTCTAATTAAAACAGTTTAATGGATCGCTAATCACTGGAAGGAGCTATCAGCGACAGTCTCATATTGTAGCCTAAACATGGGGAAATGACTCCTTAAATTGTATTGTATTGTATTTATTTCATCCTTTGGAACATAATACATATGTTATAGGACACGTCAGTTCAAGATACAAAGACAAATATAAAAAGTTACATAAGACTAAAAACTGTAACAGATACAGGATCCAACAAAAGTCTAAAGTAGAAAAAGCAAATAAATATTCTCAATAGATTGTTGGTTACAATTTCTGACACAGTCAATTTTTCATCATTAATACTACTTGTACATACTCAATTCTACAACATTAGAATATAATTTACAGAAACTAATTTACATAGTCAATTACAGCATTAGAAACTAATTCTACACGTGATCCCTTAATCAGCTTAATGAATTTATCACTTTCAAGTATAAATAAAGCTGCAATGTCATAATTCATTTAAGTTATATAAACATTTATTTATGAGGAAAGCCTTTAACTTCCATTTAAACTGCTGTTTTGAGATGCTAGCTGTTGATTTAATATCAGATGGCAGTTTATTGTAAAGTTTAATTCCTAGTATATGTACATCCTTTTGAGAGACAGTTTTAATTACACTATCTCTATAATAATTCATATTGGTTCTGGTGTTATGTTCATGTACCTGATTGTTTTTAACTGGATTACACTTGTCCACGATAAACATTATAGCTGTATAAGCATACAGAGAGTAGATGGTGTTTATTTTTTTATTTATAAAGGTATCCCTGCAAGATTCTCTAGCTTTTAGATTATACATGACCCTAACACACTTTTCTTTGGTAAATAAGCAGTTTATCCATGTGTGTTTTGGCTGCTGAACCCCATATTTCTATTCCATAGATTAGATATGGATAGATACATCCATAGTATATTAATTTTAGGATTTTTGTATTGTTGTACTTGCTAAAATATCTTAAGAGATATAGTGATTTACTAATTTTACCGCATATGTTTTCAATATGATCAGCCCAAGTTAGTCGATTATCTAACACAATACCCAAAAATTTATGTGTTTTCACTTCTGACACAATGTTACTCTGTACCTTTAGATTTATATTACCATCATATTTTTTTAGCAAGTTGAAGTGCATCATATTGGTCTTTTGCATATTACATTGTAGTTTGACAGATTGAAAATAGTTCAGCAATTCAAAGGTAGTGTTGTTTACAGTGATGTTCAGCCCTTCTATTGATTTATTCCAGGATATGGCTGTTGTATCATCTGCATAGGTTACAACAGTAGTCTTTGGAGGGATTTTTATGTCATTAATATATAAAATAAATAATAATGGACCCAATACAGAGCCTTGTGGTACACCAAATTTAACAGTATCCAATTCTGATTTTACCTTTTTTATGCATTTCCCCCTTTTATGTGCTATCTCTGTTAAATGTTTTCTGCCCACCAGGTAGGAGTGAATTAGATCAAGGGGAAGGCCCCTTATGCCGTAGCTCTCAAGTTTGCTAATTAAAATATTTACCATCAAATGAATTAAATTACTATTGATCTTAAAGTTTTCAATGGTTCCCTATAAAACTTAGCAGTTACTTCAAGTGATTGTTTACATTGATAGCTTATGTGGTTGAGTATGTAAAAGATGATTTATTTAGTAGAATTAAAATTTACTATAAATGATTGGAATTCATGTTCCGTTTTCTCAGATATTACTTAGAATACAGATTCATACTTCTGCATTCTAGTTCTTAATACAATCTTCTGAATTTCAATTATTTCCTTCACTAGAATTTGAAAAAAAAAAAATACAAAATCGTAAAAGTAGAAATTTGGAAAATTTGCAAAGTTGTTGCTTCATATTATAAAATTATGATTGTGCTTCAGAAAGTTCAACTATGTGTTGTACCTATGTATAGGTGCTTCTACTGAAAAACAAAGGTATACAGTTTTTCTATGTAAGATGACGAAGTGGCAAGTTAACACTTAAAAAGTAATTGTAAACAAATAAATAAGAATACCTCGGAAATGATTTAAGTTCATAGTTTTTGAATTTTTTATAAAGTGTGTGTTTTTTATAAGATCTATATTTTTGTGTAAGGCCACGCCGTTGCAGAGCGGTTAGACCGCTTGACGCTCACAAAGGCGGCAAGGGTTCGATTCCAGGCAACTGCATGTGAGATTTGTGTTGGACACCACGGTGCAGGGGGGTTTCTCTGAGATATCCGGTTTCCCCCGCCATCATTCCACCAATTGCTCCATTCTTATCTTTTCTTTAATTCATTTCGCCCTCATCCTCTTATCTAGTTCTCTCACTTTCATCGGGGTGATCACTCATCCTGGGTTCTCTATCCGATCCAGAGTTTTTGTTCCGCAATTCGACGCCTCAAGACAAAGGATAGAAAAAAACACTTCCCTAACAACAGAGAGCGGTCAAACTAGGAATTTATCTCTGACTGTTTACCTGTAATGCAAACTTTATTCACAAGAGAGGGGACTTATGAAAATATTCCTAGAAAATTCAATATATACTTTTTATTTGTCACAAAAATATCTTAAACATTTGGTATTTAGCATTTGGTATTTATGTATTTGTTTTTTAAACATTTGGTCATCAAAATAGTTACAATTAATTTTCATGAAATTCAGAAGAGCGAAATGTTTTCCATCCATAGGTAGGTTAGTTTGCGGTGAGACAGTTGAAGGTCTTCATGTGTTTTCACTTGAAGATGCTAAACTTATGTACCAAGTTTAGTATATAGCCGACTATTTATTTTTGAGTCATGGTATTCACAGACAGATGGACACACGTCAGTCGGGGACCTTTTTCTAAAATGCGTTTAAAAAATTTCCGGTGTTGGATTTGTTGGTAAAATGCAGTACTTCCTGTATTTGACTAGAAGATGAATAAAAACAATGTATCAACTTAGGACAGGTTTCTAATACACCTCGCGCACTGTAGATGTGTATTATAACTAGTGCCACAGGAAGAAATGTGGGGACAGGAGAGGAAGAGGGGTTTGAACTGATTTTCCGCTTTGGTAATGGAGCTATTTGTTACGAAATGAGTGTATGAGAGTGCATAATATAAATCCCACATGCTGTCGATCTAATACACGTTTCAGTAACTGCAGTGATAGGTATTATGCATAAGTGAGTTATAATATTGTGTATTTTACATAAACCTAGAATTTTTATCATATCCGGAAGGTAGGCATAACTACAGCATAAGTGATTACGTCGCACATTTCTCTGTTTTGCCTTCTTGTGGTGGGCAGGCAGTACCGTCTCACAGATCGCTACAGTCTACAAAGTCCCATGAATGTTCCATTATAGGAAATTTGTTCCAGTTGTAAAGACCAACACGTCGACTAGTGATGGGAGTATTTGAACACAAAATGTCGATGTAGCCGACTTTTGGGTGTTCTCGACATCTAAATGCGTACATATTCGAATACTTCTCACACAGGTGCAAACTTCCCGTTTGCGTTTGTCCTAAGTATTGTTTTCGAATACTTCTCATCCGTAGTTCTCGGATAGATGTAGTTGGATTGAAAACTGCAATCTGAATCCAAAGCTCGATTCGGTTCCATTCATTCTGCTTGGTGCTCAGTTACACATCTTAAAGGCCTAGCAGTGTAGAGGGGATAAGTGAACAGACAGAGGGACGTGTGGAAAGCACAATGCTTGCGTTTAACTACACGCTTTTGAAAAATCAAAATCCATGGGTTTGCTTTGTCACAGGGCAATGAAATTCATACCATCTGACAAGCAACTATTTCTTAATATGTTGATAAAGCATAACATGTAATATAAATTCATAAATTTTCTCAAGATGCTTTCTAAGGTGACGTCAACAAACGAAATTTTCTAAATACATGTTATTACTTAGTTACACATAACCGCCATAATTGTTTTCACAAAGAATCCAATATTTTAGGAGAAATAAAGTACTCAGTAGTGCATAAAATGACCGTGTTATACTTTTTATATAGTGAAGTATATAGACAAAAGAGTTTGAATTTGATACCCTTATTCTTACCCTTAAAATACACAGATTTTAAATTTTTAAAAATTTAAAATGTTTTACCTGAAAATATCCTACGGTCATTTTATTAAACACAATGGTATGTGACACTACAAAAAGTTTCAGACCTCCAGCATAAGTGGTTTCTGAGAAATATGTACCCAAACATGTAAAATTGCAACTTGTGGGAAAATGCAAAAAACTAAAACAACAGGTTTTTCAGCTAACTCACCAAAAGTTACTACATTCCTGCACCATAATCCTGTACTTTTCTGCACCAGTTTGGATAACAATGATAGCTCTACAATTACAAAACTCTTCTGAGCTCCACTGTTATCTACGCAAAAGCTGTTGTCATCATCTGGTTGTATGTGAGACAATTTTTTTCTAGAAGCTGAAAATTTACTGCAACTAGGAAGGTTAGATACACCTTCAATGTCACTGTTTTTTGTGTTTTTACGACAAAACACTGCCTTTGTCCAACCAAAAGGCTTTACTCTACCCATATTTATAGCAAAGCTTCAAATCACCTTGAATAAATAACACTCAAGTCGATAATTTGAACTGTAAACCAAACTGCAACTGTAATCCACATGCACTTCAAATGTAAACGATTCACCATATTGTAACGCGAGCGCTGGAACACCCTATGAAAGCAGCTGAGAGCGGGAGACGGGAGGTCCGTGTTAGCTACGCCCTCCCCTCGTTTGTTTTATAGTGGTGACAGGCGGTGGTGACGGAGGAAAAACATGACTGTGCCGTCTGTTTCTCCTACACCTGATTCTCGATCTTTCGTTTACTGGAATCTTCGCCTGGGAACCAGAAAAGCGGAGAAGTGGGCGAGATTCCTATATAAAGGGGGGTTGCAGACAGTCAGAGTTAGTTAGTTAGTCAGTTGTTGGTTTGGTCAGTTAGTGAGTGAGGAGACAGTCGCGGTTCTTGGTGTAAGAGTTAGTCAGTGACGTGTTAATGTACGAGAAGATTGTGCAACGGAAGACTGTACGTAACTGTGAAGGTGTACCGGAGCTTACGTAACCGCGAGGCCAAGTGAAATTGTAACGGACGAACTGGTAAATTGTAATTGTGTGCAGTACGCAATTCTGTGTAATTGGCAAGAGTTTAACTGTAAGTCGGTGGAAATAACATTGTTGAGTGGTGTAATTGGACTTTTTATTCCACGAACCCACAAAGTCACAATATTGTGAGAGCCTTCTGCAAATACACATGCAGCAACATCTGCAGCATAAATACCAACAACAAGCATAAAATTTACCACATAGCTCTGCTGCCACAAATCACAAAATTTTAACAATTTTAATTTCAACGGTTATGTATGTATTTAAAAGGGCCGTGGACATGGTGACGCCATATTTAAATCACCATTTAAAGGGCTTAAATATTAAGAATACCTATAATGCAATATATCATTGGATTCTTAAAATCTTGTAGATTTTTATAAGACATAAAACAAAAATTCTTTTTTTTTTTTTTTTTTTTTTTTGAGGCATTCACATGTCCCACTCTCCTTAAAGGCCTCGCAGTGTAGAGGGGATAAGTGAACTGGCTGACAAATAAACCACTTAGAGACGATCAGTCAGGACCAGGAATGTGATTTCAGTATGTAAATACAATAGACTCTTCAATGCTTCAAAACTCACTATGAATCTTACTTACCATTGAAGTCTTAAAAATAATTAACTTCAAAAGAGACAATGTCTGGATCACTTTAGGAATTAGAACCTCATACAGACATAAAAGAGAACTATATCAGAAAGCTAGAATCAGTAAAAGTTTAGGTTTTAAAAGCTATTATAAAAGTACTGCAAAAAATTTAAAGAAAGTATTAAAAGCTGCTAGAGTATTGCATTATAATAAAACAATTCAGCACTCGGAAAATCACCAAGACGGCCCGGGTTCGATCCCAGGCGACCGCAAAGTGAGATATGTGGTGGACAACACAGCGCTGGGGCGGGTTTTCTTCGGGATCTCCGGTTTCCCCCGCCATCTCATTCCACCTGTGCTCCATCTTCATCTCATGTATCATCAGTGTCAACGCCTGCGGTGCCGCATGTAGTAACAGCGGGAGTTAAACACTACACACATTAAACACTACACACTCGGAAAATAAAATATAAACCACTTGGAATATAAAAAACTGGAAACAGACAAACACTCATTACATAACTACACAATAACACTCAGTGTTGACAATCATGAAATTATCAAATTTCATGAACTTGCGTAAATGTTTAATAAATTATTTTTGGATATAACAAAAAAATTAAACACTAATTATTGGAAGTAAAGATGCTACATTAAGTTTCTTGAGATCAAGTTTCACAAACATAGTGCCTACATTTAAAGACAATGTAATTAAAACCTCTTTTAAAATGAAGAGTTATTCTGGTTATGAAGAAGTAACTATAAAAATCTTAAAATTATGCTCCTCGCCAATTAGCACTCCCCTTAGTAACTTGTGCAATGAGTCTCTAAAGACTGAAATTCTGTCTGACATGATGAAATTATCAATTCTTAAACGTCTTTTCAAAAAAGGCAAATGCAATAATGTTTCAAATTGTAGACCAATATGTCTCTTGCTAATTTTTTCAAGAGTTCTTGAAACAGTTAATGTTCAACAGACTGTTCAAACACCTCGAATATAACAACATATTTCTCAGTCATCAATTTCGATTCAGAAAAGGAATATCGACAAATAAAGCAATTTAAACTTACAAATGAAGTGTTGACTGCCTTAAGTGAAAAATACACGTAAGTGGAAGTTTCGTGATCTAGCAAAGGCTTTTGATTGTGTTAATTATAACATTCTTATAGCAAAGTTGGAAATCTTCGGACTCAAAATGAACATTTAAGTTGATTTTTATCATATTTAAACGAAATAAAAAAGAGTGTTGAAGAAGCTAGTAATATTGGATATGAAAAATGAACTTCAAATTGAAAAATAGTAACAGATGGCGTACCGAAAGTTTCAGTGTTAGGACCTGTAACATTTTTCTGATCTATAAACGGCCTCTCACTTTATATAAAGGACATTGAAAGTGCAATTGTTTTCGCTGAAGGCACTAGTGTCCTCGTGACCAGTAAACATTTAAATGAGTGTATAATGAATTTGAATTATTCTTTTAACTGTATGCCACGCTGGTTTGAAGTGAACAAATCAATTGTCTGTGAATCTAGACAAAATATAAGTTGTTAAATTTATAACTCATTGTACGTCACACACTCCAGTGGAAATTGGGATTATTATACGTTATTAGAAGAAATTGACAGCATCAAATATCTGGGCCTTCAAGTAGATAGATATTTAGATTGAAGTACTTACATAAGGTACATCTTAGCTAAGTTGAGCTCTGCCTTTTATGCCATCAGAGTACTGGCGAATATAAATTCTATTGATACACTTAAATTAGTGTATTATGCACACTTTAAGTCTATCGTGGAATATGGAGTATTATTTTTGGGCAACTCAGCAGAAGTAACATAATATTTTACTTATGCAAAAGAAGGTTATAATAATCATTACTAACAGCCATGGCAGACGCTCTTGCACAGGTCTTTTTAGAACACTGAAGATATTAATCCTTCCTGGTATGTATTCCGTATCCTAACATTTGTTTTGTATGCAATCGGGCCTCATTTATAACAGATAATGTAATTCATAGAATAAACACTAGACAAATGTGTAACATCAGTGTTAAACTTTCTTGCTTCCAGAAAGGTTGGTTGGTTGGTTGCTAATGCTCATGGAGCTGGAGAATTTCCATTTTCCTTCTGGCCTCCCAATAACGTGTGACTAGTTGTGCTATCAGTTCTCCATCTGTTTCTGTCAGGGCCCTACACTGGAGCAGATGATCTCCGTCCATCAATGAGTTCCCTGCACAGTGCGCAGGTCGGGGATTCAAAAATATTAATCCTGTGTAGATGAGCGGCCAGTCATGGCCAGTAATCAGTCGGAAGATGGCAACAGTACTACTTCTTGGGTAGTCTGGGATGGAATTTTTACTTCCTTGTAGAACTTTCCATTGCTTGTTGGTACTTTTTTCTTTGCATTCTTCTTTCCAGAATAAGTTGATTCTATTGTTTATATTTAGTTTTGATGTGTGGAATGAGGTTTTTTGTTGGCAGCTTTGTTTTATTTGTGTTCCTTTTTTGCCAGGGAATCTGCTATTTCATTGCCTATAATTCCACAGTGGGATGGAATTCACTGGAAGTGTATCTCTTTTTTTAGACCTTGTAGTGTTCGTAATGAACTGTAAATTTCAAGTATTCTATTGTTGTTAGGGTACAGTGAGGATAGGGCTTGAAGTGCTGATTTAGAATCGCTTGGAATCACTGCTTTAGAAAAAAAGTTCACATGGTTGAAGAGTTGTTTCAGCGAGGTGTTGGTTGCTTCTAATTCTCCATCATAGTGGGTTGCTAGTATGCCCAAACAGATGTAAAAATTGAATATTTTACTATATATTCCTGCTCCAGCATTACTTTCTTTGTCAAATAGGTAGCCGTCTGTGTATATGTGTAGCCATGAGTCTTGTGGATAATGTTTCAATTGTTTCTAGAGCTAGCATTTTAAGTGTTTCTGCACTTACATCCCTATATTTTGCAGAAGGTTTACTCTGCTATTTATTTTAGGTTGTGATAGAGGGTAGATTGGAAGTGGGAGATGTTCAATTTTGTTTGTGTCTTCAAGGTTGTATTTTCTCTGTAGGTTATAGGCTTTCTGCATAAATCCTTCTTGTGTTTTTAAGGTCATTTCTCTGCTTTTGTAGTTCTTCCAGTGAGTATTAAAGGGGAGTCTTTGTAGTTTTTCATTTAGGAGGAGATTCTGTTTTTCCATTTCATATTTAATTGGCAAGTTATTTGTAGCAATTTGCATTGCAGTAATTGGTGTTGATTTAACTGCTCCCATTATTAGTCTGAGTGCTTGGTTCTGTAATATTTCAAGTTGTGCTAGTTTGCTTTGACTTGCTGTTAATATCACCTCGCTTCCATAGAGGAGTGCTGGTTTGATGTAACTTTTATAGGTGGTGTTGAGTGTATTGACAGAGGACCCCCATTTGCTGCCAGCTAGTCTTTTGAGTGTTGTTAATCTCTGAGTGGTCTTTTCTAGGGTTTCATTAATGTGGGTTTTCCAAGATAATTTAGAATCGAGTGTTATGCCTAGATATTTATAACTTACTGTTTCTGTTAGTTGCTCAGAAACAAAGGTGTATATTACGAAACCATCAAATTATCTGGCGCTCCTCCAAATGATCTTAACGGAGGAATGATAATTTCAGAGATTTTAAGAATGCATCTAGAGAGTACCTATGCTCAAAATCGTTTTATTCTGTGCAAGATTATCTGAATGACAAGTTATCATGATAATAATATTATTGTAACTCTGTGAGTAGAATCTAACTGTACCAATGACAAATCATTCCTACTTTACCTTTGATACTTGTCAGAAAAGCTATTTAAATGCATGTGTATTGAAGAAACGACAGTAAATGGTATTCATTACAAATCCAATATAAAAGTTTGAGATGTACTGACAAAAGTGAACTGAAACTACCAAATTGTATTTGTATGTACACATTTGATAGTCTGCAGGAGACTTTGATTTTGTCTCATGTATAATTATCACTGCCTTGTTTTTTATATTGTCTGTATATAATGTCTTTTATGTTTAATGTAAACATAATATATTACTAAACTGCACACCTCTTTGACATGTCTAATGTACACAGGCCTTTGTGGACACACTGAATGCAAATCAATTTAATCTAGTTTTATATAACACGTAATGAACCTATTCCATCCCGGAGTTTTCGTATTGTTTCCAGATAATTATTTTATATAGGTGAGCATATTACATCAATTACTAAATCATGGAATAAAGAAACATACATTACGAAATCTGCAACTATAACGAATGAATAACTATATTCCTGCCGTCCTAATAAGCTCACCTTCCTGTGAGCAATCCCGCGAACAAAACCTACTGGTAAGCTGCTTTTGTATATACAACTTGGTTGAATGTAATATGGCATAACACAGTTTCACAGTCGTCTGTCACGCTTGCGTACATGGGCGCGGAGTAATATAAAAAGTGTGTTTCTGAAGACGGGTGCAGTATATGTTATAAATTTCAAACCAAATTCGTGTTTGTAATGCTGACGTACTATTGATTTTCAAGTACACCATATCACATAGAATGCAGCGTAAGTTATATGTAAAGTCCTGTTGATGAGAGTTTCATCATTTGCCAATCTGCCAGGGGAAACCCATAAACACACAATTTCGCAGTGGTCGTCAACGGGAATCTAACCCGGTACTTTCCAAACAATCGTCAAAACAAAAGTTGAAGACAGATGCTCTAACAAAGCAGCTGAGTGACATGATTAGAGTCAACTCACGAAAGAAAAGAAAAGGGCAGGATTTGCGTGATAATAGCAAGGTCGACTGTCAATCATCGACTCTTGAAGAGCTGCATGCATTACTGTTGCATGCAATGCAACCTGTTAAAAATACACCGCCCAAGTAACGCGGATGGTGTCTCCATCTGATAGCTTCTCAGCGTACTCTCGCAATCTGAAGTATATATTACCTTCACGTAGCTTTCTCCACGCACTATTGTTCAGATATTTTCTTTTTTCATATATAGTTTACGTACTCAAACGTTAAGTCTTATCAGACGTTGAACGAAATGATCTCAAATGAGCCCAGGCTCCATAGAGTTATCACACAGACATCTTTCAGGATGAGGAAACCCGTCGGAAAAATCCCTATCCAGATAAATCGCCCTAACCGAGATTTGAACTCGGAACCTCATATACCATACGATATACACCTATTGGAACGCTTCCCTCGCATTAAGGATATATTAATTTGTCAGAATAGGGCATTAAGAATTATGATGAATAAATGTTCAACCGAATCATGTGCCGCCTCGGTAGCGCGGTGGTAGCATGTCTGCCTCACGTTCAAGAGGTCCCGAGTTCGAATCTCGGTCAGGGTGGGTTACTTGGATAACGTATTTTCCGGGGTTTTCCCTTATCCTGAAAGACAAATTTCGGTAACTCTAAGCTCTAAGGACCCTGAACTCATTCGAGCATCATTTCACCAATTTCATTCACCGTCCGATATGACTTAACGTTGGAGTACGTAAATTAAAAAAAAAACCGAACCATGTAAACCACTGTTTGTTCAACTGAAAATTTTAAATGTTTTAATCTATATATCTATTCTTTCTTGCTGTATATACATAAAAACAGACAGGAGTACATACTGAGATCTGATGTTCACAGTATTTACACGAGAAACCATTTTAAATTATATATTCCTAGTTGCAGATCACACTCGACAGCCAGTACTTGTTTTTAAATTGTGTTAATTTCTATAAAAAAAACATTGTTTAATGCAAACAATACACCTTTTAATCTGTTTAAAAGGAAAATCGATCACTGACTTTTATTAAAACCCTTTTATTTACTTAGTGAATTCACATCATATGTACCTGATGCCACTGTATTTTATCCATGACGTCTTATTCAATGTACTTGATCTCAGACAAATAAAGTATTATTATTATTATTATTATTATTATTATTATTATTATTATTATTATTATTATTATTATTATTATTATTATTATTATTATTATTATTATTATTATTATTATTATTATTATTATTATTATTATTATTATTATTATTATTATTATTATTATTATTATTATTATTATTATTATTATTATTATTATTATTATTATTATTATTATTATTATTATTATTATTATTATTATTATTATTATTATTATTATTATTATTATTATTATTATTATTATTATTATTATTATTATTATTATTATTATTATTATTATTATTATTATTATTATTATTATTATTATTATTATTATTATTATTATTATTATTATTATTATTATTATTATTATTATTATTATTATTATTATTATTATTATTATTATTATTATTATTATTATTATTATTATTATTATTATTATTATTATTATTATTATTATTATTATTATTATTATTATAGAAAATTAATTGGATCAAAGTAACGTAACTACTTAACTTGATCATGCTGTATAAATCTGTGCTTCTTAAACCTACGGATTTCCATTTTCAAGAGGAGCTGAACTGAAATCCAGCATCACGATTAAGCGTGTTTCTCTCGGAGGAAATGGCCAAAGCTTCCTTAACTCTCCGCATCCCAGTAACTGTAACATTTTGCCAACATGGTCGTCTCCCGAAAGTTGGCTCTATGGTTGTTGTCAAAACAACGCTGTGCCAGTCCAGACTTCTCAGGCTGCATTAAACAAATGCTCCGTTAATGTTCGTTTATTCTGGTAGCGATGGTGCTTTCGGTTTGCCCTATATACGGTGTCCCACATTCACAGGGAGTGCAGTACACTCCCGAAACTTGGAAATCCAGTTTGTCTTTTACCGGTCTCAACATATGTTTAACCTTCGGAGGTGGCTTGTGGATGATTCTGATGTTGTATTTGGAGAGTATTCTGCTGATTCTGCCGGATAAATTGCCGGTAAACGGAATGCAGGCTGTAGCTGTAGGCTTATCTGACGCTTGCTGTATTACAGGTTTCCCTTTCCTAGCTTTCGTGATCGAGGCTTCAACGTCATATTCGGAGTAGCCATTTAGAAGGGCAGTGAGTCTCGGGTGCTCTAATTCCTGTTTTAGGAGGCTAGTATTAGAGGTAGACAAAGGTCTGTGGGCCACAGTACTGAGAACTCCCAGTCATTGAGACTTATGGTGGAAACTATGAGCGTTCAGATACAGATCGGTGTGTATAGGCTTGCGGTATACAACATGCCCTAGTGTACCGATGCTGTTTGTTAAACAAGAATGTCCAGGAATGGAAGAGTTCCATCCTTCTCCACTTCCATGGTAAAGTGTATTTGAGATCGAAGACGGTTAGATGCGCAAGAAAGCTAGGCAAAGTGTCTGATCCATGTGGCCAAATTACAAAAGTTTCGTCTACGTATCTATAGAAATGAGATTGTTTAAGTAGAGCCGTGGCAAGTATTTCATGTTCTGGATGTTCCATATAGAAATTAGCTATAGCTGGTGACAAAGGGGAGCCCATTGTTACTCCGTCTACTTGTTCATAGAAAGTACCACCAAACAAAAAGATAGTGGACATCAGGGTATGTCGGAAGAGCTCTATGATATCAGCCGAGAAATGTGCCTTCAGAAGTTGAATGGCTTCCTGAAGTGGTACTCTTGTAAATAGAGAAACCACGTCGAAGCTGACAAGAGCATCAGAAGGGTCAATGGTAGTGTTCTTGAGTGTATGTACAGTGTGGAGTTATTCACATGATTTGGACAATTCCCTACCAGAGGTTGTAACAGATCAGCCAGGTGACGTGCCAGCCGATATGTAGGGCTGCTCCTGGCGTCCACAATGGGGCATAAAGGAACGTCCGGTTTGTGGATCTGTTTGTGTGTTTCTTCACACTTCCACACTGAATACAGGCACAGCACTGTCAAATAAAGCTTTGCAGCACTCGATCAGGTCCCCAGGCATGTGCAAAGGTTCTGCAGATGCCACAACTATTCTGGCTATTGGTGTTTCCGGATACACCACAGCTTTGATATACCCCCAAAAGAAATAATCAAGTGGCGTTAAGCCAGCAGACATGGGTGCAACTGGATTGAGCGCCACCACATTTTGATGTCAATTTGCTCCGCTTCCAAGATAGGAAATACCCTGAACGCCACTTAACTTGATTATTTATTAGTTAGTCACGAAATTACCATAAACATATATATTTTAGTGAAAATCATTCACCCATTTTTCATAAAATAAACACTTTCGGGAAACATTGCATGTAAGCTGTAGTTCTGATTTTGCACGTTTTCTTGAAAATCTTCGTATCATATCCTTCAGTTATGCTGTTCATACAGACAGATCATTTTCCTAACTGTCTTTTTTGGATTCATGCAGTCTTAAAATATGTATTACTGGTGAAATATCGATTTCGAAATTTTGGGTGGAATGCAGTACTTAATAGAGATGGTAAAATGTATTGCACATTGTTTTGTTTGGTCTGTTACCTTGGAATACTGCAGTATTATGTTTGTGTAACGGTAACAGAGTCAATATTTATGAGTGGAGGGTAAACGTTTCTCGCATATTTTTGGGTATGACCCAACTTCCCTGTGGGTCGTTGTCCTTTGTCCAGAGAGAGAGAGAAAGCCTTTGAAATGCTAAATGCTAATGCGGAACTTATAAATATGGAACTAACACCGAGACACACATTTCACTTGCCTTTTGAACTAGGCACTACGTTTATCAAGCGCCACAAAAGTGTTACACATTAATCTTCATTTCCTCCTCCTTTAAAGTTTTTCTCTCATTCTCTCTCCTCTTTCTTCGTTCTTTAGCTCTCTCGCTCATTCTCCTTCTTTCTCCCTTTCTTTATTGCTCTCTTTTTCTTTCTTACAATCTTTCTATCCCGCCTTCTTTATTCCTTCCTTTCGTTCTCTAACTTTTTTGTTCTTTTTACGTTGTCTTTCTCTGTCTCTTTCTTCCTATCTTTCTTTCTCCCTCTTTCTTTATTGCATTATTTCTTTCTCTCTTTTTTATCTTTCTTCTTTATTTTCTTTTCTCCTTCTCTCTCCTAACCTATATTCCTTCTTTGATTCCCTCCTTTCCTTCCCTTTCTTTCTCTTCTTCCTATACTTTCTCTTCCTTCCTTCTTTCCTCCTTTTCTCCCTCCCTTCCTTCCATCCAGCCATCCTTCCTTCCTTCCTTCCCTCCCTTTTTCCTTTCCTCCTTATCCTCTTTCTTGATTGTGATGCTGTTGTTGATCGCTAAACTGGTTTAAAAACTTTGGTTTTATTAACTTTTCGTTTTCTCTACTATGTACTTACAGTAAATAGTAAAAACATACCTCAAATCAAAAAACGGGGCTTTTAGAAAATGATATGTGTATCTGTCAACAGTATAACTAAAAAATGTGAAGTCGATTAAACGTCAACCTTGGTATTTAATTTCAGAATTTTCCAATGATAGAAACGAAGATTTTGAAGAAACTTCCACACCCGAGATACTTTATATACAAAAACATTTTCTTAAACATGGCTCTAACAATATTGACTGAAATACCACGTGTTTAAGGTATTATTTGTGTATATCTTGAATTTTCTGTGAATATTCTCAGAAGTTATCTTCATTCTGAATGACTTTTGTATATTTGGTGAGCTCAAAGAGATATACAAAATCTTACTGTTGAAAACAGCGTGTATGTGTGTGTATGTGTGTGTGTGTGTGTGTGTGTGTGTGTGTGTGTGTGTGTGTGTGTGTGTGTGTGTGTGTGTGTGTGTGTGTCTAATGCTCTGGAGTTAATAGTGAAGTCATTCGCCTTCTTGCTTTCCAATTTTTAGAGATTAGACCTTGATAGTTTTAAAGTACTGCCAATGTTCTAAATGTTTGCTATCCAGCATACAAATTGTAGAAGTAAGTACTCTAATTCTATATAGGCAGTCATGTCTTGTGGTAAGCGTTATACTAGCAAATGGAGATTTTCGTAGTAGGTCAAGTATTAAAACAAAATTATTATGTAATAGCATTTTTATTTCTCTACTTCCAATTCTCTCAATCATTTTAGAGGTGTAGCTATCACATAATTTTTTTTTATTGATTCGTAAGAAAAAACAGTTGTCTCTGCTTACTTGTGCACTCCTTTTTTATTTCTGGCGCCGGGATAAAGAACCTTCAACACTTGTTAGTGACTTTCGCTTATCTCTACCTGCACTTCATCCCTTCCTCCTAGGGTTGTTAGCCGCAATAGATGTATGTGGAGGATTCTCGGTGTACAAGTAATGTTTTGTATGTTTCAGGACGAGTGGGTAGCACGATTGCGAGGTCTAGAGAACCTGGCTGCAGTGCTACGTCTACCCGATGTTCTACATAGAATTATACCTTGTCTACCGTCGCTGTTCCACACCCTACTGGTTACCCTCGGGGACGATGCCAACTATCGAGTCGCCGTGTGTGCCTTGTCCGCGGTGCGACAGCTGATCCAAGCTCTTCCAGCACATCTCCTGATGGCGCACCTTCCACAGCTGGTCGCTGGTCTGGTGCGACACGTGGGTGGTTCAGCCAGCGTCAATCTCAAGATAGAAGCCGTCCAAACAGCAAAGATACTCATGCAAATGGTTCGTCCCAGTCCAGTGGCCTTCAACCTCCTCACCAGCAACTGCATCGCCGCAAAGAGCTCAAAGGTTCTTCTTTATGCCAATTACGTTCATTGTAGAGTAAGCTGTTCTTTATTATTTGCCTGAGCTTTCCAATTCTTACTCTTTTCTCAAATGGGAAGTCGTCACACATTTTTTTCCCTCTTGGCCATACAAAGAGAATGTAATTACAAATATATCACATAATGTACAGCTGTTTAAAACAATTGCCTATCTACTGTATCCCTTGTACCTACAATAAGATAATGTTTATCTTGAAGTAGATAGAGCAATAAGTGTGTGTAAGAATGGATTGTACAAGAATAGAGAAAGTCATGTGAGTGTAACACGTCAAATTTTTATGATGGCCATAAAATTTCATCCGCTGTGTATGGCCATCGGAGAAAAGCAAATAGCTACTTGAATAAAAATATACTATTTAAAAATATATAAAGCATCTAAAAATCAAAGCAATTAAAAATATATATGCACCCCCTCTATAGCGTGGTGGTAGTGTGCCTGTCTCCCATTCAAGAGGTCCTGAGCTCGGATCTCGGTCAGGCTAAAATATCTATATAAGGTTTTTACGGTTTTAACTTACACTGAAAGATGAACGTCGGTTAACTATAAGCTCTATGTGCCCTGTACCCATTTGTACTTAATTTCATTCATTGTCCGATATGACTTAACGTTGGAGGTTTTACCTTATCATGTAAGATGAATGTCAGGTTACTTTAAGCTCTATGGACCCTGTACTCATTTGAACATTATTTCATTCATCGTTTGATACGACCTAACGTTCGAGGCTTTCTCTTATCCTGAAAAATTAAAGTTAAGTAACTCTAAGCACTATGGTTCCTGGGCTCATTTGAACACCATTTCGTCCATCGTCCTATATATATATACCAGACATTCATCTTTCTGAATAAGGGAAAACTCCAACGTTGAGTCATATCGGACGATGAATGATATACTGTTCAAATGAGTCCAGGGTGAATAGAGCTTAGAGTTACTGGACATTCATATTTCAGGATGACAGAAAATCTTATCGGGATAACTCACCCTGGCCGAAGTTCAAACTCGAGATCTCTTGAAAGTGAGGTAGACATTCCACGCCCAGGCTATGGAGAAGGGCCTTAGTTTGGTGTTTAAGTTTTTCTATTTATTGGGTTATGCGATTCATAGGCACAGATACATTTAACTATTTGTAATAATGCCTACTTGTGATTAAGGTTAGGGTCTAGAAACTTATTATTTCGGTGACTACTGGATGAAATACAACACTTACTATGGTATTTAAATAACCAAACAGTGGAGGTGGTAAATGAGTTTGATTTTTTAATAATGGGAGTGTGCTATAATGGAGGTTGGGGAGCGTATTGAAGTAAGATAAGAATTAAAGGTAAGACAACAATGTCTCTTGTAAGGATCTGTAAATACAAATTACCAGATATGTCAGAAAGGTGGCTTGAAGTAATCTATAAAGCAATATTAGAATAAAAAAAATGTCATATGGTGCGAAATTATGAGAGGCTAACGAGATAAACAAGCAATTATTTGTTCCATTTATACCCCACATTTAACTTCAATGGTCATATCGGCGGCCGTTTTCCTTTGGAACATATCGATGGTGTTAACTCGTATTTGTTGGAATCACGCACACATTCACGCTTTCATTCATACTTCCAGACTCTGGGGAAGATGAGGAATTATCTTGGTCGGAGAAAAATACTCACCCCCACCGCCGGGAATCGAACCCGCGACCCCTAGCACGGTAGGCAGGTGTCTACCAACTGAAGAAAGCATGTTGAACACACATATAGACAGTTTTGTAATGAGATACTAGGTTCCATTAAATCAACGGCAAATGGAGTAGCTAGGGCGGAATTTGGAAGACCTTGCAGAAGTGGGATAGTTTTAGAAACATGCTTAAAATATAGGGTATAGCAGTACATAAAGGATGAAGATAATATACTAAAGACCTGTTCAGAAACACAGAGAAAATCAACATGTAAGGACAGCTGGTGGTCGGTGCTAGAGAGAACGTTGGATAGAATAGGGATATGGGTATATCTGGTACTATGGAGAAAGAAATGTAAAGGGTTTTTGGACTATGATTAAGAACAGGGTAGAAGACATTGACAGAAAAGTGACATGGGGAAAGCTGATAAATCATACATTACTAAATGTATACCTGAAAATGAAGACAGAATTTGAAATATACATATGTGATAGGTATGAGAAGGTGGGTTTAGATTGGTTAAGGGCAGGAGGCATATTGGGAGGAGTGCATTTTATGTGGAAATAAAATAAGCATAGAGCATTAGGAAGTGGAATATAAGGAAATAGAAAACTTAAAGAAACGAATATGGGACAGGAACTGGATAATAAAGGGACTTGGGTAATAACAATAAAATTGTTTTCGTTGAAAATGAATGTGTGTAGTGTTTTAACGCCCGCTTTTACTACATGCGGCACCGCAGGCGGTGACACTGATGATACATGAGATGAAGATGGAGCACCGGTGGAATGAGATGGCGGGGGAAACCGGAGGTCCCGGAGAAAACCCGCCCCAGCGCTGTGTTGTCTACCACAAATCCCACTTTGCTGTCGCCTGGGATCGAACCCGGGCCGCCTTGGTGAGAGCCAAGCGGTCTAACCACTGAGCCACAGCGCGGCCGTTTTCGTTGAAAGGAAGCTGGACTAAGCTAAGGAGAAGATTAAGCACGGAGATTCTAACTTGGTCTATTTAAGTTATGCCCCCAAGTGGAACACACCCGAGAGGAAGGATGAGGCAAGAGGAGACCGAGAGTAGACGTCCCAAGGAGCCACGACAGTGTAGAGGGCAGGGTTCCTACAATTGACCAGTTGGAAACTCCCCGGCAGGCCAGTACAACTGGAATCTCATATTACCGTGGTCCAGAAACGGACCCTTCAGACCAGGTTCGGAAACTGGAAACCATCCTACTGGAGCAGTTAAGGTTTACTAAGAGCATATCATCCTGCCATGCAACGCCGAGACACCTGTCGCACTTCTACCCTGAAAGACACCACCAGATGAGAGATGATGTGAAATGATAATGGAGATCAAATGATGGACAAGATATTCTGGGGATATAATTAAGCTTCCCAGTATTAGCCTGGCGATCCAGTAAAATTCCCGAGAAAACCCATGGGTGAAGGAGGTCTAACACGAATATCAAACCCGGATCTTCCAAATACGGGCAATAGATGAGACCGCCTGAGCCATTCCGTTCGGCACGTTGAAAGGAGAGAAAAGGATAAGAGAGGTGGGGAAGTATGCAGACAAAATCAAGAAGAAATGGTTGAGAATGGTAGGAAAGTTAAGAGGTAGGAAAACGGGGCACACAACGGAATATTAGGCCAAGATAGCATAAGGACTAGAATAGAGGTAAACGGTCAGGGAGCCAGTGACACTATTAGCTCGAAAATATAAACAGCTCACGAGTTTGTACTTACATTAAGATTAGAAAACTGTAGTTGGATTTGTTAGAAAGTATTGTATAGTTAAGTACAAATAAATTAACTAGTATGTACAGATATGAATGTTTTTACAGATGCGGGAGAACTCACTTCTGCTGCTGACCTACGCTACCCTCACCTTCCCCAGCACGGAGTTCCTGTGGGATGAAATGGTAGGGAGAGTGGTAAACGCCGTGGCGGACCCACGTCGTCGAGTACGTCAAGCAGCTCTAGAATGTCTGGCAGTGTTTGCTCAATTTACCACGCCAAGTGTTTTGGACAACGCGGTCAAGAGTACAGCTGAACGACAGTCCACAAGAGATGCCTTCCTGGCTGGAGTCCAGGCGCGTCTTGCAAGACGTGCCCTCCCGACAGTCTCACCAGACGGTTTGATACTGTACGCTCTGCAGATCCCAGCCTCTCGCTGTAACAACCGAGCAGGAATAACACACACTCCTTCAGGTTAGTGTGTCCATTAGACTGGGAATTCTCAACAAATTACAGTCTTATACAACCACTCATTTACTTCGGAGACGCTCAAACCTTTATGTAGAGTATATTATGAATGAGGACAGTAACTATGCATATTTTGCACGTACTGTGACAAAAGACGGAAAATTTCACCTTAAAGTTTCTATAAGGGAACGGAGAGCTGGCAGTTGTTAAACGTGTACCTGCCCTAGGAATGATTTAACCACGAAATGACGGGATATGGGATTTATAGAGTGAGAGTTCGGTTCACTGCGTACTTGAAAGCAACGACACTTGTGCACAGCTGATGGAACATTTAAACTAATAAAAGAATTATTTTAATGTTCTCGTCAAATTCTTGGATGGGTTGTAATAATTTTGAGGCTAGTGTAAGTACCTTAAAGTTACGTTTTTGCCCGCATGCCAAATCGGAATATGATATCTACAATAAAATATGCAAATTTCAAAGGGTGTGTGGAACAATAAATAGAACATTTAGAAACAAAATACGTAAAGAAACAAAATTAAAGTTCTACAAAGTTATGGCTGTACCTATACTGACATACGGAAGTGAGACTTGGACGTTAACTAAAAAGCAACAGAGTAAAATACAGGCTTCAGAAATGAAATTCTTGAGAAGTGTGAAAGGATGCACGAAGAGGGACTTAATAAGTAATGAAAATATAAGAGAAGAGCTGGACATTTTTAGTATGAATGATAGGTTAAAATATCTCAAACAAAAATGGAAGGAACATGTTGAAAGAATGTCAGACAATAGACTTACAAAACAAATATTACAGTATCATCCTAAAGGTAGGACATCGGTGGGCAGACCCAGGAAACGATGGCTGGAGGACTTCGAAGGCGGAAAAGGCACTTGATTGCCTATGCCATGAAGTGAAGAAGAAGATGCCAAATTGGTGTCGCTTCAATCTGCGCTCTCCTTGACGATAATCCTCAAGAAAACTAACCAGAGCGCTCTGATGGAATGGCAATAGGTCGTAGAATTTTGCAGCCCGGAGCCTAATCTCATCTTGCACGTAGGGAAGAGATGAGGCTTCGTGACGTAGTCGGTATACAGGCATCTGTTCTGTACACGTTGAAGTAACCCAAGCTTATAGCCTGCGATCATCCCTTAGTCTTCACGCGTAAAGCATTAGGATGAGTATAAAAGGTCTGGAAAGAAAGTAACTTCAAGGGGGACAGGCATTCCGGACCGCAACATGACTTACAGCGAAGTCGAGGCCTTGCATGCTAGATTCGACATAGCCTAGTGTTCCCCGAAAGCCAAGCCCTTATCCAAATTTACTCAAGTATTTGATGCAATTTGTCCAACTTATTCTTCGCTCAGATTATGTGAGTGTGGGGAAGTTCACAAAAACTTCTTTATTTTCACCCAAACTAGCGAAAATCGAGTTTTCTTTTATACAGTACAACACCTCGAAATGTCTTTATAATGCTCCTTTTAGTCTTTGTACAACGCACACTTTGTGCTGCCATAATCTTTTTGGTGCACTTCTATCACGGAGCTACACACCAATTGTCAACGAAACTCCAACATTACCACATAAGCTGCTTTGTTGTTTACCCCTGCTCGGCGTTCCCTCATCCGGAGACTAACCTACTAACCTGTGAACTGCCCCACCGCGCGAACTCCTCCCCCAAGGAACCGCAGTCAACTCAAAACTCTAAACACCACACGCACTGCTCTCACTACTGACTACTAAGAGAGAGCCAAGAGCGAGAACAAGTCGTCCGGGTGCACCCGGACGGTGGGTAGAGCGCCACGGTACCTACCTGCTGTGCGGATTTACCCGTACGGTCTTATAGAGTTTGTCTTTACTCCAAAGCTTGGATGTCCTTGTTAACTGATGGAGTTGATTCGACCTCTGCTAGTGCTCCTGGCGGCGGGATGAGCTTCCAAGTAGGAGGCCAGTGCCCTAAACCGCCACGCTAGGGGCGGCCTGCTTTGCAGGGTCCGTCTAGCGTGGCGGGGCCAGGAGCGAGAGGTCGGGTAGTTGGGGACCATTTAGGTTGTGGTTCTCCTCAAGGGCACACAGGGGGACCTGGCTGCCGGGGGTCAGCCGACGGGCCAGATCCAGCCCTGGTGTGGCCGGAACAGGGTGTAGTTTTGAGGGGATGAGAGGCTGGTCTTACCACCCAAGGGCGTCCTTGGGGAGGCGGTAGCTCTTTCTCCTCCTGGGCACAAGGTGGTCATATTGTCCTAGTGTGTTCACTAGGTGGTTAGGATGGGATGTTATCCTGGCATACAATGTGCGCGAGCGTTCACGCACAACGTCCTCAACGTAAGTTATGCCATAATGGGTGTGTAGGACGTGTGAAGGAAACATACGTTCGGTATCGTAGATCATCCTAAGCGCCCTGTTCTGCACGGCTTGCAGTCTGCGGATGGTGGTACGAGCCACTGATCCCCAGACCTCGCATCCATACAGGATCAGGGGGGGGGGGGATGATCGCACGATACACCCGTAATTTCAGGCGAGTGGGCATGGTCGAACGGAATATAGGGTACAACTGCCTAAGCGCTGCATGGCCGAGGCTGATTATTTCACGGGCATGTGGAGTGAATATGAGGCCGCGGTCCAGTCAGACACCCAGGTGGCAGATCGGACCCAAGGAATCCTCCTCTGCCTCAACCACAGGTCTCCTTCCGGGCGCCAGCGGAGGACCTTCCCCAGCAGAAGGGCAGCAGGTCTAGAATCGGCTTTTATATATCTGCCGGTGCGGTAGATGGTGCTGGAAGTGGACGTCTCTCGAATTACAGTCACGAAAGATCCTTTGCATAGCAACCTCACAGTTCCGCCCGTGACGTCAGTTCACGGCTGTCTTCGGGAGCGTGCCTCAACAGCCAATAGACGAAAGGTGGGCAGATCCGATATAGAGGCCAAGTGGCCCACTCCACTCTTCCCCTTTACAACAGACATCAATAATGACGTAATATCCTGGCAGTCTACGCGAATAGCGATGTGACAATACACACCCAGGAGAAACCTTAGGAACGAACAATATAAGTGACAAGAGTTCTCTAACATTACTGACTTGATCATCTGGCAAGACGACCTGTGCAAACCACTCCCCTCCAGCGGGAACCTAATCAGCATGTGACATATGACCATCGTCGACAGACAGCTCGCAGTCATGTTGCAAGATGAAAGAGGGAGACGAAATGACAGAGAAGAAATCTGCGACCGAACCCAGGTTCTTTTACATTACATGTTTACTTACAGAGTACGTAGGGTTCAGTATTACATACAATGTGATCACGCAATTATTATCTGGTAATATTAACAAAACTATAAAGAAACACATGAACACAGAAAAACACTTGTAACAAGCGGTTTATTACATGACAAAGCTGGAAGCGTAACGTAAAGTATGTATAATAACAGAGTTGTTTACGTAACCTTGTCGTACATACATGGTGAGACAATGTATGTACACTCAGTTCAGATGTAACGCGTCCTACATCAGCAGGCATGAGAAAACCTATATAACATGATTGAATATTGTGACAAGGAGAAAGAAAAGGGGATCAAACCCCTTTGTGTGAAACAACTGAAATTGATATTTACATTTGTATATAATAATTAATTAGCTAACTTTTCAATTCAGAGATATACAGTGGTTTGTGTTTCGTCATTTACTATACGCCAGGCTACTAATACTTCGATTTTATAATAAACAATAAACAAGATAACAAACTAATGCAGCGCCCGTCAGTGAAGGTCAGTATACCTCAACACTGTCTTGTATTAGGTACTATGCTGAATATATAAGTTAGGAAGCATGAATGAAAATCATTAGCGACGCAATTTATGTTCTGAAGCAAAAACAATATAGAAGTGGTTATAGTTAAGACAGTGGATCGTAATCAGATTATATCATTAGCTCCAGCTGGACCTGGAAATGAGTACGGACGAAGGTGGGCAGGTGGAAATAGCTCATAATGACCACTTCACATTGAATTATATTTGAAATAATTTGCTAAACCATGTGAAATAACTACTTAAAAGCACATAATACAGTGTGATCCATAAACACCTGAACCATTTCAATAGGTCATACCTTATGAACTAATAATAGGTCACACATGCAACTTTGGGAGAATATAAGACACAATTGGGAGATTGCATTGCACTATTTACATTTCAGAGAAAATGTTGGAAGTGTTCTCCACCAGCATCTATACATGTTTGTACTCGTCTCACCATATTCTCTGAAGTTTTACGGAGAGTATCCTCGCTAATGTTACTTATTTCGGATCGAATGGATTCCTTGAGAACATGAATTGTCCGTGGCCTATTCTTGTACACTCTATTTGTTAGATACCCCCACAAGAAAAAATCCGGTGAGGTTAGGTCAGAGGATCTGGGGGGCCACAGGCCTTTTGAGATTATTCGATTATCAAAGAAATTAGTTACAAATTCCATAGTGTTTTTAGATGTATGGCACGTTGCTCCATCTTGCTGGAAATAACCTTCTCTCAATACATCATCTCCGTAAAACTTCAGAGAATATAGTGAGACGAGTACAAACATGTATAGATGCTGGTGGAGGACACCTCCAACATTTCTTCTGAGATGTAAATAGTGTAATGTAATCTCCCAATTGTGTATTATATTCTCCCAAAGGTGAACGTGTGTCCTATTATTAGTTCAAAAGATATGACCTATTGAAATGGTTCCGGTTTATATGGATCGCACTATATCAAATACATTTTTTTGGAGTTAACTATTTCTAAGACGCTCAAATTATGTAAAATATACCAATATATGGTTATGTGGTACCGAGAGGTATGGCTCAGGCGGTTTCCTCTGTGGGCCGCATTCAGGAGACACGGGCTCGATTCCTGTAGGTGTAACCAACCTGCCTGACCCATGGGTTTTTTCGGAGGTTTTTCCGGATCGCAAGGCGAATGCTGGGTAAATTAATTACATAGCCTAAATTCCCTGTCTCTCCATTTCATCTCCATTATCATTTTATATCATCTCTCATCTTGTGGTCTCTTTCAGGGTAGAAGTGTCGGCGGGTGTCTCGGCACTGTCGTGGCCCCTTGGATCGGCCACCCTCTGTCTCCTCTGACCTCTCCTTTATTCCAGGTTGCCCCACTTGGAGCTTAGGTAAAATAAACCACAGATTTCGGTGCCTAATCCCTTCCTAGTCGTGCCGAACATTGAGCCTCTCCCTGATAGGTAGTTGTTCGGATTGAGTTGGACTCGAGGGGGTAGTGGTTCCCGATGCCCGTGGGAGATCGGCTACGTCTCCGGACGGGGTTAAGGGAAGCCATTAATATTCCCGCGTACAGATGTAATTTTTTATCTTGAAAAGTTCAGAGCGATGCGCAGTGGTATCTGGACGAGTCCACCTCTGAACGATTGCAACTGGAGGGAGGACAGGTCAGTTGCGTACCAGTTGCGAGCAACTAAACACGTGCAGAGCTACTCGGTAATACTACAGCTTGTTTCAAAATGTGCTTGTCTCCTGGTTCCAAGAGAGCATTTATAAATGACGCCTCCTAGCAGCACATTAGGAAATAAAGTGCTTCATTTAAAAACACGAGAAGTAATAACCAATATCCATAGATTTATAAAAAATGAACAATGGTCTGGGTCAGCTATAAATATCTGGGGAAGGGTATCTGAGGAAACAGTTGTGTCTGAAAGCATTTTAGGAGAGTTATTAAGGAAAGAAAAGCTATTTGTGCTAGTGCAACAACGTCCTTCTCTATGCCCAGTAAACAAAGATTAAGATCATGCACAAAATCTAATTTGGATGTTTTAATTCAGAAGTAGTTAGGCGAACTATGAATAATATTTAAAGCACAGAAAAGCAAACACCAACTTTGAAGAAAGTGCTTATGAAGGTAAAAATTCTACTGACTTCCAAGGCAGTGTCTGAACATTAAGAAGAGTTTTTTTGAAGCTAGGATTATTTGAAAAAAAAAAAAAAAAAAGACACAGCGTGACAGACAAATTTTAATCGAACATCGCACCATACGTGCCAAAAGGCTTTAGTATTTACGAAATATTTAGAGATATCGAAGTGAAGTTTATATAGTTTATATGGATGAAACTTATATAAATACAGCACATACTGGACCATATGCCTGGTGTGAAATACGTTACAGGGACTCTGCAGCGATATTGAAAGGCCGACAGTTGTTTATCATGCCTGCTGGAGGAGAACAGGATTTTGTTCCAAATGCCTATGTAGTATTTAAGATCCAACAAAAGCGTGGAGATTACTACCATAGTAAGAATTACAACTTTGTTTATAAGAACTGCAAAACTGGCTTCGAGAATGAAATTTGTTTTTAGACACCTTATGCACCGCCCTTCCCTCTCGTAATCTTACACGTGTGACGCACTGTGGCGATAGGTGCACTATCCCCACCACAGTTGCTACTCATCCCTACCGCGCAGGATTCCTGTCAAGATAAAATAATACATCTGTACTAGCCAGCATAGCTAGTAGACGGTGTGCTAGATCACCAGGCGGCCCCACCGAGGTCATATCCGTAGGCTTCCCATTTTGGAATTGGCGCTCGTAAGTAGCGTATCCACTTCCATCCCGTCTTGAGTCCACATGACCAGATTGGGGGGGGGGAGGGGCTTGTTAGTCTCTAGGTTGCCCTAGCGAAAGCCCCACGGAGATGCCTGGCGCCCTTTTCGGACAGCTCGGTAACTCCATGGTCATCAGAGGGGGCGTCAGTCTTCACTCTGTGAGGATCTGCCCTGGTAGATACCCTCGAGTTTATATATATATATAATCCCTTCCTAGTAATCTTAATCCTGGATATGTGGTGGACTGAATCATGTTCAAAATATTCCTTGTTATTTGTCTGAATTTTCTAATAATTATACATTACTGAAGTAGGGGGTCGTTATTCATTTTATCACCCTACAAAGAGAATGTAATTACAAAGACGTGGCATAACTAGTTGTTTAAAACATTTGGCAATCACTTAAAGTCTACTGTATTCACTTGTGCCTGCAATAAGATGTTTATCTTGGTTAATATGAGGCAGACAGAGGAGTAAGTGTTTGTACGAGACTAGAGAATGTAATGCGAGTGTATATTAGAATTTTTCTTATACCTGCTTATGTGTGTATATAATACTAAAAGTGTAACTTTATTTTATAAGAAGTAAATAGTAAAGTAAACGTTTCTGAGACAAGGAAGAGAAAAGCATGTGAAAGGTATGCGGTGAAGTCGTGAGGATCACCATAAAATGTGAATATAAACAGGCAATCTAAAAGTCATTCGTAATTCAGTTTAACAACAATAAATTTGGAAGCAAATGTTAGGATCAATAAAAATTTAGTTGAACTCTAGAACGTTTTACAACCGCCTCCACTTGATGGGCGCTGCATTAAGAGAAAACTGGTAAACAAGCAATAAGGGCGTTTGCTTGTCTTTGTTATTGATTAGGAACTATACATGTAGTTTTGTACAACAATATTATTTTAGAAATGTTTCCTTCTGCAGAGTTGCTATTAGTGTCCATTTGTCTGTGTGTTCGCAAGCATAAAACAACTCACCAACAGCTGTTGCTTCAATCT
The DNA here is from genome assembly GCA_030765055.1 of Mantis religiosa. Lineage (NCBI taxonomy): Eukaryota > Metazoa > Arthropoda > Insecta > Mantodea > Mantidae > Mantis > Mantis religiosa. Next base: position 26,951,836 of record CM060951.1, on the reverse strand, counting down.
CGAGCTGAGTCCTATGTCAGGGTATGCTAGGTGTGTAATTAAACTAAGGATAACACCAGAATCTGAGTTTAAAACGTTTAATTAATTTTTAGGTATTCACTTAAAGTTACCGACCAATGGAAACTAATATATATCCGGAGATACCGTGTTATCACGCGATAACACGTGATTCTATCACTGAGGCAAGAAATGGCCCCTCATTCAGCTACGTCTTGCTCCATCGGCGACCAGTCCATAAGTGTCCAAGATTCTGCCCAGAATGTCCTACACTGCTACCAAAAATTCTCCTAATCACCTCCCCTTAGGTTATTTATGCTATGACTCCCACTACAAGCTTCTAATACGATGTTGCCACTTCATTTCTACATTACTAAAATGCTCTGCATTCCATCCTAAAGTATCTCCATACATTTCTAAGAAGTACTCTCACATATTCCAACGTATGCTTTCTTTTTGTTTTGCATTTTTGGGGTTAAGTCACTAACCATTTTTTCTCAAAGTCATGAAAAAACATGAAGTTTTAAAGGCATCACACAACCCCCCTTTGTTTAAACATGCGTATTATTATATCTACAGCTAAAAGTATGTAATAAACGTTTATCTACATTTCAAACCTTCACTAATTTTGCTCGATTCATTTGATAATTTAAGTATACATGAGGCCAGCATTAGGGTTGGCAGGTAGGGCTGTTACACTGTGGATTATTATATATAATCATGAATCAATCTTTAATATTCACACCATATGCCATGCACATTTGAAAATTAACTTCAGAGATATTACATTTTAATGGAAAGAAAAATGCTTCACGTGATGCAGTTATTTTTTAGGACTTAGTATTTTACAATTAAACTTTTGATATATTGACATACCGACCAGAATTTGTGAGAAACGATGTGCCACAAAACTCATTGTTGTTGTTTTCAAATGCTAGGCTTTGGCAATGAAGCCATTAGCTCTCTTGCTCTCCAATATTTCTGTGTAGTGGGTCCGGCAGGTAGAACACAGGTGAGAAGATGTTCTTCAGTCATTTCCTCTTCTTTGTTGTCAAATGCTAGGCTTTGGCAATGAAGCCATTAGCTCTCTTGCTCTCCAATATTTCTGTGTAGTGGGTCCGGCAGGTAGGACTTCACAAGTTAAAAGATGTTCTTCAGTCATTTCCTCTTCTTTGTTGTCAAATGCTAGGCTTTGGCAATGAAGCCATTAGCTCTCTTGCTCTCCAATATTTCTGTGTAGTGGGTCCGGCAGGTAGGACTTCACAAGTTAAAAGATGTTCTTCAGTCATTTCCTCTTCTTTGTTGTCAAATGCTAGGCTTTGGCAATGAAGCCATTAGCTCTCTTGCTCTCCAATATTTCTGTGTAGTGGGTCCGGCAGCTAGGGCTTCACAAGTTAAAAGATGTTCTTCAGTCATTTCCTGTTCTTTGTTGTCAAATGCTAGGTTTTGGCAATGAAGCCATTAGCTCTCTTGCTCTCCAATATTTCTGTGTAGTGAGTCCAGCAGGTAGGGCTTCACAGGTTAGAAGATGTTCTTCAGTCATTTCCTCTTCTTTGTTGCCCAGAGAATAATTTGGACTTGTATAAATTCCTATTCTGTGTAAGTGTTTGGCCAAACAATCATGTTCCGTAAGTAATCTAAAATTTGCTACTGCAGCTTTACGTGGGATTTCTGGAATAATTTCTAGATTTTTAATCAAAATGTTCCATTTTTTGTCTTTGGCTTTGTTAGATATTGATTGGTTTTGTTTGTTTTTATATTTGCTTTTGATTAATCTTTTTATGGATATAAAGGGTAAGCTTTTACTTTTGTTCTGAATTAAATTTGCACCTTTTTTGGCAAGAAAATCAACTGATTCATTTCCAGCAATTCCACAATGTGCAGGTATCCACTGTAATATAATTCTTTTCTGTAGTTTTTGAAGTTGTTGGATCATTTTGTGACATTCTTTAATTTGGATTGACCTCATTTTATACTAACTTATTGCACATAATGCTGCTTTAGGATCAGAAAGTATGACAGCATTTTTGAATTTATCTATTCTGTATAGAAGGTGTTGGAGTGAAATATGAATAGCCGTTACTTCTGCATCAAAATTTGTTGTGTGGCATCCTGCTGGTTGATAGAATGAGAACAGGGCACACTCAATTCCTGCTCCTGAGTTGTTCAAGTTAGATCCATCTGTGTAGATACGTAACCATTCTTCACGTAGGTATCTATTGTTCACAGTTTTTAATGCTAGTGCTTTTAGTACAGGTTTGGAAGTTTAAGATTTTGTAATTATTTCTTCTAAAACTAATTGAATATTAATTGGTTCAAAAGTCAGTGGGTTTTCTTTGATTAAAATGTTTTCTTTAGATTTAGGAAGATTCAGATCTGCTTTTAATTCAGTAACTTTGTGTAGGAAACTTGTTTGTGTTTTCATCTTGATTGGTTGTAGTAATCTTTTCTCCCATTTTGTTGTTTTTAACCGCAACCTTTTTTCATGTTGTATTAGTGCCTGCTCCTCTAAAGTTAGATATATTGGATAGTTCCGAGTTAAGGCTTGCATTGCCGTGATTGGAGTTGATTTTGCTGCACCAGTTATTAGACGCAGGGCCTGATTTTGGCATACTTCTGGGTGATTTATGTTAGAACTGTTTGCTGTAATTATTACCTCTGCATTATAAAGAAGTATTGGCTTGATGAATGTTTTGTATGTAGTGTTCAGTGTCTCCCGATTACTGCCCCTTGCTACTTTTATGCTACTTAAAACAAAACTCATTGTTGAACTTCGAAAACGTTCAATAGGAGGAGGTAGCAGCGTGCCAAATTACATGACGTTCAAATAATCGCCAACAGAATGCGCCTAACTTATGTCCGTAGACGACTCAAGCGCCATCTGCTATGAACAACTGTTACCATCTCCTTCCCACACTACTTTGACAGCCAGTACACAGTTTACTGAGAGTTGTTGATTCCATTTATTTAATTTTATCAACATATTAAAATGTTCGCTAGAGGAAACAGACTTTTGAGATCATTTCCATAAAATTGAGGATATAAATTTCATTTGTGACAAAAATATGTTAAACATATGGAATTCTATTGTAGAATATCGTCACCAGGAGAGCTTAAAATCTTATATGGAGTTTTAATCAAAATCATTAGTTTTAAGAGACGTCTTGGGACCCCTTGGTTAACCCAAGAGAAACCTCAGATGTATCTAGGACCCATTCTTACGCCTGATGGATCACGCGATATACTACCCGTAACCAAACCGAGCAAAAACTTAAATGGTGTCTCCCAAAACGGGGGAACGCTTAAATGCAGCTGCCTATGAGAAATTAAACAAGGGCATCCCATTGCAAATTTCCAAAAAAATTCAAACGCCCCAGCAGAACATGAAACCAATTAGCTTATTTCGCTGGTTAAGCCGCAAAGCGGCTAGGTACTGCGGCAGAAGACACCCGGACGGGGAAAAAGAAAAATAGCGCCGCCCGACTAGGACTACCTCTGGACCTCTGGATTAGTTTTTTTTCTGATAAGTTTTAAATTCCCAATTTTGTTTGGTGTAAAGGGTAGTCTGTGGCGTGGCGATCTTCTTAAAAATTTTCGCGTGCATAATTGGAAGATGCCACCTTTTTTGTTTTTGAGTTGTTTAGATATAAGAGAGCAGGGGTGGGAGAAATGTTTTGGGAATCTCAGAAGAACGATTTGGAGTTAAATCTCGGTATTAGGGTGCATGGCTGGCTAAAGGAAGCAACTCTGGCTTTGGTCCAAGCCTTGGGAGACAGTCACACAATGTCTACTGCTTGTATAAGACGTCACCATCAACTACCTCCTCTACGTTTGGGCATGGGTAAGCCACGTACTGTTGCATTACTGTCCCTACTCACTCGTCTACTAACCTACAAACACTAAATGCTGTATTTCAAGATAAACATTATCTAATTGCAGGTAAACTGGAATACAGTTAGTCATAGTCAAATGTATCGGTCCCTATGTGATATGACTAGTACAGGAATTTGTTTGCAATTTTCATTTTACTTAATCTGTACATATACAAAACAAAGCTTAATGTCTCGTTATAGATTTGTGAAGGGTATTTGCAAAATATTATTTCTTAGAAACATACATATTTTGCAAAGAAATAAATGTTTATAAATATTTTTAATATTTTTCTCACAAAGCGTATAGTTTAGTATTATTCAAATATTTTACAAATAAATTTAGGATAATTTCTCTAAAAGTACACATGTTTCAGTGCTTTCTTCATTCTGTTTACTATATAAAACTTTATTTTACAACTAATGAGAGTCATAATAGTTCAATACTCATATATCTGCTCTTTCATTTCCATGTGGAAGTCGGGGAAGTACAGAATTCCAGGTCGAGATGCTTGTCAAACCTGGCTAAGCAATGGGTAATATTCTGAGCTCAGTATGGTTTGTAGCCTGTTAGTTACAACATAAGAGCAGGAGAACGTGTAAATTAAAAATGCCAAAAGTAAAATCGCGCCGTAATTTTGTTTATAGAAGACCGAAATGTTAGTAACTGTAAGTGACTAACCACAAATAGAGCTAGTATCTGATATGAAAGGTTACCCAATTGAAGATAACACTTGTACTTCTAATTTCAACAAAAAATAAGAATGATGGGAGAACTGTGTAATGACAAAATTAAATAGGTGCACATATTTAACGAGACAAAACTTAAAACCATCATTGTTCTTATTTTTAAACTCTGAATTAGAAATTTAACCGCAAAACAGTTAATTTTATACCTTTTGTTCAATAATACAGCCTTTTCACATTTTCTGGATCAAGTCTATTACTTTTTCTGTCACATATGAGTCCTGCTGTGTTAAACAGTCTTTCAGAGAAAACTGTTGCAGGTGGAATACACAAATATATAGCATTAATTTATTTTAACTTATGGACATTTTTATTTTCTTGAGATATGCAGTGACTGCAGTGATTTCTTCTGGGAATTGGTAACTAGTTGTGTCTGTTATGAGTTCACAAATAAAAAAACAAAACATTGTTCTTACTGTAAGTTTGCAGTAGAGCAATTAAAAAGTATTAAATTCTTAAACATAATTCCGTAACAGTTTAACTTCAGAGTTTGAATTAATTATTACATATTTTGGAAATTTATAAATATGCGCCATATGTCTCTTTCTGTTTAAAAAGTGTAATAAATAAACATTGCACTGTTACCAACATTTTAATGCAAAAGAGCGCAAGAAAAATGAAGTGGAAAATCACGGGATATAATTACAGATGTTCTTGGGTATTTAAGTGGTCAAAAGTTGAAGTTTTAAACCACCTTCACAGTATATAATTGAATATTTGAACATATAATAATTAACTATTAAGGTGTTTTGGAAGCGTCGATCAAATCCCAGGCAATAATGAAGTACGTTGAAATTCCCGCACTAGTTCAGCATGTGCCACGCCTCATAGTTGTGTATCCTGCCGCAGGCGCTAGCGTATTGAATTTGGGCGGTGAATGCTGCCCTCTTCTCACAATAATTCGAACTGCGCAAATTATTCGTCATAGTATTTTTAGTTAACATATGCAAGGAACATGTATCTCCCCGACAGCAATTCGAAATCAAAACAATTGTCACATCACCTCGTAAGAATGTTGAATGTATAAATATTATTCTGTTACTTATCAGAAGGCGTGTTACGCTATTGGAGCACTGGTTAATGTACGGTTCTATACATACACTTAAATTACTGTATTATTTTATATTAGATTAGATTGATTTGCCTTCAGTAGGTTCACTTGTAGCCAGAAAAGGCTGTGAACATTGAACATGTCCAGAGGTATAAAGTTTAATAGCATATATATGTACAAAAGTTAACATAAGACACATATTATAGTATACAGGCAATATGAACAACAATATGGAAAACAAAGCAAAATGAAATACTCTTTAAACCAGCTTTCACTTGGCTTATGCCAGTACGTCTCAACCTTTTTGCAATGGATACCATTCTTATTATTTATTAAATACATATACATTAAAAATAAACTTTCAACTTGCATCAAATATTTATTAGTAATGATTTGTCATTGGAATAGTTAGATACTACTTACAGAGCTACAGAAGCATTATCAGGATAATTTGTCATTCAGATAATCTTGTACAGAATAAAAATATTTTTAGCAAAGGTACTCTCTAACAGCTTTTTTAAAAGCACCGAAATTATCAACTTTTTCTTTAAGAACATTAGGAAGTGCGCCAAATATTTTGATAGTTTCATAATGCACACCTTTCTGAAAGCAAGAAAGTTTAGCACTGGGATAATGGATATTATACTTTTGTCTAGTGTTTATTTTGTGAATTACATTATTTGTTGCAAATAAGGCACGATCGTATACAAAGAATTTTAGGATCGAGAATATATACATGCAAGGAAGTGTTAATATCTTCAATCTTCTAAAAAGATCTTTACAGGAGCATCTGGTGTGGGTGTTAGTAATGATTCTTATAAATCCTCTTTTGCATAAGAAATATTTTTTTTTACTTTCTACCGAGTTGTCCCAAAATAATATTCCGTATTCCATAATAGAGTTAAAGTATGCATAATATACTAATTTAAGTGTGTCAATAGAACTCACATTAACCAGCTCTCGGATAGCATAACAGGCAGGGCTGAGTTTAGGTAAGATATAATTTATGTAACCTTTCCAATCTAAACATCTGTCCACTTGAAGGCCCAGAAATTTTATGCTGTCAATTTCTTCTAGTAACATATCATTAATCCCGATTTATATTTCAGTATGTGACGTACGACAGGTTATAAATTTGACCACTTTTGTTTTGTCTAGATTCACAGATAATTTGTTTGCTTTAAAACAGCATGACAGACAGTTCAAAACATAATTAATTTTAATTAATTTTAATTAATTTAATTTAATTAATTTTAATTCTATTAACCCTTCCTTGCATTTATATATTCTCTGACTTAAAATGTTTTATATGCAATCGGGCGTCATTTATAACAATGAAATAAATGCTAGACAAAAGTATAACATTCAACTTCCCAGCGCTAAACTTACTTGCTTTCCAGAAAGTTGTGTTTTATAAAACCATTAACATATTTAATGCTCTTCCTAATGATCTGAATGAAAAATAGGTTAATATCAGTGCTTTTAAAATTGCTGCTAGAGAAAACCTATGCTCAAAGTAATTTAATTCTGTACAAGATTATCTAAATAAAAAATGATTAAGAAGCTCTGTAACTAGAATCTAACTGTGCTAAAGACAAATCAATTTCAATTTGCCTTTGATGTCTGTTCAAAAGCTACTTAAATATATGTGTATTGAAGGACTAGCAATAAATGTTATCCATCGCAAATCCAATATAAAATGTTGAAATGTTCTCTCCTAAGCCAAGTGAACTATCAGATATTTGCTATGTAGGGGAGTGTTTGAATTTGTAACACACCGAGTAAATACTTACAGGATGTTAATGGACTACACCGAGATAATTTCAGCGATTGCAGATATGACTAATATAAGGAAGTTGAGATAGGCAATGAATGGTCACCCGCCTTGGTAGCGTGTCCGCCTCACGTTCAAGAGGTCTCGAGTTCGAATCTCGGTCAGGGTGAGTTACCTGGATAAGGCTTTTCTCGGGGTTTTCCCTTATCCTGAAAGACGAATGTCGGGTAACTCTAAGCTGTGTGGACCCTGGGCTCATTTGAGCATCATTTCACCCATTCAATTCATCGTCCGACATTACTTAACATTGGAGAAAGTAAAAAAGAAAGAAAACAGCAACAACAATGCATGGTCTGCCGCTAAATACAACGCGGTTAATTGTGTTAAACCTAATTGGCACCAGATGCTGATCAGTTGGTACTTAAACAAGGTGGATAAATTATTGGATTGGAATGTCTTTAAAACTGCTTCCCGAGTACAGAAATATCGATAATTAGTAACTCGTTATTGGCGTTCTGAAGATTTAATGCCTCAAAGATCTCTCAAATCTCGAAATAATCACCTGCCAGTGTGACTCTGAACGTTGATTAACTATCTTCTTGCATCATGTTTGCCTACTCTAGCGGTGTTTCTGTAACTGTTTTGGTGGACCAAAGGTCATTGGTTCGGGATTTGTCATTGTTAATTTTTTTCCTTGTCTTCTAATTCCTAAATTCTAATAAGAAGAAATGGCGTTATTCTTAACTAAAAATGTGAATCTGACTGGCCAAGGCAATAACAAACCTGAATGTTTTCTTTTTTAATTTGCATCCTTTAAGTCATAGGAAGGTGAAATGATGCTCAAATGAACCCAGGGTCCATGGAGCTGAGAGTTACCCGACATTCGTCAACCTGACGTAAGGAGTTGCATTTACCTTTTATTTTATGTAAGTTAGTTCACTCTTTAAGCCACCTCCCATTTAGACGTACAGCTCGTGAAAGTATTAAGCAGGATTCAACCTTTGTTAAAAAGAATTGTAATTAATTGCACTGACAAAGCTAAATTACTCCGTTAAATGCACATATTTATACAAGAATTAAAAACTTAGAGAAAATATTTAAAAAGGTCAAAAAAGTGAAGGAGACGAACTCGTCTACAGATGTATGTTTTTATCTTGAAAAGTGCAGAGCGATGCGCAGTGGTATCTGGACGAGTCCACCTCAGAACTGTTGCAACTGGAGGGGAGGGCAGGTCAGTTGCGTACCAGTTACGAGCAACTAAACACGTGCAGAGCTACTCGGTAACACTACAGCTTGTTTCAAAATGTGCTTGCCTCCTGGTTCCAAGAGGGCATTTATAAATGACGCCTCCTAGCAGCACATTAGGAAATAAAGTGCAACATTTAAAAACATGAGAAGTAATAACCAATATCCATAGATTTATAAAAAAGGAACAATGGTCTGGGTCAGCTATAAAAATCTGGGGAAGGGTATCTGAGGCAACAGTTGTGTCTGAAAGCAGTTTAGGACAGTTATTAAGGAAAGAATAGCCATTGGTGCTAGTGCAACAACGTCCTTCTCTATGCCCAGTAAACTAAGATTAAGAACATGCACAAAATCTAATTTGGATGTTTTAATTCAGAAGTAGTTAGGCGAAATATGAATAATTTTTAAATCACAGAGAAACAAAGACCAACTTTGAAGAAAGTGCTTATGAAGCCAAAAATTCTACTGACTTCCAAGGCAGTGTCTAAACATTAAGAAGAGTTCTTTTGAAGCTAGGATTATTTGAAAAAAAAAAAAAAAGACACTAAGCGTGACAGACAAATTTTAATCGAACATCGCACCATACGTGCAAAAAGGCCTAAGTATTTACGAAATATTCGGAGATATCGAAGTGAAGTTTATATAGTTTATATGGATGAAACTTATATAAATACAGCACATACTGGACCATATGCCTGGAGTGAAATACGTTACAGGGACTCTGCAGCGATATTGAAAGGCCGACAGTTGTTTATCATGCCTGCTGGAGGAGAACAGGGTTTTGTTCCAAATGCCTATGTACTATTTAAGATCCAACAAAAGCGTGGAGAGTACTACCATATTAAGAATTACAACTTAGTTTATAACAGCTGCAAAACTCGCTTCGAGAATGAAATTTGCTTTTAGACACCTTATGCACCGCTCTCCCCTCTCGTATCTTACGCGTGGGACGCATTGTGGCGATAGGTGCACTATCCCCACCACAGTTGCTACTCATCCCTACCACGCAGGATTCCTGTCAAGATAAAATAATACATCTATACTTTTCACTTGAAAGCTAATATCATAAGCATTGCGCCATCGGGAGTGCTTCGACAAGTCTCTTCATTTTCGTGAGTTGTGCACTCAAGTGGTATCGTCATTAGCAGTGTTGTACTGGTACTTCAGAAATTTATGGCCACGACTTTATAATTTTGAACCAACAGGCCATATGTCTATCTCAAATTACTTATTTAAAATAGTTCGACTTGTTCTGAAAATATTTCGGTGTACGTCGAAAACATCTGTATGCTATTAAACTGTACACTTCTTTGATATGTTCAATGTTTACATGCTCTTGTGGACTCACTGAAGGAAAATTACTGTAATCTAATGAGCTTGCCTTTCTCCTTCAATACAACAATGTTCATTTCAGAATTCCCAAATAACTCTGCCGTGATATTTGTCACTTGTTTCTTATTATATCAACCATCTTATATAAAAATGTGCATTTCTCTAGGCTTTCTATCGTATTTTTCCCTAAAGCTAACATTTCAAATTAAACAATCAATACTGCTACTGAACAATGGATCTTTTTACCTTCTCCAATATCTATGTACGTACTTTGTTAGAGAGGAGGTTATATCCCAGCCAAATATTAGATCTCCAAATTACACCAGAAATATATATCTTAAGTTCATCGCAAAAATCTAAAACCTTATACGGGCGTCGTCTTATTTTATGTGGCGATGTAAACAGAAGTACATGTACGTGTGTGGCATCATTGGCTGCTTAGCCCTGTAATTCTTTGCAAATGAAAAATATAGTTCGCATATAATTTTGAAGACTTTACATCTAATGCAAAATATATAAACATCACTTTATTAGAAATCCAACAAACAGGAATTAACTAGTATTTTATTTGGTAAATGTAAGCGTAATTTGCACGAGTTAACCAGAATGCAACTGCGCTTGTGCAGTTTAAAAGCAGAAGGAAGTGGGAGAATCCTTTGTACAACACGGCTGTAGAAATCAAATATTTGAGTTTTCCTGTAATTGTTGTAAGCATTTGCTCACTTTTTAACACACAAAAGGAGAAGTATAGTTTACCACAGGAGAAGGGGAGGGAATCCGTCCCCTTCAGCTGCCGTGGCGCGGGCGCTGCGGACCCTTAGCACTCGTTGTAAAGTCTGTTTAGTTAACGCGTGTGCACGGTGGACTCTGCCTTTGACGAACCCTTATAATCGTTTTAAAACCCCCGACCCTTCTTCTCCCAGATCTTTCTGCAAGGTTGCCACATTTCTCGATATGTCATGGGTGTAGTACGAGGTTTCGTCTAAATAAATTAACTTATGTCAATTACTGCGAAACTTCCTTAATTTTTACAAATATGGATCGCCAAGCTACAATTCTACTGGATTCCATAATGACCCTTATCTTATTCAAAGTGCGGTATTTTAAACCCAGCTCCTTCAGGAGGCCGCGCAAAGTGAAGCGCCCATAAGGAAAATCACAAATTTCTTGCAAATGTGCAACCAATTCGTCTAAGGTGGGCGCTCTCCCTTTTGCATAGAATCTATAAATTTCTCGACGAATTAAATCGCATGTGAAATTATCTACTTTAGAGAAACGTTTCCATTTGTTTCCACACTTGATCGGCGTCCTTGGTATTCCTTTCGTCACAATATTTCTTACTGTGTTTCTGTGAATACCCAGAATTTATCATCAGTTTCATTGCACGACCCCTTACCAAGATTATTTGTCAGCACATATTTATATGTGTTCAAAACAAGCGCTTGAATTTACTTAGAAACAGTTCCCGTTATAACTTTGTTTTTTGAGGCTTTTCCAGTAATATAACTCGGCCCAGTTATTCACACTGTCTTCACTTTGATTATTTTCACTTGACTGAAAGTTATCTACTACTTCATTTGCATTTACCACTGCATTTCCCTCCCACGGTCTCCACATCGTGACACACAACGAATTGCTGCACGTAATGAAACAGATCAACTGGAAGTTGGAACTTAAGCAACTGAGACTCCACGTGGAGTAGGCATGCGACTGTCACTTCGAGAAAATCAGGGTTGCTATTGGTCCCCAACAACAGTGTTCCATTTCTGGAGTGTGGAGATAGATTTATGACGGCCATTAGTGGGCGGGAGGCTCAGGTTCCTTTGATCCCGAACTGCACATGCGTTAACTAAACATACTTTACCTCTGACATTACCAGAGGAACCTCGGACCGAACATTTGAGCCCCTCCCGTAGGGGAGTTGTTCGGAGTGGGTTGGCCTCGAGGGGCAGTGGTTCCCGATACCCGTGGGAGATCGGGTACGTATCCAGACGGGGCTGAGAGAAGCCATATATTCCCGTGTACTAGCCTGCATAGCCAGTAGAAGGTGTGCTAGACTACCAGGCGCCCCAACCGAGGTTGATCGGTAGCCTTCCCCTTTGGGGTTGGCGCGCGTAAGTAACGTATCCACTTCCATCCCGTCTTGAGTCCATAGGACTAGATGGGGAGGGGGGCTTGTTAGTCTCTAGGTCTTGCCCTATGGAAAGCCCCAAGGAAGCGCCGGGCGCCCCTCGGGGACAGCTCGGTAACTCCCTGGTTTTGAGAGGGGGGTCGGTCGTCATCTTGTGAAGCCTGCCCACATAGATACCCTCGCCCCTCTATATATGTATGACGTGCTGCTGTTCTGCAAAGACAGACACATTCGCAGAGCCTTTAATCCAATTCAAAGACACCTCCGTCTCACACAAGAGTGATGCAGGCGTTGGCGGATGTCCGTTAATTCGGACAAAAGCCACACTATTCTATTCACCAAGCGCTACACCGCCGCAGACTGCCCAGATTTCCATTTCAGAGGTCGAAGGATAGAATGGGTACCCTCTATCAAATACCTGGGAGTTGAGTTAGACGAGGGTCTGACTTTCCGTCGACACATCAGGGAACTCTCGGCGAGGGTTCAGGGAGCTATTGCTTCCCTGTATCCTATGCTGGGTTCTCGATCGATGCCAGTGAGCGTAAAGCTATACCTCTATCGAGCTCTCTTAGTCCCGTTGATGCTATATGCCTGCGAGGTGTGGGGCAGATTCCTGGCTGGCATATCTTCAACGCGCTCAGATTAGAGGACTTAGGTCCATCTACTCAGTAGGCCGATTCTTTTCAGTAAGGTTCCTCCATGAAGCCTCGGGTCTTCCATACGTTGAGGATGAAATTAGAAGTGCCCTGGTTAGGTCCCTTGGTGATTATGATCCAACCAGACGTCGTCGCCGACTATTCCGGGTCCCCCGCATTCCTTGCGGGCATCCGAGGTAACCACGGAGCATTTCCAGCAGCAGCAAAAGCTGAGCTCCCATAATCTACCAAGAGTTGTTGGCCTCAAAATAAACAAAATTCAATTCTAAATCAAAATAAATCCTTCAACGCCAGGGTGCTAAAGGAAAGCATACTATCCTTCTCAGAGGAGTACTAAACTACCTCGAAATCAATCCACCATCCTCAAACAAAAACAGCCATCCTAAACCATCCCGAAAAGAAAATCATATCTGTGTTTAAACCCTATCCTAGGTGGGCACACAGCAACAATCTTCGGGCTAACACAGCCTGCCAGTACCTCCGATGCGATGCGATATATGTATTTATTTATACCACAGGGGAGAAACTCTCCGGGGCCTGCGACGCAGGGGGGTTTAGAGAAGATTCCCACACCCTCCCTGGACAGGTTTATGACACCCCATGTCAGTACACTTACAGACCATTCAAAAACATTCTGACGTCTTCTACTTTTGTAAATGAATCTTCTCGGTTTTAGTGTACAGAGTGAATAGGGCGTATGTTTTTTTAGCGGTTGTGCTTTTTGTGTAACACGGGTTCCCTATCACACACATTCGCTGTCCTTGTCCCACTGTGTAAGGGGGCACATTCCTTTCAGGGATCTTCTTTGCATTGCTTGGCAGTATATGATACAGTAGACACACCCTTGCATGTAATCTCAACGTAACAGTGCTACCACATAAGCTACTCAAACATCGAATACAGATCAGCAGAAGCTTTCATAAAAGTTCGTTGATAGCGTACATGTTCACCACGTAGTGGATAAAATAGCGCGTCTATTCCCTCCAATCACAGTCACCAGTGGAGTAATGCATTATGCCACTTTGTTTACGCAAGCATGGCGTCGCTTAGAAAAAGGTTCGTGTTTGAGAAACTCGAGGTGACTGCAAGTTAGCATAGGGCTAACGGTTTTGGTGACAAATGCATGAATTACTCTGAACTTCATGTTGTGTTGTTTTAATCACAATATTATATCCTGTATTAAGTACTTCTACAATCATAAAAATGTACCCTCTACTACACAAGAGTGCTATACGTCCTAAAATCTAATACGCTTCATGCAGTTGCCACACCGAGTTATAAAAGATAAATCTCAAAGTCTTCAAGATTCATAAGGAATTTGGGTTTCTTCTAAAACAAGAATGTCACTGCTGTTAATGAAGTACTAGTTCAGACTAGCAAGAGTAACTTGTGATTTGTAAGTTTTACCCACAAAAGAGAAGCCTGCCTGGTCACTGATTCCAAGATTATTTGAAAGATTGTCCTCATTCACTATGATCAATTGATTGTATTTACTTGGTCAAATGTATCATTAAAGGTCGGAAGTATGTGTGCTCGCTTGCGATATAGGTTAGCTGGCCCCAGAGTATGAATGACGTCACATGTACAGCACGGCCATCAAATGTGCAAACAACTGCCACTAGAATTTAACGTAAAAGACAACGCAACGTATTACTCTTAGATCTAGTGAAGTATTGCCTTACAACCATGAAAGCCCCTGTAAGACTCCCAATATTTCGTAATATGGCACCAGCGATTCCTCTGCCACCAAAGTCAATAATTACAAGATGAGGTACTTGGATAGAGGGCATCATGTGTCATGCGGTGTATTACAATGACATTTTAAACGTTATTACCGCTCTATGTGATGCAGATTAATATACTATTGTGACTGCAGAGGCTCTGATATCGCATAAACGATCTGTAAATCTTCAGTACATATCCAACAATGTTGCAGAGTTACCATAAGCTATTAAACAATTAGAGAAATCGGGTTTGGAAATTTTCAAGAGCATAAGCATAACAGAAGACTTAGCTAATTCAATTAATAGGATACCTCTTGTGCCAGGTATCGAGAAATTGAAAGCTAAAATAGTGGTTATCAAGCTATGTGTAAAAGTTTGAAAATTAAGAAGGAAAACGCACCAGACGACAGAGTGGAATTCTTTACATCATTTGACATCGAAAGAACTTTTTCACTGTTTAAAAACTGCTTCAGTGATAGGCGCCGAAATTTCACATTTAATAATTTACAAATATACATTATAACTCAGTGCAATGCACTCTGTGACGATGTCATAGATGGAATGCATAGTTTATGATGCTTTTAAGCTGTACTGTAGTGAGGCGGTTGTCATAGTCACGCTGTACCTACCTGTAGTTGTTTATATACGTGAGCAATAACAGTACATGCCATGCCATGCCATGCCATGTGGTGCTGGCTGGCTGTATAAAGCCAGAAGGTTTTTGCTGCGTGCCCCCCCGTTTTTAAGGGTTTTACCGCAGGTAAGGTAAATATCGGGATATTGTAGGGTGAAATGTTGATTTTTAGGATGATGAATTTTTATGAGGTTACTAGTATGTACCTGGGGGTTGAAGGACAGGATGCAACACCTCGCATCCTGGTGTTTTATTTATTTAAATTTTAGGTATATAATTTTGATGCCAAGCAGCTTGGAAGGATTATGTGGAGCTCAGCTTTAGCTGTTGTTCGGATTAGCTCCTAGGTTATCTCGGATGCCCACAAGCCATGCGGGGTAACCGGTGCTGACTAGAGCGACGTCTAGTGGGGTCATAATCTCCCAGGGATCTGACAAGGGCGCTTCTATGAGATGGTAAACTTGCGTACAACTTTGATGTCCGGCGCCTGATTTCATCCTCCACGTATGGGAGACTCGAGGCCTCGTGAAGCAACCTGGTAGGAAAATAACGTCCCACAGAATATATAGACCTGAGTCCTCTATTCTGTGCACGTTGGAGCCATGCTAGCACGCTGTCTGCGGCCATGCCCCAGATCTCGCAGGCATACAGCATAACCGGGATTACCAGCGCTCGGAAAAGGTATAACTTCATGCCAACTGGCATCGAGGTTGACCCCAGCATTGGATACAGTGAAGCAATTGCTCCCTGTACCTTAGCCGCTCGGTCCCTGATGTGTTGGCGAAAGGTTAGACCCTTGTCCAAGTTAACACCTAGGTACTGGACAGAGTTAGTCCACTCTATCCTTCGACCTCGGTAGCTGAAATTGGGGCAGTCTGCGGGGGTGTGGCGCTTTGTGAAAAGTATGGCGTGGCTTTTGTCCGGATTAACGGACATCCGCCAACGCCTACACCACTGCTGTGTGAGACGGAGATGTCTTTGTAAGGGGTTGAAGGCTCTAAGGATGTGTTTGTCTTTGCAGAAGAGAAGCACGTCGTCAGCGTATTGTGCCATTTCGACTCGTGGCTCTGTTGGGAAATCTGCCATAAAGACGTTGAATAGGGTGGGGGATAGTACAGAGCTTTCGGGGACTCCGCCTCTCACTGGTCTGAGAGTAGATGTTTTCCCCGCGACTGTGACTTTGAATGTGCGGTGTCGCAAGAAGCTGTGCATTATGTTGAATAATTGTGTTGGTAGCCCCAGGTGGATCAATTTGTAGAGGAGCCCGGCGTGCCATGTCGTGGAGAAGGCCTTCTCGACATCCAAAGAAACTGCAGCAGTGAAGGCGCCTTCCTGGAACCCCAGGGCAGCAGTCTCCACCACCCGCAGCAACTGTTGGATTGTCGAGTGTCCAGGACGAAAACCAAACTGATGTGCGGGAATGGCTTGAAGGTCTCCCAATATTGGGGACAAGCGGATGAGAATCAACCTCTCGAGAACTTTCGAGAGGGTGGAAAGGAGGCTGATGGATCGGTAGCTGGAGGGGTGAACCGGATCTTTCCCAGGTTTCAATATGTAAATCACCCGGGCCTCTCTCCACTCTCGTGGAAAGTACCCAAGGGTGAGGCACATGTTGAAAATCCTAGTGAGGAATAGAACCGCGTTGAAGGGGAGATGGCGGAGCATTAGGGGGGTCAGCCCATCCGGCCCCGCCGCCTTTTTTGCTTTGAGACGCTGAAGTGCGCCCTGGACTTCGCTGGGATAACAGTACACTCAGTATGCTTCTGTTTATATAGTGTCATGCGATCGTCGGAGTGGCGACAAGCCAGCGGGGAAAGAAAGAGGCAGATAGTGTCCAAGCCACGTCCACACGTTGGTGAATGGTTGGCGCTTGCCGGGGGGGGACGAGGGCTCGTAAATTCGGTTCGTAAAATTAAAAGTGTAGTTTGCAGCAATTCAAAATTCTCTTTATTTGCGTAGAAAGACTGGTTGTACAGCCCTTTGCAGCAGAATGAAGTAACCTACATCAACACAGTCTCTCGTGGCTTCACCACAAGCAAACAAACAAAAGAATTCACGTTCAAATCACTACACGATTATGAGTTCTCAACTTGCAACTCGGTACAGTTCAAATGCCGCACAACTCACTCACACTGTGCACGAAAACTCACAAGTCCAATTACAACTCACTACCAGCTTCGCTGCACGACTGACTGGTGGTCCGCTGCCTCTCGTCTTTTATAGCCCAACTATCGTTTATCAAAAGTTACCGAACTAGTCCGATCTTTCGTGGCCGCAGGCGAAGGAGAGGGAACTATCCAGACATCTCTCTGGCTCTTTCCTCCCCCCGCTCCCGTTTCTCCCTCGGCAAGTACCAACCATTCGCCCATGTGTGCACTTAGCTTGAATGCTATCTGTCTCTTTCTTTCCCCGCTGTCTGACGATTGGGTGACACTATATGTCACATATGTACTTGTAATGATTACCCAGAAGTTTGTATTCCTGTTACCTGGAGACAATAACCTCAGCTTGTTACGTGTAAAGTGCTTATTAGCCTGATTTGTCACTTGTTTAACATTTGTAATATTTACAGGTGCAGACGTGGAGTGGGTAGTGTCAGGGTCAGGTTCTTTATCGTCAGGCTCTGCCAAATCCAGAGCTCAGCTGATAGCAGCACAACGTTTGGACCCACAGCCAGGTGCCGTGTCTTCCCCACTTACCTCCACTGCTGCAGTAGTTATACCACAAGTGGACGGAACGACCAAGTCTGCCAACCTGAAGGGCAATCCCTGGACAGTCCGTCGAGCGGTGGTAGCTGTGGACACCAAAGTGATTCCGCCCTACAACAGGTCGCATTCTGCTGGACAGAAGGGCTCCTGGTCACTCTACCCCATCGTCGGTGGGAAGTTGCCTCCTGTAAGTTATATTAAATATTTATTACTCTTCCTCTTTTGTATTGAGTAGACTGTTTCAGCCAATATCTTTGCCTTTCTCGGTAGTATGAGCTTAGGATCTGTGATCAGGAAAGACGAGGTTAACGTAGGTCGTACAGGAGGAAATATGGTTAATAAACATTTGTGGAGTATTTACATCGCCGGTACAAGATCATGCACAACAATCAGGGGCTGTTCGTCCTTATGTGCTGCAGTGCTGCAGCACGCTCTTTTCTGTTTTTAAGTCACATTGTATAAATGTTAAAAGACCATGTAAGTAACAATGCATTATTATAAGTATAATAACTCGAGTACGACCAATAATGAACTCTTGATGCATGGGAAACATCTGCGTAACTAATGGAACGCATCAGTGACGTCAACGTGCTGAGAGCTAGCAAGCTCGGTAATCAGTTATTGCGCATGCGTAAAACCTTCCCCTCTTGCCTCCCAAATGTCCTGAGTTCCTTAGATTTTCACACAAATGCGTGCTGCATCTTGGTGTTGGGCGGTGATCATTCGCTGTACGGTGAAGCAGGGCCAGCAACACTCCTAGTTACAGCTGTAGAACTTGAATATTGTGACTTTTTGGGTTCGTGAAATGAAAAGTCCGATTACACCACTGAAAAATGTTCTTTATTTCCACCGACTTACAGTTGAACACTTGCCAATTACACAGAATTACGTAATACACACAATTACGATTCACCAGTTCGTCCGTTACAGTTCCCTTTTTGCTCTCGCAATTACGTACACTCCTCCGATACACGTACACAGTCTTCTCGTCCGTTCACTAACACGGCGCTCCTTCGCTGCTTGCCAAGCACTGACTCAACTCACTCATTGCAGCCCTTTTTATAGGAATATCACTGTTTTCTAGACGTCTCTCGTTTTCAGTGAATTACCGCGAAGGTGCCAGGCGGCAGAGGAAGGGGGAAGAGGCGGCCAGCGACAAGTGTAACTTCCCTAATCAACCCCTCAGTTAGTGACTGAGATTAATGGGTAGGTGTGGCGCGGCCTCTGGTCCCTTCTCAGCTGTCGTTGGTTGTGCTTTCCGTTAATTGGGTGACACTATGCATTGAAAATCATTAAGAAATCTATATATTTTAGTTCTACAAATTAATTTCATCCTGGAAAGATTTGGAAAGACAGAGTCAGTCTGAAAAATTCTACCTTTCCATACTTTAGCCAACACACGGCCAGTGTGAAAGAACAATTAATTTCCATTAATTGACCTAATAGTGGTTAACTATAAAGCCCAGGCCTTAAAGTACTTACACCTTGTAAGTCGCTATTAAGGTAGTTGTCTCACGTGTTTATGAGAACTCCTAAGTGGTTTTCCGGGAAAAACCACGAGTCAGTTGGAGAATTTAATGTCACATCGGCACGTTGGCCATAGTAGCTCAAGAGTTAGAGCGGCTGGACGGCAACCAGGAGATCCGTGGTTTACATCACGGCTATGGCATTAAATTTTTGAGTCTGACTCTATCTTTCCATATTTTAGCCTACACATGGCCAGTGTAAAAGAACAATTAATTTCCATTAATTTCATCCTACTTACGTAAACGGATCCAATACCTAATGGTTATTAAATTGCAGTACAGATTGTGATGCATCACTTCCAAACCACACTGCCAAACTTCAACTATGCTTTCAGTTTTTGACCTTTCTTTCTTGTAAGCTATGAGCGTGTTACGATTCACGTAGCCATTCCCAGCGTTCTCTTGAAGGTCCTCTCTTATCGTCGGTCGTTTTAAGTGCGGATCTGTTGTCCGTACTCGTCTATGTTGTGACTGAGGCGGCATAATCACCTCAGGGTCCGCCTCGAAAAGTTGTTATGGATCATCTGCTAATGTTCATGGAGTTGGGGCTGTGGAAGGAGAAGGAAATTGTTTTTTCTCCGGGTTCTTCTTGAATTAAATTTGTAAAACCCTTTTGGTGTTGGCGTTCCTAGCTATTTGGATGTCCGCAAGTTATCACGAATTTAAGCAGCACTCACGGTACGCAAATGCACTTTCTAAAAGCTTTGAAGTAATTTATAGTTAATAGGTGGACGGGATAAATTTTTACAGAAGGAATTCGGCACTGCGACCAGTCTTGATATATTATGACTAGGCCTCAAGTGGGGCATCCCCGGGAGAAAGGATGAGGTGAAAGGAGACGGAGGGCAACCAACCCAAGGAGTCACGATACTGCAGAGGGCAGTGCTCCTACACTTGACCAGTTCGAAACTCCCCGACAGGTCAGTACGACCGGCATCCCACCCACCGTGGTCATGAAATGGCCCAACAGGCCGGGTTGGTGACCGTCTTATCGGAGGAGGTGTTTACCAAGAACATGTCCTGTCTTGTAGCGTCGAGACACCCGCCAAGACTTCTATCCTGAAAGAGACCAGATGTGAGATGTAAAATGACAATTGAGATGAAATGGATGAACTGGAAATTAAATTCAGGGGATGTAATTAACCTACTTAACATTCGCCTGGTAACTTGGGGAAACCTCGAAAAATCCATGGGTCAGGTAGGTTGGCCACAGGAATCGAACCCGGACCTTCCGAATGCAGGCCACAGACGAAACCGCTTGAGCCATCCCGCTCGGTAGGAGCGCCGTTCTGTCTGAAGCTTCTGCTAAGACTATGTACATACAAAAAAATCAATAGTACCATCTTGCGTGTTAACCTCTGCTCACGTGATATTTAACAGGTTGTTCACACAAACTCGATGCCATTGCACAGAACAGGGCTCAGATATATAATATTCCTATTATATGATTATTAATTTATGCACCACCATATCCGGCTATGTAGCGTAGGTGACAGCGTCTGCCTCACGTTGTGAAGGTTCCGAGTTCGTATCTCGATAAGGGTGAGAAATCTAGTTCATATTTCTTCTAGGTTTTCCTTTATTCTGAAAGATGGATGTCTGGTAATTCTATGTTCTATCTATTCTGGGTTCATTTGAGCATTATTTCATTCACTGTCCGATATGGCAACGTTGGAGGATGTAAATTTAATTGGGATTTTCTCGAAGACCTTCGGGTGCATTCTTGGAAAATGCTGAATTCAAATACAAAGTTCGTACTTATTTTTCAGACACACAGACATGTAGAACGTTTTGTAAATATTTTGTGTGAACTTTGATAAACAAATGCATGTCCCTTTAAACGACTCTCCAATATCTAAGTGTTTGATAAATCTAATGTCAACTGTTAGTGGTGTACTGTGGCATCAGATAATGGAATTACATTAATTAACCTAATAGTATCAACTATGAAGCCTGGGATTTAAAGTACTTCCAACATAGTACGTCACCACAAAAGGCACACGTATGTCATTGTATATGAGAGCCCCTAGTGGTTTACTGGGAAAATACTTGTTAGTTGGAGAATTAAATTTCATGCTGGCATGCTGCCATGGTAGCTCAGTGGTTACAGCAACCGGACGGAGACCGAGAAATCCGCAGTTCAAACCCCGGCTATGACATTCAATTTTTTCAGTCTGACTTTACCTTTCCACACCTTTATACTTCCTTTGTTTATTTTATTTTTAATTTAAGAGGGGAAATTCTTTCCACCATAGATCCAAATTTCTGTTATTAGGTTCCAAATGAACCTTGATTAAAGAAGTGTGTACTCTCAGAGAACCTCAAAATACGTATTTCCTGTGAGTTCTCTGTGTCAATTTTCAGAGATATAAGACAGTTCGTTTGGTTTATTTTGAAGTATGGGAACTAGAGAGAGAGCGCACTATTTTTTCATTTAATTTATTATTGTGACTTTAACATTTAATTTGAAGCTGATTTTATATTTTGGCAAGGGTTCCACGTTGGGACGCCAATTTGTAGCTAATTTATTTTATTGGCAGGCAAATGAGTTCTACGTTAGTGTTGCAATTTGAAGCAACTATGTGGCGAGCAGTGAGGTTTCTCTCAGGGTATGCGTGGATATGTGTGAGAAGGGTGGTTTTATTGACACTGGAATGCCCGTTTCAAACTTATTTATTTACTGCTTCTTTTTTTAGAACATCGAAATTGAAGTTGCCGACCAAGGGTTACCCATATCCCTGTTTAGGGTTACTGACGGCAGAATGTTTATTACTCGATAAACTTTATTCGTTCCTCACGTATATATGAACCGACCAATATATTCTCTCATTTCTGGTATGCCTGGCCCACGACAGAACAAGAGGACTGCCCTAATCGCCCTCACGCCTCAGACTGTTTCATTGGCTTGTCAGCCACGAAGTGGCTGTTCTCCACAGCTGCGCGTGTGGGAGTATATGTAACTTTCACTTTTTGGAAACCCTCTTTTCACACAAAGATTCTCTTTGTGGCTATTTTGTCGCCATTATGAATGGTTCAAAGAATACCCTATTCAACAAGTCATGGGCTATCCTTTAGAAATCTGCTAAGGGCACTGTTTCTTACGTTTCGTTTGTTAAAACTACTTATTCACTCACAACTGCTATTCTACTCAACTGCCCTTGCACGTGTTGTAGTAAAGAACCAACATTCCTTTGAAATCCATCATGATTCTTTATGCATTGCAATTCTTAATTTCGGTATCAAAGTGCAAAGGGTTCCGACTTCGATTCCGGGCTCTGGGGTTGGCGATTTTAAGTCGGCCCTATCCAGGCCTTCACCTCTGTCTAGTACATGTGAAGTGTCCCCTGTGCCCAACGTGGTTCGGAGTGCACGGTATAAGCTGCAGGTTCTCTCGCCTCATCGTCATCTTCACTATCACCCTACCATTGGAGGTAATGGACACCGCCCTCTGGGTGCCTCCACCTGAGTAATGGGTGGGGCCAGGTTACCCCGAAGGCCAAGGCTGCCATGTGAGGCGTGTTCGTAACCAACCAACATTTAAGTCAATCGCCACTACAATAAATTTTAAATTACAGTTATTTGGAATAATTATAAGATTGATTATATAAAACTATACAAATTAATCACTTTTTTAAACTCTATATATTCTGGCAGACATATCACTCAAAGCCACCGAGAGATTAGCAGGAACACCACACTGGAGTCGATGCACATCGAAGACAGAGCACTCTGTAACTATTTCATGAACCATTAACATGGAATGGCAGTGCTTACATCTAAGCTGTGAGTCCTTTGCAAGGAGGTATGAATGGATAACTACAGTATGTCCAATACGTGGTGTGGTGAGAAGTAGCTCGTCTTGACGACTTAGCTGTTTATAGAGTAATAAAAACCATATTTGGATATTACGGCATTTAATTTACTTTTGGATGTGCAATTCCACTTTAACTTCCACTGCTTAGATATTTCATACTTTGAGGAAACCTGGAAGTCATGATGAGGAACCTTTAGTTGAGCCATACTTGGAGAGCTGAATGCAGCTTCTTTAGCTGCTTCATCAACTTTCTCATTTCCGGATATACATATATAGGTATAATATGCGCGATCGGGTTCCAAGTGCACATTCGGTAAGTTTCGTTTAACTCCGTAAACATAGATGAAAACTTTGAAACTTGAAATGCGCTATACACTGACATCTAGTGGCTAATACGCTAAGCTTTATCATGTCCGCCATTTTTCGTTTTGATCAATTTCGAGGTTAATTAGCTAACCAGTTTACAACAATCGTATGTTAAATTTCGAATTTTAGTTCGTTTTTGCAACATATACATAATATGAGACACGTCAAAATGTATAAATGAAGTATATACATAAAGTCAAATTGATTACATATAATATACACAGTAAACAGATTTTCTATGGTTTGATGTGGTATTTGCATAGACTAATTTACTACAAGAAATGTCATAATATGAATATTACAGATTTGTGAATGTACTATGCTCCCAGTGCTCATTTACATGGTTATAGTTCTAAAAATTCATTAATCGTATAAAAACAGTGTGCATGTAAAAATTTCTTAACCTTACTCTTAAAGTGCTTTAATAATGCAGCTTGGAATTTGGAAGTTTATTGTATAACATTATCGCTTTGTAGTTAAAGCTTCCTTCATAAAGGCTCGCTTGTTGCGTTCGAATTGCCAGTTTATCCTTGTTACGAGTGTGGTGGTAATGTACATCAGCATTCACTTGAAAATGATTTAAATTTGTATGAACATTTGTGGATGTTATGGCTCTCGAAAGGGGACACATTATTGTTTGTCTACCTCTGTATAACTATGATCTGAATGCAATTGAGCTGGCGTGGACAAAACTAAGAAATGTTTTCAGAGGAAGCAACGTTACTTGTGATATCTTGGCTTATCTTACACGCTATTTTGCTGAACTTTTTTTTTCAATGTTGACTATACTGCAAAAACAAAAGAGCGTTAGCTCTCGCTTCTTCCCCTCTGCCTGCACTACACCGTGAATCCAGCGCTCAACATAACTTGAGCGTACTGTATGTTAGATGTTCATGCCAGTACCACACGTTATTTAATGCTTTTATCTCATTATAAAACAATTAAATTTTCTGCACAGAAGAATTTCTGGATGACATTTGCTGAAGAGCAAGGATTGCACTATTAGAATTAGCGAAGATAAAGTAACCAATGGTGTTCAGTTTTCATTAGGTGTTTCTGGACAAATCTTATGGCAAAAAGCTCGCAGGAGAAAATAGTGAGGTAATTCGGAAGACTATGAAATTATACGTTCAGGATATACGACTACGTCACAACCATTACTTTATATATGAAATTTTTAGGCATGCCACAGATTTCATGAAACATTCGCTGATAAAGGGAAGTATCTATATCCTGTTTGTTGTATTAGGCCAGCGGGCTGATGATAGTAGGGATTTCAAGTTTCCAAGAAGTACCGCTGAAAGCCTAAACTGATCTCAGGAATAAACCAGGGCTCTTAAATAAAGAATGATCACATTTTTTTGACAATGTACGTTTACTCATCCTCATAATTTTGATGGTCCTTCTCAAAATGGTCTCCCCCGAATGCGATGCACTTGTCCCAGCGTTTCTGCCAGTTTTCAAAGACATGCTGGAACCATTTTTTGAGAGATCCTTCAAAATCACCTCTGCAGTGTTCACCACTGCTTCTGATGATGGATAATGCCTCCCACGAAGGCGTTTCTTCAAGTTAGGGAATAGAAAAGGTCACATGGGGATAAATCCGGACTATAGGGGGTGAGGGATGCACTTCACGCTGATTTTTGCAAGATATTCAGCAACAACTTTGGCAATATGCAGCCGCACATTATCGTGGTGCAGCATGCAGCCTGCTACATGGAAATGTGGTCTTTTGCGCGTGATATAGACTTGAAATGTTTTCAGGACATCTAGTATAATTGTCCAGTTACTGATGAGTGAGCAGGTACAATATTCTGATAAACTATTCTATGAATATCAAACAATTAGATAGCCATAACTTTCCCAGAGTAGCAACCACTTTTCCTCTTTTGGGGGTTGGTGATGAAGGAGATTTCTACACTGAGCTTTGCTGCTTGCTCTCAGGATCAAAATGATGTAGCCAAGTTTCACCAGCAATGATTACGTTTAAAAGAAACTCCAGATCTTTCTCTAACATCAACTTTAACTGTATGCACACCTGCATGCGAATGTCCTTTTGTTCGGGAATCAACCGTCTTGGAACCCATCGCGCACAACCATATCTCATGTGTAATATTTCTGTCACCAACGTGTGGGTGGCACCCAATGAAATGTTCAGTATTTCAGAAAGTGATCTTAAGGTAATTCGTCGACCCTTTCTCACAATGGCAGCAGCAGTGTTGATGTTTTCTTCCGTAAGAGCAGTAACTGGAGCACCGGGTGCACCTTCCTTTGACATTGATTGTCACCCCTCTTTAAACATTTTAAACCACCTTCGAGCTGTGCTGTAGGGAAGAACAGACTCTCCATAGGCCTCTTGTAGCATTGTTTAGACCTCAACTGAAGATTTGTTGAGACGAAAGCAGAATTTTAAAGCCGCATATTGTTCCTCGCGTGTTACCTCCATTGCAGCGGTAGGTGATACTGAACATGTCTGAACTTGCCTGGTTCTCAAAGGCGGGAACCAGGAGTACCAACAATAAAACTACTAAGGCGTGTTTGTTTCTCATTAAGCTAACAGAATGTAATAAGACTGAATTTTAGTGCGAAAAATTATAACCGTAAAAAATTATGATCATTCTTTATTGAACAGCCCTCGTATTTTGAAAGTTGAGTGTTAAGCAAACACTTGTTGGTGAAATGCAATTTTCGTTATAACTATTGCTACACAGACTAACAGCCGTGTGAAGTCTTAGCATCTGTTGGTGAAATCGGGCATTGGAGCTGCGAGGCTGATATCACTACTATTTAGTGAATATACAATACATGAACAAAGACGTATGCCTAGTGTAACAGATACTGCAACTGCCTCATACCCGGTATTCAGTGCGACGTTGTGTTGTGGATCTTTGCGGTTAGTGTAGTAGGATACTTGGATAACTGGATTAGTTCAGAGAGGACTCGCCACGGAAAACACAATTGGTTTATAGTACCTATGCTCCCAAGTGGGGCATTCCCGGGGAGGAAGGATGAGATGAGAGGAGTAAGGATGGCAGTCCCAAGGAGTCACGACAGTATAGAGGGTTGGATCCCTACATCTTAATAGATGGAAGCTTACCCCTAGGCCAGGACAAAGGACATCCCACCCTATT
The DNA here is from genome assembly GCA_030765055.1 of Mantis religiosa. Classification (NCBI taxonomy): domain Eukaryota; kingdom Metazoa; phylum Arthropoda; class Insecta; order Mantodea; family Mantidae; genus Mantis; species Mantis religiosa. Next base: position 26,925,131 of record CM060951.1, on the reverse strand, counting down.
GTGGTTCGGAAACTGTTCAACCACGAGATCTGGTTTCAGAGACTGTCAACCATCGTACCGGAGGAGGAAATGGTTCACTCAGAGCATATCTTCCTGCCAAGCACCGCCGAAACACCTGCCGACACTTCGAGCCTGAAAAAGACCAACAGATGCAAGAGGATATTAAATGATAATGGAGACGAAATGGAGGGACGGAAAATTTGGGGGATGTAATTAACCTATCCAGCATTAGCCTGGCGATCCGGTAAACCCCTCAAAAACCCATGAATCAGGTAGGTGTCCGAATGATGGCCACAGACGAAACCGCCTGAGCCATCCCGCTGGGATAGTATAGTAGGAATTATATCCATTTAATTTAACCACATAGTTATTTTTGAAATTTGTTTCCTGCAAGGAAAACGTTAAGGGGTTATGTTTTTTAAGCAATAATTCTAGGTATTCATATCTAGGCCAAAATCCAATGAGGTTTTATTAAGACACAGTGCTTATTTCTTAACATCACACATTTCTGTAGATCCCCCGTGACATACCTGGAGTTGAAAGGTGAAGCTGTAATTAAAGCTGAAAAATTCAATGCCATGGCTGGAATTTGAACCACGGATATCCTGGTTTCCATCCAGTCACTCTTACCAATTGAGCTACCATGGCCAACGTGCCGTCATTACATTAAATTCTCCAATTGACTCATACATTTTTCCGGTAAACCACTAGTGGCTCTCGTATTTCCATCAATTAACTAAAATAAGAGTTTAATGATGAAGCCTGGGACTCAAGTAAAACGGTTTATTTCAGATACGAGAGTCCCTAGTGGTTCACCGGAAAAATATGCAAGTCAATTGGAGAATTTAATGTCATGACGGCACGTTGGCCATGGTAGCTCAACGGGTAATAGCGACTGGATGGAAACCAGGAGACCCGTGGTTCAAATCCCGGCCATAGCATTCAATTTTTCAATTTGACTCTATCCAAAATCTTAGCCTCTACACGGCTTGTGTGAAGGAATGATTAATTTCCATCAATTAAGTTTAATTACGTTCTCTTTGTATGACCAAGAAATAAAATTAGTAACGATTTCCTATTTGAAAAAATACTTATAGGTAGTCAGAGAAATAAGGTCTGAAATATTTGGTGTGATGCTATGCCTATCTCTTAAAATGTATAATTAAAAATGAAGTGGATTTCTGAGGACATTCACAGAAAATTTAAGATATACATTTAATTTGTTATAAATATACCTTTAATGAAAATCTCTAACGCTAGTTTTCAGAAAGTCTAAATTTATTTAAAAGTTATTCAAGTAAATAATTTTTGGGAGGAGTTTCTTTAAATTCTTCATGTTACATACTGAAAGACAGTGCCCAATTATTTTTAAATTAACCATTCCTATAGACAGTTTCCTCTTTTTTATAATTTTTTATTTTGATTCAGGAGACCTCAAAATTGTATTTTCCCCATCGATCTTTGAGCAGAATACAATACCTTCTCCATGTGCTATGTACGTACCTAGCAAGAAATACAATGCCAGTCGTAATATATTCCAAACCTTGGTGTTGTTGCTCCCAGCTCCACTGCAGATGTGTTAAAAAAGGTTTATGATAATAAGCACCTCATTTTGCATACGGCGCCCTTCCTGTTGTTGACCTTAGGTCGCGAAGGTCACACTCTAGTGGTGATTGGTACTGGCCAGGACGGGGTATCGATCTCAAGACAACGAATGTTGCGCAGAGCGAGACGTCGGTATTGCCGCGTCCAACTCAGTTCATCTGTTTGCATTGTTAAGCATACCTTCAAAACAACATGAGCGCAGGCGTGGTGGTGGTGGAGTTGTTCAACAATAATGCATGTGTTTATTACAAATGATGGAGTCGAGTGAGTGAAACATGCTTCTGTGTCGCATCGTTGGATATCGTCCCTTCCTCTACGCCACGTTTAGGGTGAGTGTTGTTCCATGTCTGACATAACACCTACTCATGAGTTGATGCTTGGGTTATAGTGATGATCTGTAGATTCTATATCGAGATTAAACCGAAGTAGCCTAACTCAAGGATATAGATCATGTCAAAGTTACATTATTGATACACTATTTACAAAATGATGGACTCCAATATAATTTCAACTATGTCAAAGTAACAATATACCATGATGTATTTATTACACAGTATTTGTGTTTGTCATATTTACAACAGTACCTTAGCTATTACATGTATTCTTTGCCTGAATGAAATCCCCTTCTGTATAGAGGGTGTGAGTTTAGAGCTAAACTGACTAACTACTAGTATACAGATCCTTTATTCAAGCTGGAAGTGAAGTAAATACTGTATCATTGTGGTACACCCCATTTTGGAATGAATGTGAATTACTAGTTGGTCGGTGTAAATCTTTTTTGCATCTAGCCCTTTACTGTGAATATAGCATTTTTAGTGAATTTTTCTAGGTTATTAGAAACAACAATACAGTCCGAGTATATATGAAACCTAATGGTAAGGTGCCAAACATTTACAAAAACGGTTTGCAGTGAGACTGTATTCTTGCCCCTGACATTATACCTACTAGGCTATTACTATTTTCGTATAATGAATGGTTTTTAGGCATCTACAGAGTTACTCCATTATTCCATAAATCATTGGTGAATTAAAGTAAGCATAATAAACAGATTTTAGAATACTCCTATCAACGACCTGATTTAAGGATCTAATTGCAAAACATGCTGAGCTCAGTTTTCGTCAGTTTATATCCAATGTGTTATTTCCATTTCATGTTGCAGCTAATAACAAGACCTAGGACAGATAGAGTGAACATGAAAAATTCAATGCCATGGCCAGGATTTGAACCACGGATCTACTGTCGAAATTAATATGAAAGAAAATTGTTTAATTTCGACACTACCTTTGAAGAAAACCCAAACCCCAAGCCCACCAAGACACCGACAGAGACGCACTCACCGCTCCCAACGAGCTCACAAAACCAACGTCCACCAGTCGACAACAGCCGATGCCAGGAAGATCCCAACGAAACGCGCTCCAGGCAAATAATAGCAATAAGTGGAGCACTGAGTACTAGTCCGACTCAAAACTATATTAATAAATTATTTACTCATATTTTGTTCTTAATTTTGACTAAGATGCTACTCCAAGCAGATTCAGTAAAATTGTACTCAATTGTACAAGACAAGGATAAACAGCGAGATGACTCAGATGGTTTCGTCAATGGCCCGCATTTGGGAGGCCCGCGTTCGATTCCCGTGACCGACTTACCTGACCCATGCTTTTTCGGTGGGTTTCACGGATCGCCAGGTGAATGCTGGGTAGGTTAATTACATTCCCCGAATTTCCTGTTCCTTCATTTTATCTCCATTATCATTTCACATCATTTCTAATCTGGTCGTCTCTTTCAGGGTAGAAGTGCCGGTGGGTTAGATTAGATTAGATTGATTTGCGTTCAGCAGGTTCACTTGTAGTCAGAAAAGGCCTATGAACATTGAACATGTCCAGATGTGTCTCAGTGTTGCATAGCACGATGATATGCTCCTGGTAAACACACCCTCCTCAGGTAGGATGGTCTCCGGTCTCCGAACCTGATCTGGTGCAGCCGTTTCCGAACATGGTGTGATGTGTGAACATGACCCTCACAGAGTGAAGACTGACCCCCCCCCCCTAATGACCAGAGAGTTACCAAGCTGTCCCGAAAGGGCGCCCGGCGCGTCCGTGGGGCTTTCCATAGGGAAAGACCTAGACACTAACAAGCTTCCCCATCTGATCCTGTGGACTAAAGACGGGATGGAAGTGGATACGCCACTTACGCACGCCAACTCCAAAATGGGAAGGCTACCGATATAACCTCGGTGTGGCCGCCTGGTGATCTGCCTCTCGAAACCAACCCAATCCGACACTCCCCTACGGGAGGCGCTCGAATGTTTGGCCCGAGGTTCCTCTAGTAACGTCAGAGGTACCACGAGTGCTAGGGGTCCGCAGCTCCCGCACCACGGCAGCTGAAGGGGAGGTGTGTGGAATTCAATTCATGGTAGAGGATCTATTCCCATTAGTCCTGGACCTGTAGGACCAAGGACCCGGACCTCCTTCTACCAGGGAGTTACCGAGCTGTCCCAAAAGGGCACCAGGCGCCTCCGAGGCTCTTTCCTGGGGCAAGACCTAGAGACTAACAAGCCCCCATCAGGTCCTGTGGACTCAAAACGGGATGGAAGTGGATACGCTACTTACGCGCGCCAACACCATCGGTTGTACAGGCCTGCCGGGGAGTTTACAACTGCTAAAGTGTAGGGAGCCTGCCCTCTGCACTGCCACGGCTCTTTGGGACGGCCGCCCTTTGTCTTCTCTCAGGTTGTACTTTCTCCCTAGAAGACCCACTTGCGGTATAGCTACAAAAGCCAAGTCTGGTTCCGTGCCGAATCCCCAATTCAAGACTTTATATACTGCGCAGGAATTGCAAATATTTTTAAAACACAATTCATTTTAAATAATGTTATTATGGCAAGTACCACTTCCAAGTTTTATATTATTGTATTTTGAATTTGTTAAGAGGCTGTTGTTATCTGTTTGTTACGAAAGAGTGCGTAACTTCTAGACTATAGCGAGCTGGTTTACAAACATGTGACTATCGGTTCGACCGTGTCATAGAAATATTTCTGCCAAGGTTTATGTCGGTTAATGTGAAGTAGATAGAAAAATATGTTTACGTGCGAATAATTTGTAAACATCTTGCACACTGTAGGTGTCATCCACGGAGAGACCATCTGCACACTTTGCAAACAACAAGAGGAAACTGCCAGTCATTTGCTATTGAACTGCGAAGCCTTTGGGAGGAACAGATATCAGCTCTTTGGGACCTTAACATTGCATATGTTTAAGGATCCCAGCTCAGGGAAGAGAGTTCTGAAGTTTACTAAATCCAAAGAACTCAATTTTCTGTGATGAGAAAGAGGGATTGCACGAAAGACCTACAGGTCGAGGTGGGAGGACGTTTTTGAGCACTCAAATACAATCCCCAATACTACTACTATTACTACATGGTTTGTAAACACACTGTTACGTATGAGTAGAGCGTAGCCTAGGGATCCACTCTACTCAGTAACTAGGAATGTAGCTAAAGGATAAGGGAATCAGAGCGAAGTGGTAGGGCGACTGTAGAGACAACACCGAGTTCTATAATATGCCTATTTACTATATTCTAATTCTTAAGTACAGGGCACTCCCGAACTCTTGGACAGACTTTAGGGGGAAATGATGACAACAGTTACATTATTATACAAGTACCCATGCGGACTTACCTTGGAGATGCGTATCGTGTACGTTAGAGTATGCGTGTGGAGTAACCACCACTAGTGGGCGGCATGACGATCCTGGTATCTAACATAAGCGTGACCACCTAGAACCCACACTAGAATGACCCACAATTGCCGAAAGAAGCAGTCGAAATAAGCCTGTTACTTCAACATGGCGTCCTAATGCCAAATCGGCAGTCTTACGCCAAAAAGGTACGTGAACATTTCCCAAACAAACGTCAGCATTCCCATGAGTCTTACGACATTTTGGTTGACACAGAATGGTGTTTCAGTATCTGATTCAGCGTCCGGTCACCAGCACGTAGTCGACATGAGTAAACAGGAAATTGATGTCATAAGCTGAAGTCATGTGCTAATGTTTCCACGCGCTTCTCGACCATACACATAACAATAATGTGCAGAGAAAGTTGTGCAATGTAGCATATATCTATTTTTTCCTATGTGGTAGGTTAAAAAGAAATATATTGAAGAATAAGGTCTTCTAAGAGTATTGTAGGTGGGTGAGAGTAAATAGAAAAATACATGTGAAGAATGCAATAAATTCTGGGCTGGCAGAGCATTGTTTTGATAACGACCATAGCCAATTTTCTGGAGATGGCCATCTTGGCAATATGTAACAGTTACTGGGAGTGGAGAATTAAGGAGGCTTTGGCCATTTTCTCCGAAAGGAGCATGCTTAATCGTGATGCTGGATTTCAGTTCAGTTCCTCTTGGAAACCGGCCTTAAAATGGAAATCCGTCGACTTAAGAAGCACAGATCAATACAGCTTAATAATCAAGTTAAGTAGTTACGTTTCTTTGACACAATTAATTTTCTATACTTACGCCATCTCCTGACCTGGCATTTAATTTACTGAAAACAGTCTTTTATTCAGTAATGCGAATTTTGATAGTTTTGTCTTTGTTTATATTTGTGTTATATCCAGTGATACATTTGTGGTTATAACATTTAATAAATATCCTGATGATGTGAGAGATGCACAATCCCGAAACGTCGACTCTAATCGTCTTTTCACCTGGCTTGTTTCCCGAGAACAACTTGAGCATATTTGTCGCCAGGAAAGCTCTAGGTCTTATTTTTCAATAAATTTATTATTATTATTATTATTATTATTATTATTATTATTATTATTATTATTATTATTATTATTATTATTATTATTATTATTATTATTATTATTATTATTATTATTATTATTATTATTATTATTATTATTATTATTATTATTATTATTATTATTATTATTATTATTATTATTATTATTATTATTATTATTATTATTATTATTATTATTATTATTATTATTATTATTATTATTATTATTATTATTATTATTATTATTATTATTATTATTATTATTATTATTATTATTATTATTATTATTATTATTATTATTATTATTATTATTATTATTATTATTATTATTATTATTATTATTATTATTATTATTATTATTATTATTATTATTATTATTATTATTTAAAGTAAGTTGTGTATAAATGTAATTAGTTTTGTTATGGAATATTTTAAAATTTGGATGCAAATGCAGATTCTGTTTATCTGTTTCTCATCACTCCTGTCCCCACGCACTATAAAACGTTTTGTTTAAAATGTTTTATTTTGGGGAGGGGGGATTTATGACACTTCCAAACGTATATTTCCGGGGAAATGTCTATATTAAAGTAGTAGATTAGAATAATATACTTGCTCTGTGACTACTATAGGGCCGGAAGTCGTGATTTTACGTTCCTGTTTCGCTAGAAAGAATAGTTACACGTCACTCCAATTTCAGAGTTGCAATGATAGTAAACCAGGCTACGTTTCAGGAATTCTCAGTTGCAGTTCACTTCATTTGTATCGGAGATTAGGAGTCCATTATGTAAGCACTCGTAAACACGCAAAGGTTTAAAAAGGATACAAACGGATAAAGACAATAGAACACTCGACGCAAGTGTAAGATCGATGTCTGAATTTGGGTCGTGAGACACTTCTGTACAATTAATATTTCATAAAGTTTAACTTCCATTAAGCCACGTGCATGGTGCTTCAGTAACTTCTTCTTTTCTCCAACACACGTTCTTCACGCTACAGAGGTTTAAATATTGACTAATAGAATACATTTTAAGTCTTTTTTTTTTTTTTTTTTTTTTTTTAATTTACTCCTCCAACTTTAGGTATGTCATACGGCGATGAATGAAATGATGCACATTCGTCTTCAGGATAAGGGAAAAACCTCCAGCAAAGTCATGCACTACAATGAATGAATTGATGCTCAAGTGAGACTAGGGTACATAGAGCATAGAGTTACCAGACATTTATTTAATACACTTGGAGCAGCATTTATACCCCGCCTTTAACTGCTATGGTCATATCGGCGGCCGTTCTCCTTTGGAACATATCGAAGGTGTTAACTCGTTATCTTTTGGTTTTTAATCATTAGATCATGCACACATTCACAATCTCATTCATACTTCCAGACTCTGGGGATAAAAATCCCCACCCCCAGCGCCGGGAATCGAACCCGGGACCCCTAGTACGGCAGGCAGGTGCTCTACCTACTGAGCTACGGGGCCAGCCTAGAAGCACAATTCTTTCTCTTCTCGTATGAGTTTTTGCGGCTATCAGTTTCTTCTAGTCACCAATTGTATCATGTTATTTTAAATAAGAGTCATAAGACCTCTGGTTTTCAGGTTTGGTTCGGAATAAAGTTTCGGAGAAGTCCAATTTTGTAACAAATAATTTCATTGTATTATTTGTATTACATTTTTCTTCAACTTCCTTTCCTAGTCAATTGCAGGTTACCTCCAGCATATCGATAAATTCTTACATGATAAATAGCTTCTGTTAATTACATAAAACTCCTTACTCCTGCACGACTATTCATCACTCACCAGATTACAGAAGATATCTATTAATATTATTGATTTTCCGTTACTATCGTTACTCCTATATTAATTTTGTGATTGGCCGATTTAATGCTACATCACCACATTACGTCATACTACGTCATACTACGGCCAATCACAAAATTACACATATTTTTACACATTTTTTATAAATTTATAAATTTTTCACAACTTTTCTAAATATAAATCGAAACTACTGTTACACACTACAATGAATGAAATGGTGCTCAAGTGAAATGATGCTCAAAGGAGTCCAGGTTACATAGAGCTTAGAGTTACGAGACATTTGTCTTTCAGGGTAAGGGAAAACCCCTGAGAAGACATTATCATGCTGACGAAGATTCGAATGCGTGACCTCTTGAACGTGATGCAGGCAACCTATCTGCTACCATGTGGAGGCGGGATGAGTCCCTGACAACAGGGAGGGATGAGTTTAGAGGATACCAAGTGTGGTCGGACTGAGGAGACCCGACAGCAGAGGGCGTAGTCCCTAAGGACTAAAAATTGAAACTCCCTTCTGGTGGTACATACAACCACATTCCCTTCCTTCTGCGGGCTTACACATCCCCTGGGGAACCTACGCGGATCCGGGGGACCAGTGTTTACAGAGAGAACATTGTCTGTGATACTACGCTGGCACTTATACCCTGAAACACTCGTCCAAGGTGATAAGGTAGAGTGAAATGGAAGGAAAGAAATTCGGAGAATGTAATTATTTTTCCTAATGAGCAGAAATCCTCCCCCCCCCCCCCCAAAAAAAAACCTATGTTAGGAAGATCAAAAATCCAACTCACGACGTCCCGACGCTACTGCCTGGGCCTACTGCTAGGTTTTCTACTGCCATATTCCCAGGCGATGCATGATAATAATTTGACTTCTTTACCTTGCATCAAACAACAGAAAGCGCTCCATCCAGTGCCGAAGCGTGTAATGAAATGTTGGAAGCACCGCTTCCCTAAGCATTTCAGAAGAAAATCAAAATGCATGCCAAACAATATTTTATTTGCTCTGGACACATTTTCAAAATTTATTACTAAACATTCGTGGTGCTACGGACAAATGGACAGCTGCTGCTTAATACTCGAGTGATCAGTTCCACGAGCTCATTCAGTACTGAATATGTCTGATATTTACGCATTCGTAACCCTGAATACCATGCTGTCATGCTTCGTAGTTTGTCGGAATCAATCGCGATTCTTCGTTAGTTAAGAAGCACTGACAGATTTTGTCATGTGAAGTCTGGCTGGCGTGTGAAGAGAAGTTTAATTTTGTTTTATGAGGCGCCACTAAATACAGCTCTAATCATTTTGCGATAGCAATAATATGTTAAGTAGATTGGTATTTAGTGGCGACAAATAGGAAACTCTTCTGAAGTTTTAAGTTATTAGCAAAGTGTGCGAATTGCATACTTTCTCTATGTTTAGGCCACGCCGTGGCTGTGTGGTTAGACCACTTGGCTCTCACCAAGGCAGCCCGAGTTTGATACCAGTCGCCCACAAAGTGAGATTAATGGTGAAAAACACGGTGCTGGGACGGGTTTTCTCTTGAATCTCCGATTTCCCCCGCCATTTCATCCCACCGGTGCTCCATCTTCATCTCATGTTTCATCACTGTCACCGCCTGCGGTGCCGTATGTAATAAAAGCGGACGTTAAGCATTACACATTTCATTTGCTCCATTTTAGGCTAACGGTTCGCGCGGTGTGGGCCAGTTCTTGGAAAAATTGGAACCTCTGAGTGGAGAGGTGAAGCAGGAATATATCTGCTTGCAGTGTGAGCAGTCTTGCAAAGGAATAAGTACCAAATCTTTAGCTCTTTGAGCTAAGAGAAAGGACTAAATATAATTAAAAATGACAAGAAACTTACTTCTTAATAATGATATAGGCATGCAAAGCAAAGATGTTAAAAGATTTATGACCTATTTTAGTTAAATGATGAAGCCTGGGACTCAAGTACTTACGACAGTAAGTCGCCACAAACGGTGTATCTCGGATGCGAGAGCCCCTAGTGGTCTACCGGGGAAATATATGAGTCAACTGGAGAATTTAATGTCAGGACGGCACGTTAGCCATAGTAGCTCAAAGGTTAAGAGTGACTGGACGGAAACCAAGAGATCCGTGGTTCAAATACCGGCCATGGCATTGAATTTTTCATGTTGACTCTATCCATATATGAGCTACTTTAATGAACATATGTATAATGCAGTTCCGTGGTAATGTGGGTGTCATAGATCGCGAAAATTGTTTTGTTGGCCATCTTGATAGTTTGTTGTTGTTGTTTTAATTTACACCCTCCAACGTTCAGTCATATCGGACAATGAATGAAATGGGTGATTTTTTTTTCTTTTTTTTTTTTTTTGTAATTTACGTCCGCCCCAGCGTTAAGTTATATCGGACGGTGAATGAATTGGGTGAAATGGTGCTCAAATGAGCCCAGGGTACATGGAGCTTAGAGTTACCCGACATTCGTCTTGAAGGATAAGGAAAACCCCGGAAAAACCTTATCTAGGTATCTCACCCTGACCGAGATTCGAACTCGGGACCTCTTGAACGTGAGGCAGACACGCTACCATCTACGCTACGGAGGTGGGCATGAAATGGGTGATGTGATGCTCAAATGATTCCGGGGTACATGGAGCTTAGACTTACCCGACATTCGTCTTTCAGGATAGGGGAAAACCCCGGAAAAACCTTATTTAGGTAACTCACGCTGACCAAGATTCGAACTCGGGACCTCTTGAACGTGAGGCAGACACGCTGCCATCTTGATATTTATATGGCTGGGCATGTATAAAATTCATTATTCTCTCATATTTTAATGAAAATAGCGACTTCCTGAGGTTTCTATGCATGACTTAAGCCTAAGTTGACTCCTCTGTTAAAGATTCTCGGAGTGTTTTGTATCTAGTCAAACTGCGTGTGGATACGCTGTCACAAAGACTTCAATATCCGATACAGAAGTCACATAAACTAGGTACTTTAATGTCTCCACAAGAACAAATACATTGGATTCAAATATGTAGCTCGAACAGGTCATACATAGCATGCCCCTATATCAATCTATTCATAAAAAGTGCATAGGTAGTATCCGAACTGAAATGAGGTGGCACACCATCGTGTAAACATCGCCTTCCTTGGATGACGTTCAGAGGCACATCATTAATAAATGAAACAACTCATTTCTGAAAAACTATAGGCGTGCTATATTCAGACTAGGAGTAAAGAAACAGGTAGAAAAAGGTGACCAAACCGTCATGAGAGTTTTTCACAGATACCGCCACAAGTAAACCCAGTCTCTTCAGCGAACAAGACACTTGCTAACAAATTTATGAACATAACACAATTCTGTAACATAAGACTTAAGATAGGTCATGCTTAATCCTTGTAATTCTTGAAGGTACAGAATATTTATATACGTTTTCAAGAGTCACGTGAGTAATGCCTTCCATTACTGCAACTAAGAGACAAGAAAAGAAAGTCGAATGTGTTATTACGCAGCGGTGCGCTTGTCACTTTATTTTAATAACACCTTCAAGTAAAAATCTTTTGGGCCATTATTTTGAGAGTGAAGTTTTTAAGTAAAGAACATAACTATATTTAAACTGTGTTCATACAAGCTGCTACATACAGAGGTCCTCGTCTACATCACTTAATTGCCTATTGTCATTCAAAAGCTAATTAACGAAGCCCTTTTCATTACAGCCGTTCGTAGCCGAGTGGTTAAATCGAGATTCTCAGGGGACCACATATAGGTGGCGTCTGGGCTCTTTTTCCACTTTTCCTTTTATGTTCCTCATTCTCATGCCAAGCTTTGGGCTGCTTATCATCGGGCCCTCCATTAAGCAACTCGAGCAATGAAACAAATGTCACAGATTGCATTTCTGATTGTTGGTTCAACTTTTGTCCATGCAGGTCGACTGAAGGTATTGTTATGGGTTTATGAACCAGTGTCTTAATATTACTTCTCTGACCGAGCAGGATGGCTCAGGCTGTTTCGTTTGTGGCCAGCATTCGGGAGGCCCGGGTTCGATTCCCGTGGCCGACCTACCTGACTCATGGCTTTTTCGGGTGTTTCCCGTGTCATTAGACGAATGTGTGGTAGGTTAATTACATTCTCCGAATTTCCTGTCCCTCCATGTCATCTCCATTATCATTTCACGTCATCTCTCATCTGTGATCTATTTCAGGGTAGAAGTGTCGGCGGGTGTCTCGGCGGTGCATGGCAGGTTGATACGCTCTGAGGTAAACTACTTCCTCCTCCAGTAGGTCAGTTGCCGGTCTCCGCGCCTCTGCTGGGATCATTTCGGGACCACCAGCCAGGGACCTTTGCGGCTCGGCTGCTAGGCTTGTTGCCGTCCTGCAATGGGGGTGCATGTCCGTTTTCATGGTCTGTCGGGGGAAGTCTAAGTACCTAAACTGTATGGACCCTGCCTTCTGCACTGTCGTGGCTCCTAGGGTCGGCCGCTCTCTGTCTCCTTTCATCTCATCCTTCCTCCTGAGGGTGCCTCATTTGGGGGCATAGGCATAATGGGCCCAGCATGGTGGCCTACGTACCGAATCCCCTCCATAGTGAAAACCTAATCCTAATTATTTGTCTGACACTTGTTATGCGAGGTCGCTCGGTTTAGAAAGGTCAGGAAAAAACAGGAATTTAGTACAGCATAGTCTGACCATCAAAGCATCTGCACAGCGTACATAACATTTATATTTTTTGTACCTGTTAAATCGATATCCCTAAGTTTTCTTCAGAATATGTCCTTCTCCCTTGAAAAGAGACTTTTTCTTTAACACATTTATGAGTTTATATACCGTAGAACTTTCTCTTCTCTATCCGTAAACCTCGAGAACACAACACATCATCTTCGAACCCTTCTAGATATGGCTCATGTTTACCAGACGTTTTAAGTTTTTGTCCTGTGCGCTTTGAACTTTGAACCTCTTTAACTATACAGGTGTTAATGAACTACACTTAAACAAGTAATTTGAGATAGGAGACTTATGGCCTGTTGGTTCAAATGCAGAAGTTACGACTATAAGTTCCCAAAGTACTAGTACGCCACTGCTATTGATAACACCACTTGAGTGCACAATACACGAAAATGAAGAAACGTGTGGAAGCACTCCCTCTAGCACAATTGTAATGACATTAACTTTCAATTGAAAGCAAAACGAGTTCCAATCTCCTTCATATTTTTTGTTGTTTTGTTTTGTTTGTTCATTTGGATGTTTTTTTTTTTTTTTTAATATTTTGTCTAAGATTTTAATTTTGTGTAAATGTATGCAAATTACGGAGTAATTTCACCTTGTCAGTGCAATTAAACACAATTTTTTCTAACAAAGGTTGTGCATTTGCTAAGAACCACATGCCCGCCTCGGTGGCGTAGATGGTAGCATGTCTACCTAACGTTCAAGAGGTCCCTAGTTCAAATCTCGGTTAGGGTGACTTACCTGGATAAGGTTTTTTCGGTGTTTTCTCTCATCCTGAAAAACGAATGTCAGGTAGCTCTAAGATCCATGGACCCCGGACTCATTTGAGCATCATTTCACCCATTTCATTCATCATCCGATATGACTTAACGTTGGAGGACGTAAATTACAATAAATAAATAATAAATAAAAAAGTAAGGACCATATCCATAAGGATCAGACATTTTGCAACAGCGTGATATGGTACGTCGAGACTAAATTAATCCTCTTCGGGTCAGCTGAGATAAACAGTCTGGAGAAAAGGAAATTCAGACAATGATCCCAGAAACTCTTCCAACAGTTAAACTGGTGATGGTTCCATTATGATTTGAGCCTGCATGATCTCCAACGGTGTTGGTAATGTACAATTTATTGATGGCATTACGGACCAACATATGTATTTTAACATTTTAAGGAGCAATGTAAAGCAGAGTGCGCAGAAAATGGACATGGTGCGTGGTTAAGATTTCAATAGGATAGTGACAGTAAATACAAGGCAACACTGAACATGAATTGGTGGATATAGAATGTACCCAAACTACTGCAAACAGCTCCTCAGAGTCCAGACTTAAATCCAATAGAGCATTTGTGGAGAATTCTAAAGAAATGAGTCCGTTAAAACAAAGTAAGGTCTAAACAAGGGTTTAAACATGTTGGGAGGAAGAATGGAATAAAATCAGCCAAGCAGAATACAGAAACTTCGTTAGTTCTATGAACAGAAGGTGTGAGGCAGTTATTAAAGCCAAGGGGACCCAACAAAATATTAGATTATCAATTTTCCTTTCTTATTCAACTATTATTTCTAATGTACAAATAGAAAAGTTGTACAATAATAGTCATGTTTCTGTTACAATTTCATTGAATTCAGTTTGTAACTTCAAAAGTTAATATTTACTTAATTCCTAATATAGCATTTGTTATGTTGTTCCACAAGTATGGGGGAAAATATTAATTTGACTGTTTCTTCTAACATTTATTAAAATATTTTCTTAGAAAATTGAACTGCACGAATAAGAACGTTATACAGTGTGAACGGTCAGCTTTGTAAAGAACTTAACGACGATAACAAAGCGGTCAGAGGGTTTTAAATTTTTTCTGTGGTGAAGTACAGGTCTTACTGAAGTCAATAGTTGTGTATGACATTAGGTCTTTTTATGTTATTTTAAATTTATTTCAAGCTTCACAATTTTGACCTAACTGTATAATTTTACCTGTGATTTTATTTATAATTTTTAATTGTGTACGGAACTTTATATTTAACTTTGCCATGATTTTCTTTTAAAGGATGTTGATGACATACATGTACATATATCTAAATACCAGGCTGGGAGTCTGAACCAACTACTGAAAACTCTTCATGTTTACCTTTCTCCTGACATTGTAGACAACTTGTTACGTAAATGTACTTTGAGAGATTCACCTTGAATTAAATCACAACGAGTGTGTTATAACAAAACTGAATTGCGGTTAAGCATTTGTAACTGAATCAGTTAATGTCATTCTATCTTATAAACAGATCCGACGTTTGGAGGAAACCACACATTGCTTTATAGAAGGCTAATTTGACTCGTAGATGTGGGCTTGACTCTCAGGTAGAATTATCCCCTATCTCAGGAGGTATATGTACACAAAACTACAAATCGCGAGTTCACACCACTACCAAGATGTTACCACTGATAAACTGGCGTTAAAAATTTAACAAATGTTTCTTTATACTTATTAAATTCAAATTACTTTCTCCATATATTCTTCAACAAACTATTTGCCCGCCTCGGTAGCGTGGTGGCAGCGTGTCTGCCTCACGTTCAAGAGGTCCCGAGTTCGAATCTGGGTCAGGGTGAGTTAGCTGGCTAAGGCTTTTTCCGGGGTTTCCCCGTATACTGAAAGACTAATGTAGAGTAGCTCTAAGCTCTATGGACCCTGGGCTCATTTAAGCATCATTTCATCCTTTCCATTCATCGTCCGATATGACTTAACGTTGGAGGACGTAAATTACAAAATAAAAAAATAAAAAAATAAAATAACAAACTATTTTGCACAAAAGCTTGTTCTTCATTATATTTTAGTTAATCGAGCTACAAATTTGAACAAATTGTTTTATTATTTAGAGCTATTAAACCGAAGCAATAGATTTCAAACATTTATTTCTTCCAAATTACAAAAGATAGAAACAAAGTGCAACGTTTCTGGAAAAAGAAAAATTTAATTTTCACTTTCTTATGAATTCAATATGAGTAACATGTGTCATACGAAAAATAACAAACGGTGACTTATTTCTTGCTGCACGCAAATTAGCTTCAACAGTTCGACATCATAATTTTAAGAGTGTCAGGTATGGTGAGGGGGGCGCTAAAATAACGTATTTTACGTAACCCCACAGATAAAAGTGAGGTGTGGAGTCATAGGAGACTGGACTGGACTACGCTGTGGAAAAGGTTCGGCACGGAGGTCCAATCTTTGTATATTGTACCCCACGTGAGGGCAAGCCTCCAAACCTCCATCCCCGGGAGAAAGGATGAGGCGAGTAGTAGGAGTAGGGTTAAGGGCCCACAACTGCTAAGGTTATCAACGCAAGGATGAGGCGAGAGGAGACAGAAGGCGGCCGTCCGAGGGAGCCACGAAAATGCAGAGGGCAGGGTCTCTATAATTTACGAGTTGGAAACTCCCCTGCGGGCCAGTACAACCGGCAACCCACTCTACTGTGGTGCGGAAACGGCCCCACCAGATCGGCTTCGGGGAACGGAGACCGTCCTAGCGGAGGAGGAAGTTTCACTAACAACATATCAACCTGCCATGCAACGCCGAAACACCTGCCGATCACCTGAAAGAGACCATCAGATGACAGGTAATGTGAAATGATGATGGAGAAGAAATGGAGAGAGAGGAAATTTGGGGGACGTAAGTAACCTACGCAGAATTCGTCTGGCGATTGGAGAAAACCCCTAAAAAGCACATGGGTTACGTAAGTCAGCCACGGGAATCGAACCCGAACCACAGGCGAAACAGCCTGAGCAATTCCGCTCGGTGAGATATTGGAGGCCATAACTGCAGTATGTATCGCTTCAGCTGCATACAGTGTTCCAGAACTTGCCATACAGGTCATTGAGAAATGTCAACTTCTTTGCTTATTCTTTTATGGGCTCCTTTCGCAAAGGACACTTTCATTCAATGTGCAATGGATATCCTGTGTGTAGTGTTTAACGCCCGATTTTACTACATACCGCACCACAGATGGCGACACTGACGATACTTGGGATGAAGATGGAGCACCGGTGGTATTAGATGACGAGGAAACCCCGGAGAAAACCCGCCCCAGAACTGTGTTGTCCACCACAAATCTCATTTTGCGGTCGCCTGTGATCAAACCCGGGCTGCCTCGGTGATGGATGTCCTGTGGTTTTCCGTTTGCAGATGCAACTTTTCAATAATATTGATAAATCTGCTTATGCTGAGGCGGTTGTGTATTAAACTGACGACGAAGAGCACATCGAATTCCAATAATGGACCATAGTTTTACTAATTGCAGCACACAAAATGCCTTTTCACATATGTGTCCTGTTTTACAACAAACAACAGGGTAAGCAAAATTGCTAATGCGGCCGTGATTGGAACTTCTACCTGGCTATTCAAATTTTAAACTTTTGTTTGTTCATTACTTTGGAATTATGGCCCTAAATTCAGTAATTTGGAAGAAATAAGGGTTCATTCCTTCCTTTTTAATTGCTCTGTATATTTCCTTATAGATGCAATCTAATTAGGAGAATACAGTAGACGAGGCGATATACTATGGATTTCAGTTCAGCTCCTCTTGGAAACCGGCCTCAAAAATGGGAAATCAATCGACTTAAGAAGCGCAGATCTATACAGCTTGATCATCAAGTTAAGCAGTTACGTTTCACTGACCTAATTAGTTTTCCAAACTCATGTCATCTCCTGACCTGGCATTTAGTTTACTGGAAACAGTCTTTTGTCCAACGATGTGAGTATTGGTAGTGTTTTTGTCTTTGTTGATTTTTGTACTACATCTACTTAATGTTTATAACATTTCTTATAAATATCCTTATGATGGGAACGATGTACGCTCCTGAAACGTTGATTTCTAATCGTCTTTTCACCTGGCTTGTTTACGAGAATATCTTGAATATGTGATAGCTGTGATAGTTCTGAAATTCCGTTTCTTCGCATCATAAGGAGGGAGAAATCATTTGAGAAAAATGTAAATAAAATATACATATTGAATTATTACGAAATTTCCTCAGAAATACTTTCAACTCTGCATAAAATTCGTATCACTCGCTAAGCATACGATATAGATAACATTTTACAGAATAAAAATTTAGATTTCATTAAACAACAGAATTGTTTTGTCAAATACACTTTTTGTAGAGTTAATCATTTCCAGGTATTTCTTGTTATTGGTTTAATTTTAAATTTATTAAAATTCTCTCAACGTCGTACAGCATTGTCACATCGGACAATTAATAAAACGATATTCAAATGAGCCCAGGGTATATAGAGCTTAGAGTTACCAGACATTCGTCTTTCAGTATATGGAAAACCTCCAACATCAAGTCATATCGATGTATGAAATAATGTTCAAATGGGTACAGGTCACATAGAGCTTAAAGTTACCAGACATTCGTCTTTCAGTATAAGGGGAAACCTCCAACATCAAGTCATATCGGACGATGAATGAAATGACATTCAAATGAGTACAGGGTACATAGACCCCAGAGTTACCAGACATTCGTCTTTCAGTATAAGAGAAAACCTCCAACATCAGGTCATATCGGACGATGAATGAAATGATGTTCAAAAGAGTACAGGGTACATAGAGCTTAAGAGTTACCAGACATTCGTCTTTCAGTATAAGGGGAAACCTCCAACAACAAGTCATATCTGACGATGAATGAAATGACGTTTAAATGAGTACAGGATACATAGAGCTTAAAGTTACCAGACATTCATCTTTCAGGATAAGAGAAAACCTCCAACATCAAGTCATATCGGACGATGAATGAAATGATGTTCAAATGAATACAGGGTACATAGAGCTTAGAGTTACCAGACATTCGTCTTTCAGTATAAAGGGAAACCTCCAACACTGTCATATCGGACGATGTATGAAATGATGTTCAAATGGGTACAAGGCACATAGAGCTTAAAGTTACCAGACATTCATGTTTCAGGATAAGAGAAAACCTCCAACATCAAGTCACATCGGACTATGTATGAAATGATGTTCAAATCGGTACAGGGTACATAGAGCTTAGAGCTAGCAGACATTCATGTTTTAGGATAAGAGAAAACCTGCAACGTCAAGTCATATCGGACGATGTATGAAATGATTTTCAAATGAGTACAGGGTACATAGAGCTCAAAGTTACCAGGCATCCATCTTTCAGGATAAGGGAAAACCTCCAACGTTAAGTCATATCGGACGATGAATGAAATGATGTTCCAATGAGTACAGGGTACATAGAGCTTAGAGTTTCCAGACATTCATCTTTCAGGATAAGAGAAAACCTCCAACGTTAAGTCATATCGGACGATGAATGAAATTATGTTCAAATAAGTACAGGGTACATAGAGCTTAGAGTTACCAGACATTCATCTTTCAGGATAAGAGAAAACCTCCAACGTTGTCATATCGGACGATGAATGAATTGATGTTCAAATGAGTACAGGATACATAGAGCTTAGAGTTAACAGACATTCATCTTTCAGGATAAGAGGAAACCTCCAACGTTAAGTCATATCGGATAATGAATGAAATGATGTTCAAATGAGTACAGTGTACACAGATCTTAGAGTTAACAGACATTCATGTTTCAGGATAAGAGGAAACCTCCAACGTTAAGTCATATCGGACGATGAATGAAATGATATTCAAGTGAGTACAGGGTACATAGAGCTTAAAGTTACCAGACATTCATCTTTCAGGATAAGGGAAAACCTCCAACATCAAGTCATATCGGACGATGAATGAAATGGTGTTCAAATGAGTACAGGGTACATAGAGCTTAAAGTTACCAGACATTCGTCTTCCAGTATAAGGGGAAACCTCCAACATTAAGTCATATCGGACAGTGAATGAAATGATGTTCAAATGAGTACAGGGTACATAGAGCTTAAAGTTAAAGACATTCGTCTTCCAGTATAAGGGGAAACCTCCAACATTAAGTCATATCGGACGATGAATGAAATGATGTTCAAATGAGTACAGGGTACATAGAGCTTAAAGTTACCAGACATTCATCTTTCAGGATAAGGGAATACCTCCAACGTTAAGTCATATCGGACGATGAATGAAATGATATTCGAAAGAGTACAGGGTACATAGAGCTTAGAGTTACCAGACATTCATCTTTCAGTATAAGGGGAAAGCTCCAACATCAAGTCATATCGGACGATGAATGAAATGATATTCAAAAGAGTACAGGGTACATAGAGCTTAGAGTTACCAGACATTCATCTTCCAGTATATAAGGGAAAACCGCCAACATTAACTCATATCGGACGATGAATGAAAAGATGTTCAAATGGGTACAGGGTACATAGAGCTTAAAGTTACCAGACATTCATCTTTCAGGATAAGAGAAAACCTCCAACGTTAAATCATATCGGATGGTGAATGAAATGATGTTCAAATGAGTACAGGGTACATAGAGCTTAGAGTTACCCGACATTCGTCTTTCAGTATAAGGGGAAACCTCCAAAATTAAGTCATATCGGATGATGAATGAAATTATGTTCAAATGAGTACAGGGTACACAGAGCTTAGAGTTACCAGACATTCGTCTTTCAGTATAAGGGAAAACCTGCAACATTAAATCATATCGGACGATGAATGAAATGATGTTCAAATGGGTACAGGGTACATAGAGCTTAGAGCTACCAGCCATTCATCTTTCAGTATAAGGGAAAACCTGCAACATTAAATCATATCGGACGATGAATGAAATGATGTTCAAATGAGTACAGGGTACATAGAGCTTAGAGATACCAGCCATTCATCTTTCAGTATAAGGGAAAACCTGCAACATTAAATCATATCGGACGATGAATGAAATGATGTTCAAATGAGTAGAGTACATAGAGCTTAGAGATACCAGCCATTCATCTTTCAGTATAAGGGAAAACCTACAACATTAAATCATATCGGACGATGAATGAAATGATATTCGAATGAGTCCAGGGTTGATAAAGCTTAGTGTTACCCAGCATTCATCTTTCAGGATAAAGAAAAATCCCGGAAAAATACCTTGCCTATTAGGTAGATAACTCACCCTGATCTAGAATAGAACTCGGGAACCTGGAGGGCTCACTGTAGCATGACACAGAGGGGGGCTGTTTATTTGTGTGTGTGTGTTTGTGTGTGTGTGTGTGTGTGAGTGTGTATGTGTGTTTGTGTGTATGTGTGTGTGTGTGACAGAGAGAGAGAGAGCATCATAACTCAAAACAACGAAGAGTTCGTTAAATAACAAACTTCTTTCAAGCATGTGACATAATTTAAAAAAAAAGTCTCTACTAAAACTACCCATTACATCAAGACCTTTCCAAAAGTTTGGATTTTCTCAATGAAGACACTAATAATTTAAAATGCAGACCTTGGATGATTGACTGAAAACATTGGAGATGCATATTTTTATTTTTTATTTTCAGTGTATTTCTCAGTGTTTAGTCGCAAGATGATTTTATTATAGCAGCGACTTAAAATAATAAATAATCTAATAGAATTTAAATTGAAATACCTTATATTCAAGATATTCTGATGAATAGAAGTAAAAGAAAATATTATCGGGAAGGTGTATATCTTGAATTTTTTGTATAATCTTCAGAAATCTTGTTCTTCACTCTCGATGACCTTTGTGGAACTGGTAAACCGTAAGAGATTGACAAAATATTAACTAAAACATAAAAAATGTAGATCTAGTTATAACACCCAACTTATGTCAAATACACATTTTTTGCTGGAGATTTTTGTGACATTCTTTCTATTTTATTTTAATTTTAAAGTAAATAATATGCATTGTTTCAAAATAGAAAGCCGTACTTTTTTATGTCTCGGTTGTAAAAAGGGAACGGAAATTCAAGGACATCACGTAAGGACTAGCTATTTAAAACATTTGACTATCACAAGTCGACTGTATTTCCTTGTACCTACAATAAGAATGTTTATCTTGAAGTAGATAGATGCACAAGTGTTTGTACAAGAGTAGATAGTGTAACACGTCAGATTTATGCCCAAAAGTGCTTGGGATTCTTATACTTATGACGACGAGATGTGTAAGAAAACTTTAACATGAAGTAGATACAAGCTGTCTCAGTTAATTAGGTGTAACCCAATTCAGCGCATAACCACGCTCTGCTGGACGTGGGCGATAACAAACCCTCGTGTCCTTGCCACAGCAGTTGCTCCTGCAAGGATAACTTGATAGTAATGCAGTGCACCTCGTAACAGCAACTTCGCCTCTCCATGTTTTGCACTTTCTTTAATGAGGTATGTACAATCTCGGAACTTAATGTCTAATACATATTATGTACTTAATGTTAACCTTGGGAAGTATTTGCAGAAATAGTATTATTACGTTCAAGTTCCTTAGAATACGAGAATACTGCAGGCTTTAAACGAGATTCAGCTGTTTAAAATGTGGTTACTATGACATGACTTTAAAATTGCCTTCCCTTTAAATGACAGACACATAAAAAGTAATAAACAAAAGAATAACGACTTTCCAGTGAAAATTAAACAAATATAGAGATATATCTTTGCAAAAACAAAAAATGTATTTGTCGTAAATGTTCTATATTAACAAAAGCTACATATTTGTGTAGTAAGATTGTGTCTATACCTTAGTTTACGAGTGATACAAAAGTGATCCAAAACGATTAGAACTTTATATTATTTATTTATTTATTCTTATGAAGATAAGAGGCCTAAGCCCAATTACAGTGTTCATGATAAATGTGTGGATACATACACAGCGAAACACTAGAAACAAGCAAGGAAAATATAAATAGGCTCAAAATAATCTAGAAAGAGAAAAATAACCAGTAGATACAATTAGGTATATAAAAAGAAGGAAAATGAAGGTAGCATTAATAAGTAGGTAATTGTAGGGCCCAGTTCAGGGGTAGTCCCATTTGTTTCAGTACTTAATAAAACTTATGACGTCATATCAAGGAATTTTACTATTATTATTACTGCTCACTTAGTAATTATGATGTTCTACGAAATAAAAGTTAATAATTATGACATTTTAAATTGAGTATCAGACATGTTGAAAATATCCACATCGGATTAATGAACTTCGTTATATAAATATATAATTTTGTTTAATGGTGAATTTTTATGGACTTTTGTGCTTGTTCTGAAGGTGAAAAATAGCCTTTTTAGTCTGCTTATTTTGGTACATAAAGTAATATATTTCCTGTAATATTAATATCATTAACAATCGAATATAATACTTCATACAGAAATATTAATGTCTCTTGTGGAGGTTAGAGCTTTAAACTGAAATATTCTTACAAGGGTTTAATAATTTGTGTGTGTCTAGGGTAACATACAGTTCTTTTAAACTGAATATATTTTAAAACTTTCCAGTGTACTGCCATGCTTAATTGTCTTAGCATTCCAAATAATGAATATTTGAGATTTTGTCTAACAACTGGGTTATAAAGTCAAATATAATAATGAAGCCTAGACGTTTTAACGACTTTGCTACAATTAATTCAAACAGTCTGTTGAACCAGAGATTTGTAGTAAAATGTACAGCTAGGTCTTTATTTTCAACCAGTTCAAACTGACGTATTTGATGGGATGGGACTTGTGTTTCTAGTGAGGGGAATGTTTACAAATTTAATAATATTGGTTGGGCGCCGGGGTAGCGCAGTTGTTTCGTTCGCGGTTCCCGTGCTACGGGTCCCGAGTTCGATTCTACGGTATAAGCTGTAGGTCCTCTCACCTCACCGTCATCTTCACTATCACCATATCTTTGGAGGTGATGGACACTGCCCTCTGAGTGCCTCCACCTGAGAAATGGGTCCGGTCATTACGTGGTGGATTGAGGTTATCCCGAAGGCCAAGGCTGTCATATGGAGAGTGTTGGAAACCAACAAACTATAATATTGAATTGGAGTTTTTTCGTTCCATGCATATAGAGAGGTCAAGGTTTTCTTGACCTTACTGAGTGGGAAGGCTCAGGTGATTTCGCCTGTGGCCCACATTCGGGAGGTCCGGGTTCGATTCCCTTGGCCGGCCTGCCCGAGTTATGGGTTTTTTTCGGGAGTTTTCCCGGTCACCCGACGAATGCAGGTTAGATTAATTATATCCCCCATTTCATCTCCATTATCATTTCACATCTCTCATTTGATGGTCACTTTCAAGATAGAAGTGCCTCGGTGTTGTTCCCTACAGCCGGTGTTGGCTGATGTCTTGTTTAGGAGTAAACAAGATCCAGGAGTTACATAAGCTCATTTTATTACCATAAGAAGTAGGCAAAAGAAATCTGTTGTGCTGCAATCACATGACATTCTCAACTCTCGTGCAAAAACTTATTCCTCTATCTACTTAAAGATAAACATTGTTATTGTACGTACAAGGGAATACAGTAGACTGTGATAGTCAAATGTTATAAACAGCTGGTGGTTATGTGATGTCTTTGTAATTGCATTCTCTTTGTATGTCCATCAGATATAAAACAGAAGAACGGCTTTCTATTTGAGAAGAGTATAAGTGTTTGAAAATCCAAACTTCCAAGTCTTGTTTGTGTAGTAAGGTTTTGTCTCTCTTCCGGTATAACAATTGTACTGAAGTCATTAAGAATGTATAGTAATTAGTAGAATATTCCCAGAAAATTAAAGATAAACATTTTGTCTAACACGTATTTTAAATATATGGAATTCTAATAAAAATCGTTATTACCACTTTTGAGAAAATGATTTGTTTCTAATACTTTTCCACCTAGGGTGTGTTTGAGCTTTCTTAATAACATTCAGGACGCAACTTCTGGTAAATCCAAGATTGGTTTTTAGATGCATATTCTCATTTGAGCATTATAGGAGCACAAGGGACCTCTTTATTAAAAAAATTATTATTATTTTGGAATTAGGTAACATGTGTTTCTGCTTAAAATTCGTTATCGAAATTTCGGAAGAAATAAAATGCTTATTAGAAACGTAGTAACAGACGCCATCATGGGTAAGGTCTGTGCTGTTTTCTGTATAGTTTATCATTTTAATTATTTAAAAACTTATTTTTTAAATCTAGTACGTGATCCTAAACAGATATCCATTTGAAAATAATCTCCATTTTCTCCCATCGCGTCAGGTTTTCAAACTATTTATAAACAATAACAATGAAATTAAAACTTTGTGAAACGTAATAAAATTTACTTTCAACAAGAATTTTGTATGCAGAGTTAGGCCATATTGTAATTTCTTGTTTGTCACTAATTAATCATTAATTAATAATAATGATAAGCACATTCCTAATCTAATCTCAAAATTGCAATTCAAATTTTCTCCTCTTTGACCTCGCGTATTGCTCAGAGCAGTCCCTTTTTAACATCCAAAAGTAGTCCACCATCATGTGTACACTCCACTTCCATTGATGGGTGCCTCATTTCCATATTTTTATGTCATGAAATGTTTCATCCTGTTCGTCATTAAAATCTCCTAAATTATCTGGGAAATAAGGTAAATGTACTTTGATATTCAAGTTGCAACAACATTTTTTTTTTTTTAATTTTGTTGCGCATGTTAACATAGTTGGTTCCTTTTTATTTCCAAGGAAATTAAAAACATTTCTGTAAGTATTCCAGGCATGTTTCACTTCTCGACTCTCAGTATTCTTGTAGTGACTATCATCAGTTTTCGAATTTGTGAACTAACGAGCACACCAGCTTTAATTTTCTCAAAGGGTAAAGAAGGAAATTTAACATAAAGGTACTTAAAGCTCTGCTGTCTTTATCTAGAGTTTTCACAAATTGTTTAATTACGTTTAATTTTACATGTAGAGGTGACAATACTTTGGAGAGAACAATAAGGTGTTTACTTTTTATATATTTTTTTCACCCGGTGTTAAATTAGTCCTAAGTCGCCACTCATGCCTTTCGCAGTGTTCTGAACTAGCTCTGCTATCCCAACACATAAGAAACAAGGATATTTTGTGAAACCAGCCTGCTGGCCAAGTAATAGTCCAATAATCTTGAAATCTCAACACAGTGGTCATAGATGGTTTTCACACACTTCAGTTTTTCACGACTTTACTCGACACACAACAACACACAGCCATCTCCATTTTAAAACAACTTTTAATAGGGGATATGTTTATTATCACCAAAAGTATTGTCGCGCTACTCGAACGGTTATCATGGATTTATCTTTGGTAATATATACCTCTCAGATAATGCACTGATTATTCTTGTAAGGGTTAGAGGGGAACTACTGCGCTTCTGGAATCTGTGTTAAGTACCGATGAACGCATCACTTCATCCAATGGAATTCGCTGGATCACAAATGACAGATGTTTACTCCATGTGGAGTAATCAGTGCGTTATCTGAGAGGTATATATTACCAAACATAAATCCATGCAAACGGTTCGAGCAGCACGACAATAAATCTTTGGCATCATAAGCTGAATTGCACTTCGATACATACAGAGACCCTGTCAGTTCTCAATGCATTGTTTTAATAGCAATCTCAAAGAGTAAATAATTCCTTCCATCAATGTTTATGGTCTAATACATTAAATACTGACCCAGTAAGAATTTCTATTTCCTCTTATTTTTTATCGATAAGGTGGATACAGGTACTGTAGATAAACACCTCCAAGAATAAACATTGGATGTCTCATCATTGGTTAATTTACCGGGAAGACACATTTTCGTACATTCCCTAGGGCGGATATAGTAAGATTTTAATAAATATAAAGTATAACCATAAAATTTATACTATTTTACATTTTAGGTAATTAAGTTGAAATAATAAACTATTAAGCCTTTCTAACAAACGATAAGCTTACGATAATTTTACTAAAGTACATGTATTACAAAAAAAATATTCAAAATATAAAATCTTGAATTGCAAGAAATTTTGACGTGTACGCGAACACGGATTTCATTTTGCAATCAGTGTGAAAATTTGATTCAGAAAAGTTCATTCCTTTAAAAGAAAACAAAATCCAGCAGAATTTCTAAGTTGTTTTACGTTAAAAATGCTTAAGATAAGACTTTCAACATCGTCTCTTTGTCGACATTGACAGAATGCGATCTAAACAATGATAGCGTTGTGGTCAATGACTGGAAACGGAACTTTAATCGATGCTCTGTTGGTAAACATCCCGTGTTTATGTCGCGTGCTCTTAGATGTCACTAGATGCAATCCATTGTCATTGTCACGGACACTGACCGAGCACGGTGGTTCAGGCGATAAAGCGTGTTTGTTAACGTCTTTTTCAATAGTCAAGTGTGCGGGAATTTTGTCCGCAGGAGTTAGTTTACATGCTGCTAACTGAAGAGGGAAACAAAGAGGGAAGTTTGTTAAAAATTATACAGCTAGCCAGGGAGGTATTTAAGGGGGGGAGGGTCCAGGGGGTCCGGACTCCCCCATATGAATTATCATTTCAAACTTTTAATAAATAGTTGAAATAAATCTTAGTTTAAAATAAATTGAAAAAGTTTATTCAAGCTCCTTTGTATTGTATTTATTTCATCCTTTTGAACATAATGCATATGTTATAGGACACGTCATTTCAAGATACAAAGATAAATATAAAAAGTTACATAAGACTAAAAACTGTAACAGATACAAGATCCAACAAAAGTCTTAAGTAGAAAAAGCAAATAAATAGTAAATTTTTCATCATTAATACTACTTGTACATAGTCAATTCTACGACATTTGAAACTAATTTACAGAGTCAATTACAGCATTAGAAACTAATTCTACACATGATCCCTTAATCAGCTTAATGAATTTATCACTTTCAAGTATAATTAAAGTTGCAATGTCATAATTCATTTAAGTTACATAAACATTTATTTATGAGGAAAGCCTTTAACTTCCATTTGAACTGCTGTTTTGAGATGCTAGCTATTGATTTAATATCAGATGGCAGTTTATTGTAAAGCTTAATTCCTAGTATATGTACATCCTTTTGAGAGACAGTTTTAATTACACTATCTCTATAGTAATTCATATTGGTTCTGGTGTTATGTTCATGTACCTGGCAGTTGCCCACAATAAACATTATAGCTGTATAAGCATACAGAGAGTAGATGGTGATTATTTTTTTATTTATAAAGGTATCCCTGCAAGATTCTCTTGGTTTTAGATTATACATGACCCTAACACACTTTTCTTGTTAAATAAGCAGTTTATCGATGTGTGATTTGGCTGCTGAACCCAATATTTCTATTCCATAGATTAGATATGGATAGATACATCCATAGTATATTAATTTTAGGATATTTGTATTGTTGTACTTGCTAAAATATTTTAAGAGATATAAACATTTACTAATCTTTCCGCATATGTTTTCAATATGATCAGCCCAAGTTAGTCGATTATCTAACACAATACCCAAAAATTTATGTGTTTTCACTACTGACACAATGTCACTCTGTACTTTTAGATTTATATTACCATCATATTTTTTTAGCAAGTTGAAGTGCATCATATTGGTCTTTTGCATATTACATTGTAGTTTGACAGATTGAAAATAGTTCAGCAATACAAAGGTAGTGCTGTTTAGAGTGATGTTCAGCCTTTCTATTGATTTATTCCAGCATATGGCTGTTGTATCATCTGCATACGTTACAACAGTAGTCTTTGGTGGGATTTTTATGTCATTAATACATAAAATAAATAATAATGGACCCAATACAGAGCCTTGTGGTACACCAAATTTAACAGTATCCAATTCTGATTTTACCTTTTTTATGTATTTTCCCTTTTTATTTGCTATCTCTGTTAAATGTTTTCTGCCCACAAGGTAGGAGTGAATTAGATCAAGGGGAAGGCCCCTTATGCCGTAGCTCTCAAGTTTGCTAATTAAAATATGGTGGTCAACACTGTCGAACGCTTTAGACAAATCAACAAATAAGGTGCTAACCTTCTCATTGCTTTCCAGTTTCCCAATTATTTCATTTATGCATTGATTAATGGCTGAAATCGTAGATCGGCCCTTCCTCATCTTAACGTCTCTATTCACTGTCAGGCAGACATGCAGTTATTTAAGAGATAAACGAAAATCTACTGCACAGCAGCTGTAGAACTCGTTAAAATACACAAATAATGTCAATTACAATAATGTATTGCAGAGTTAACCAATTCCGATATATTATAATTTGTTTAGAATTCCCAGATACTTACTTAATGGTATGTAATTTTTAACCTCTTAAGTTCCTATTCCCTTTTTCATTCAAGGAGAACTAATACTTCAAATGCATCAATTAGTGGTTCGCCTTTTAAATATCTGATTACTGCTTATATCACTTTATCCCAGGTATAAGAACAAAAAAATGTGCAATGTGCAAGGACTTTCTACAGACTTTATCCTAAGAAACAAGACAAAAACAAACCTTTCTAAGAACAATTCCTGGACGCTTGGGTGGAGAAAGTCACGTGAATATAATATATTACATGTGTTTATATTTTTTACTAATATGATAAAATCACATCCCTGATTATTTATTAAAAGCAATAATTCAACGCAGATTTTTGGAATCCCCCCTGTAACGGTTCCCCTTGGTCATAAACATAAAGGCACTTAATATATGTTATATCAAAATAATATTAGCTTAGCATAGATATTCTATATTGATTATTTTGCATGGAAAGGAAACACACAGCTAGTGTATGATGGACTAGAAATGTAGATGAACGGAGAAACAGATATATGAGGTCCCTCAAGGTTGAGAATACAGGTCTGTTGGCTTTCTTCATAACAGGTCCACCCCTAAGTAAACAATGCCTGAGAACCATGTGGAAGGTCGGTCTGCTGCCCTGCTCTCTTTTTCATGACAATACGTACGTGATGAATACAATAGAGTCGTAGATTATCCGAATTCTTAAATTTTCGCAGCGTACGTCCCCCGGAATTAAATAAGTGGACCCTGTGGGAAACTTCCTACCAACGTTCGGTCATGCGCACATACAAAATTCGTACGATGGTTTAAACTCGAAATTGAAACCAACCAATTACAGTTTAGAACTTCCACACGTGATTCACAGAAAAATTCA
Source organism: Mantis religiosa (assembly GCA_030765055.1). NCBI lineage: Eukaryota > Metazoa > Arthropoda > Insecta > Mantodea > Mantidae > Mantis > Mantis religiosa. The sequence continues at coordinate 26,895,213 of CM060951.1, read as the reverse complement.
AAATGTAACGATAGAGGGGGAAATCCAGGAGATAGTGGATCCGTGATTTGGATAGTTCAGACACTCTCTGTCGGTCGGGCGTAGTGGAACCACGTCGTACATACCAGTTCAGTACGAATACACTGAATACATAACACGTGTAAAGAACTCTGTCGTTACCGCCAAACACAACACACGAGTCTGCAAACAGCGATTTTACAGGTGGTGAGTGAGGTATGTAATAACAGTAGTGAATAAATCGATCATGGAGCAGTCGAGGTGTTTTCTTCGCTAATCATACCACATCCAGTCAGGACGTATCCCATACCCTGGAACGAGAGAGCGAACCATGCAGAGCGAACCCCGAGGAAACCCCGACCTGTCCAGGAAACCTCCCCCATCTGTAACCCTCACCCGTCAGCTTCCCTACTTTATGAGGTGTTGAGTGCTGGGAGGACTCAACCAGGTTCCTAACGGGTAAGGACCACCTCACTCCCCGGTAATTCACTTCTAAATACGTGCCTGCAGCCAGCTATCCACAAAGCAGTGAATGGAATAGACTGGATAAACTGGTACAGTAATGGTTCTAAAACTGTCAAGAACGGGAGCTGGTCTCTATCGCGTCTGTAAGGTTTAACTAGTCGTGTGCCTTTTAGAAAGAGAAAGAAATACTCACCGTCTCACTCTATGACAGGCAAAGCAGACACCCCAGAGTGTTTTGTACATGCTCACACGTCCTTTTCCAGTTTTCTGGGGTCACTTTTGTAATCGCACTATGAAACAAGGCTCTTACATCGACATTTTTAAATGAAATATTATGTTTGGCAACATAATTCTTCACTTGTGTCCATATAAGTTCTATAGCATTAAAATCGCAGTGATAAGGGTGCAATCGTACCACGGTATGGCCGTGTACCTCTGCGACACTATCTATTTCATACACTTTGAAATTATCTTTTTTCAGTTTAATTAATTCGTATAGCACTAGTTTTGCTGCTCGTGGATAAAACTCAATATTCCTATTATGAAGTCATTCCTGCATATGGGATTTGAGTGAAGATGAAGTGGGTGCTTTATTAATTTCTGTGGAATGATAAGGGACATTGTCCATAAAGATGACACTATTAGACGGGATGTTAGGTAGTAATTTATTAACAAACCAATCCTTGAAAATGTTACTATCCATTTCTTCATGGTAGTCTTTGGTTAAATTTGACTTAAAAGTTAGTAAGGCATTAGGAATAAATCCTGTAGAACATCCAGCATGCAACACTGAAAACATTTTGTATATCTTGTAAATGCACAAAACAACAAATTCACAGTTCTATAGCTCATACGTCACTGACAACCTTCAAACAACACACAACGGAATGGGGGTTGAGAGCGTCTACATTCCACGAATCACGACAAAGCAGGGTTGCTGATCCGCCCACGTGTGCTAGACAAGGACAGCATTCTGTCTTAGACAAGGATAGTAGAGAATACGCCAACTTAAACCTCACAGACCGTAAGACTTCTTGTACTCTAGCCACAATTGCTACAATATTCCAGGCGGAGATTTTATATCCATATATATTTTATTATTATTTTATTGCAACATATGCGAGGTAGAGGAGGGCGATCATCCAACAAGTACGGGGACATGTGCTCAGCATCTGGGCACCCTCAGCCGGAAAGTTGGCTTTCTAGACCAGGGTTCGCTATCTAGGGTAGCTTCTCAGTTTCCTCACGATGCTGAGTGGACACCGGTCCTGTATCCGGGACTTCAAATCCGCAACTCCCAGGGATGGTATCGATCCCAGGCACGTTCGGGACGCAGGGAAACAAGCACGCACTCTAGCCCACTACGCCACGGCGGAGGATAAAACGTAAACAAAGCTGATGGTTATTTCCTAGAGTCACCACCATGGCTTCGAAAAAGAATTATACTGTTTTAAAATGAGAGCGAAAGTAATTTATACGAGTTAAAGAGATAAATTGAGTGTAAAGCAGATCATGAAGTTGAACGTAGTCAAAACTCAAGTTTACCAGATTCGCAAGAAGAAATCCGAAAACCTGAAGCGCTGGGAAAATTGTGCTAAAGGGAAAATAAAGAGAGAACTTAAGAAAACTGAAAGCCAGGGCTTTAATGAAATATTGTAGGACTGGTTCGTTAGTGTTAGAACCAAAAACCACCGCATATTGGGTCCTATGTTACAGGAACATGCTAAATAAGTAGCTGAAAGACTGGGAAAGACTGAATTCAAAGCATCTAATGGATGACTGGAGAGTTTCCGCAAAAGACATCAGATGCATTTTAACGAACTTTGTGGTGAATCCAATGATGTTAACATTGAAACCATCACTGAGTGGATGCTAAACTACCTTCAATAATCAAGGGATACAAACCTGAAAACATAGCAAATGGCGACGACACGGGATTATTCTTTTGCGCGTTACCGAATAAGTCATTGTGTTTAAAAGGTGAGAAATGTTCGGGCGTTATACTGGATTATAAATTAACATTTCGATCACACTTTGATTATATTGCTGAAAGAGCCAGCAAGCTCCTCGGTGCCCTCGCAACAACAAGACCCACCTGGGGTCTGAATTCTAGTATTCTTAAAATTATATATCAAGGTGCTGTAGTGTCCCTAATTTTGTATGGTGTATCTGCATTCCAGGATATTCTTAATAAACAATGGGCAGTTAGAAAACTTGCACAAATTCAAAGGGGATTCCTCCTTCGCATAATTCGAGGATATCGTACAATCTTCACTGATGCAGCTCAGATTATAGCTAACATCGAACCTTTGGCTCTCACCGGTTTATCAATAGCAACTATTACGAATTTAAGACATGAACGTGAATGTGCGTCTTATCTGTCTCACTTAAAACTACAAATCCCGGAGCATGCTACCATAGCAGGACACCCAACAAGTTTTGTAACCTGTTTAAAGGAAATGTGTAATTTTCATTATTATTACATATATACAGACGGTTCACGTTACCAATTTGAAAATAAAATCTGCAGTAGGATGTGCTTTTGTTGTTTACGAAAACCAAACCGCACTAACTCACTCCATGTTTAAATTGTCACCTGAATGTTCTGTATTCCAGTCGGAGCTCTTAGAAATTAAAGAAGCTATAAAATGGTGTACTGTTAATGGGAACAGTGCCCGCATTGTTAGTGATTCACAATCAGCCCCACTCGCTATTAATGATAAATACAATTTAAATTCATTAGCACATGAAATCAGAACCTTGCTTCAAAACCATCCAGGACATATTTGCATAGGATGGCTTAAAGGACACAGTGGAATTTTAGGTAACGAGAGAGCTGATTGCTTGGCTAAGAAGGCTGCAGAATCCAATATTCCTGTGGCATACACTTTGTCCTATTTCTAATGTAAAGAGAATAATACATCAACATATTCTTTGAAGAATGGAACCAACAATGGCTAACAACTCCAAATGGAAGTTTAACAAAAACATTATTTTTCCCTAGTGTATATGACAGAGGAAAATGTGAAACTCTTGTACCAAATTTTGTTTTGACACAATTTTTAAGTGGACATGGTAAATTTGGTGAATACTTATCACGCTTTCACTTAACATCCAACCCCGAGTGCATGTGTGGTGAAGAGTTTCAAACTGTGGTTCATCTCCTTTTCTGTTGTCCCATTTTCGGGAGAGAAAGACAAGAATTAATATTCATGCTAGACTTTCTAGGAATTGAATTTTCTGCTCCGCTCACATCTTTGCTAATGAAGCCACAACAGCATAAGTACTTCATGATGTTTATAAACTCAGTGTTTAAACGTCTGAAATAGTTTAAATTAATATGCATCAGATTAAAAAGTCATTTCTTCCTTCTAGTGTTTAAAATATTTTTGTTAAAATTTTACTTTTTTTTATGTATCAACTCTAACCCTAATATACCACTGTGTAAAATAGGGTTCAATAAATCTGGATAACAAAAAATGTTTGGGAGGAAAATTGTCCAAGGAAAGATTGACTTTTTCCTATGTGGTTTTATGTCAGGTTAAATGGAAAACTCCTTTCTTTAAATGGAAATGTGTCTTTAACGGAAATTTTCAACAGTTCTGTTCGATTTCACTGAAGACAGTTTTACTGTGCTGTGTATTACGAGATATAACTCTACAGATGAAACCTGGATTTGAACTCTAAACTTGTCCTTATAAAACACCGGCGTAATTATCCGTAAATGATGATCGTGATAATAAATTAAATTGATGTATGAATCGTTCTTCCACACTAGCCGTGTGTAAGCGATGATTTGGATGATTTTACCTAATAGTGGTAACTATGAAGCTTGAGACATCAGTACTTACAGCATAGTAAGTCGTCACAGAAGTTGTGTATCTCACTGTATATGAGAGCCCCTAGTGGTTTACCGGGAAACATACGTGTCATTTGCAGCATTTAAAGTCATACTGGCATATTGGCCACAGCAGCTCAATGGGTACGAGAAACCGTTCGAAGACCAGGATATCCGCGGTTCAAATCCCGGCTATGGCACTGAATGTTTGAATCTGACTCTACCTATCTAAATTATCGCCTGCACATGGCTTCTATGGAAGAACGATTAATATCCATCAATTCACCAGAGATTAGTATTGTTCATACCCTTTCGTGAACATCATCAAAAAATTAAAATTCTTTCAGCGTTTCTTTGCTGCCTCCCCCCGCCTCTAGAACATTTCGGAACGTTGTGTGGAAACTGCCAGAGACTATAAAATCCAGCATGTTCGCAAATTAGCTTATCTCTGGTGATCAAAAAGTATTGCTCTCTGAATGAGTTTATGATGGCTGCAGTGCCTCCCACTTCCCAAAGAGTGAATCATGCAGAAGAAAAGGTTCATTATTTTTCGTGACATAGTTCACGAAAAACAGTGAAGTAACAGTGAGCTTGAAACTGCGCTTCATTAGTGAAGTGAGAGTTAAAAACTTATTAATATAGTGTACGGGATATTACATTAGTATTGATATGCAGTTGTAGTGATAGAACAGTGCTACAATGTTGTCTGTTCAACAAAGTGGACGGGAACACTGTAAGTAACCGTGGGTATTGATGTTGCAGGATGAGCAGCGACCAAGAGGCGGCGGCTCGCCGTGGACCGCGGATGCTGCTGTAGATTCAATCCGAGGAACTGCACTTGCATCTTCAACTGGTAAGCCTCGTTATGTTTCTAATGCTCTTCATCATCAACAATCATCATCATCATCAGCATCATCAAGTTTTCACGGTTTAAGCCATCAAGGCTCGTTCCGGTCTCATAAATTTTAAATTAAAAGTGTTGTATCCATCTTTTTCTTGATCTACCAATATTTCTAATTCCTAATGGTTTGTAATCTAAAACTGATTTTGGAATACGACTATCATTCATTCTGTCGACATGTTCCTTCCAGTTATTTCTATATTGTTTTATTCTATCTGTTAGCTTAAAGGTACCTATTGTGGCGGTCGGGGTGTCGGGGTGAGTATTGCCGCGCAGTTCAGCTCAATTATTTGGCAGGGGCTTGACTCCCAGGGTTGTCAGCATCGCTAACAAAATTTGACGAATATCGATGTCCTTGGCTGCTCTCGGAGTTGTCCTAATATTTATAAATATAGGATTTTTGGCAAGGATCTCTTGGTTTAGGGCGTTCTGGGTGGGTCAATCAGGGTACTTGGAAAGAAACACAGGTTAATTCTCTTATGACGATCGATTGTATTTCAATTACTGTCGAAATACATGCTAATTAGGCGAACTCTGAATGGTAAGTTTCGCGTTTGCGTGGTAGCACTCCCGTGTATATAACACGAGTCGTCGGATTAGCACCCCACTACTAACTAGCTTTAATCGAACGCGATTTCTTTAGCTTCCTCGTCCGTTCCTTAAAGAACGCGATATCTGACTTCTTGCTGGTTAGCACGACAATCTCGGTCGACTCCAAGCCACCGACTCCAAGCTACCGACTGATTTAATCAATGCGATTTCCTTCCGCGTGCATTAGCATGACGAACTTGGTCGACTGTCCGCCACCGACTGGACTTTAGGTATCTGCTTGTTCCCAGTAGGCCATATGACACTTCGCTTCCCCCTTCAGCTCATTATTTTTAATTAGTTGGTCGGTAGAAAACATATGGAGTCCCAGTTGCGAGAAATCTCACACACAAAGACCACCTAAGATGTCGCCTTCCTGTCAACTGTGAAACTAAACGCGGGGTGAGGACCTTAGATTTATGGTTGTGGTCAGCTGTCCTAGGGGAGAGAAAATCCAGCCGTTCAGAGCTCGCAACAAACTTGACATTCCACAAAATATTTCTTTCAGTACACGTATATATATATATATATATATATATATATATATATATATATATATATATATATATATATTCCTTTAACATTCAATTAATCTACTCGAGGAAGGGAGTACCGTTACACTATTCAATTCCTTTCGAATGTCGTCACTTCTTTGCTTACGCTCAGGGTAACGTGTAGGGACTCCTTTTAGGACAGCCCTATATCAGGGAGTTGCGACCCTGCCCACGCGAGCAGCAGGTCCCTCTGGTCCGGAGCGTAGTACTGGTAGCGGGAGAGGTATTCTCTCCAACGGGGTTAGCCTCCCTTCCCTCGCTAGCTCAAGAAAACACTGACCCGCTGTGTAGTACCTGGTTAAGGGTCGCATACACAGGGTTTGTAACCGCAGTCAGCATCAGACAGCGATTAGGAGGCAAAGAATTAATAGAAATCTCGATAATGAAGAAAGGAATATTAATTAATAAAAAAATGCTTTGATAAACCAATATATATAAAGAAATCTTAGTATATTAATATGAAATTAGAATGGTTAGGATGATGAATAAAATAGCAGTTTAGTTAAAGAATGAGGAGGAAAGAACATAATTTAATATAGCAGGCATGTCTGCATCAAGAAAAGGTAGGGAGAATACTCGGGTAAAATCTACACGCTGTAAGCGACAGGAAAGAGGACCGTTATCTTCTTTGTGTCAGATAGGGTTGAACGTCTTAGAATATAGATCGCTAGTACCAAGGAATGCATTGAGACAAAAAAGGCTTTCAGGGTGCGATGAAGCATGAAGGTTAGTTTACTGATGTGATAACGATGTATACCATTACAAAGAGCTCAGGGTAGACGTGTCCGAACTCAGGTAGGCGTTAAGTAAATGAGTTAGATGAGTTTTGGAAACCAATGAAAAATAAATCGAAATAAATCAGAAACCAATAATAAAGTAAGATTTGAAAAATGAAGAGAAGGGTGAGCTATTTTGGTCATGTGATAATTGAGAGTGGGGAGCAGAATTAGGTTCGAACTGAATCGCGAAGTCAAGGAAAGTTACTTGCTAGATCGCTCTTCAAGAGGTGAGACGTGTTAGTGTCGGTCGGGAGAAAGAAAATGTAACATTTAGTAAAAGACTTGCAAATCGTCCTTCAAGAGGTGAGACGTGTTAGTGTCGGTCGGGAGAAAGAAAATGTAACATTTAGTAAAAGACTTGCAAATCGTCCTTCAAGAGGTGAGACGTGTTAGTGTCGGTCAGGAGAAAGAAAATGTAACATTTAGTAAAAGACTTGCAAATCGTCCTTCAAGAGGTGAGACGTGTTAGTGTCGGTCGGGAGAAGAAAATGTAACATTTAGTAAAAGACTTGCTAGATCGTCCTTCAAGAGGTGAGACGTGTTAGTGTCGGTCAGGAGAAGAAGAAGTAATACGTTGGTAGAATTTAATTGGAAGTGGTCACCGTTGCAACTCAGTCTTAATGGAACAAATACACTACAAGATAAACAAAATTTCAGTCATCTGAGAATTATTGATTCTACTGGGCAACCAACACCTACAAACCCATTTTCCTATAACCATTCACCTGGGAAGAGAACTCATAGCTCCAAATTTCAACAACAAGAACCCAAACAATTTAAATAATATGCGGTTCTGCAACATAATGGCACTGGAGTATGCCGCAGGTTATGTGTAAAGACCTCAACGGACATTGGATAATACCGACTGTGCGGAGGCACCCTCTCTCCTGGGAACAGAACGAGGAGACCCATGTCCGGGGTAGCAAGGATAAAGTCCTCAATGATCTAATTAAAGAGCGGAAGAGGCAACCTGCCATCTGGGGTTAATACAAATGGTGGCTATGATGATTAGCCTTAAGATGGCAACGTCATCATTCGCCTTACTCTGCGGAACGCCAGTAACGTGCCCAGAGGACATTTGCTTACTAAAAGTACCATAGATAAAGGAAGCAGGACTGATGAAGTGATGACGACCTCTAATACACTTCTTCCATATAAAGTTCCCATTATAAAAAGCAAAATATCCTCTTGTCTGCGATACTTGTGATACTTCCCAAATAGCTGGTTTGTAATAAATCTGCTGCCCGCTGATACAGTGGTGAACTATATAACTCAGGCGGTTTCCTCTTGGCCCGCATTTGTCAGATCCGAGTTCAGTTTCCGTGGCCGACCTGGCTTTTTTTTCATTGGGTTTCTCGGGACGCTAGGGAAATGCTGGGTAGGTTAATTACATCCTCCAAATGTCCTGTCCCTCCTATTCATCTCCATTATCATTTCACATCATCTTCTGGTGGTCTCTTTCAGGGTAGAAGTGTTGGTGGGTGTCTCGGCGTTGCATGGCAGGATGATGTGCTCCTTATAAAACGTCCTTACCCGTTAGGACGGTCTCCGGTCTGGTGGGACGTTGGGTGGGATATCGGCTGTATTGGCCTGCCGGGGAGTTTCCAACCAGTCAATAGTAGGGATTCTGCCCTCTGCACTCCCCTCACCTCATCTTTCCTCCCAAGGATGCCCCACTTGGGGCATAGGCTTGTTAGATCAAGAATTGTCACAATGCCGAATCATCTCGTTATTTGTCCTATTGTCACCCAATTATCGGAAGGCACGACCGACTGGCAGCTGGGTGGGCGACAGGAGGCATTCAGTCCACGCCTACCCATTTATCTTGTAGCGTTCACTGAGGGGATGGTTGGAAAAGCATCACTAGCCATTGTACCATCTCTTTCCCCTCCCCTGACGTCTGGAACAATCAGGATAATGTTCCGAGCCGTGAAGCTTCCAGAAACAGTGATCTGCCTATATAAGGGCTGCAGTGGGCGAGTCAGTTCTTGGCGAGCAGCCGCGAAGAGCGCAGTGCTAGCGAACGGACTGGAAGACTGCATACGTGTATCAGAGGAGTTGCACGTAATTGCGAGTGTGGGGTGGACCTGTAACAGACGAACTGGTGGATTGTAATTGTGTGTGCTACGTAATTCTATGTAATCGACAAGTGTTCCAACTGTAATTCGGTGGAAATAAAGAACATTTTGAGTTTGTGCAAATCCTACGAACCCACAAAGTCACACTATCCTATGATCTAAGGATATACGTGTGACAATATTAGTTAATTGACTGATATAGAGATCTATTTCAAGCGAGTTGTCAACTGTATGTCAATCTTATCACTAGAAACTATAAGTATTGGAGTATCAATAACTTAGTGTCATAACAATGCCAAGTAGAGAATTCTCTTGTGTCAAGTTTGTATAACCCAATCAACATTTTTAATACAAATTTTTAGGTAGACGTTCTTTTGTCAACACAAGTCACATCTACTAAAGTTACTACATTATACATTAAACGTGTTATTGACATCTGAAGCACAATATT